>OX639994.1:97533500-97865408 GCA_951828415.1 Anomoia purmunda
AATGTAATATTAAAATGATGGTATCAAACAGTTGGTTTTGCTGAGAAAAAATTTTTACAGCTAGCTATATTTTTGTAGAGTGGTTCATTTTTGCTTATGAGAAGATTTATAGGTAGTTAAAAAAAGTAGAGAGAGGACTGTACTTAAAAAGACGAATTTAATTAAATTTTTACACAATTTATATGTGAGAGAAACCAACAGGCGTTTTCTGATTACATATGCAAACGTAAATATTAAATAAATATATTCGGGACAACATCTACGGCGTATAAGATAATATTTCTCTATAAAAAATTTATAAAAAAATGCTCATGGAAAATATTATGGATATTTAGAAAAAATATTTTATGACCGATTTGGGTCTATATACCATCTATATACAAACGTAAAAACATTCCTTTTTTATGAAAACACCAGCTCTTGGTGGGATATAGCCTTGAGACTAATTAATTATAATTGCAAACACTACAATACTTGGGAATTGGCGACGCTTGACAAATACCCACATACATTTAATTCAGAAAATCGTTTTTTTAAATATAGAGAAAATATAGAAGAGCCTAAAGTCGGGTGCAACCGATTGAGCAGTACTTGTCTTATACAATAACAACATTGATGTAATACATTTTTACACTACCCTCGCCTATAGTTCTTACCCAGTTCAGTTGCCACTTTAACCCTTGTGTTAGTAATCGGGCACCAGGACACCCACAACCTTATAATTAGACTATTAGTTAATATTTTTTTTCATCTTCCGGATCGTCGTGATCTAACTTAATTAAAAAAACTTGAGAATTTGAAACAACGAAAATTGTGATATAAAGATATCAAAAAAATATTCGACTTGCTTGTTACCATCCTGGTTTTCAGGGGTTACTCTTACTCTTTTGGAGAAAATCTCAGGGACCTAGCCGCCACCTTAAATTATTGAGCAGTTTCAATTTTGTTGTGCAAATATTTTAGAATTGCTCAAGCTATATAAGCCAGGGACCCAAATTAACCGTCACCATTTTCTATTTTGAAATTTTTTTTGTTTTAAATCATTGCATAATTATTATTTTGTGAGTTAATTTTTCCGATCAAAAATAATTGTAATCCTTTGATTTTTTTCGATCAAGTTTCAAGTTTAGCTTGTGATTTTTGTTTTTTCGATAAAAAATAACCGTTATTTTTGAATTTTTATTTTTTCGATAAAAAAAATAACCGTTATTTTTGAATTTTTATTTTTTCGGTAAAAACATACTCATTATATTTGAACTTTTATTTTTTCGATCTAATTTTATCGTTATTTTTAAATTTTTATTTTTTCGATTTAATTTTATTTACTTATGTGTTTTCCATCAAAAAATTATCGGTATTCTTGTATTTAGAATTTTTCGATCATAATACACATACATATGCAATTTTTTTCGGAGGAAACAATAATTTGTTTTTATGATAGAGAAAAAGTATCGCAGAATATCGATTAAAATAAGATCGGAAATATTTAAATCCGACGAATAACAATTAATTTTTGATCGTAAATATAAAAAGTCGCAAAAAAACAATCAAAATTTTCAGAAAAAATAAAAACTTAAGAATAGCGATTATTTTTGATCGAAATAACGATCAAACTAGCTCAAAAAAAAAAATCCAAGAATAACGAATTTTTATCTAAAAAATAAAAACCACAAAATAACGATCAAACTTCATCGAAAAATAAAAATCCCAAGAATAGCGATTAATGTCACAAAATAACGATTCAATCGTATTTTTTTTTAATTATTACCGTTACAGTCCCTGATATAAACAGTGACAGAAATGTATTTATCCTACAAATACATTCTATAAATCTGGTTTGAAAGAAGTTAGTACCCGTATGGGCATATAAATCTTAACTTGTATAGCATTTGTCCAGAATTACAATTGTCTGTAAAGCTTGACATATTCGTTGAGCAAATGGTGCAGTTGATGTGTATAAAATGTACAACAAATTTTAAAATGTTGTATTTTTCGAACTAACTTCGTCACAGCTAAATTTGCTACCGGGTATTTAAAAGATGCATTTGTGTGTGTAAGTATAAATTATTTCTTCTTTTTTTGTAATTTAAAAATTTTCGTTCATATGAGTGTATTCCTTTGTGTGTATGTTATAACAAATGCCCGGCAGCGGAAGAGAAACGAACGAGTAGCAACACCAATTTTGACATTAAGTTAGCAATGTCAACAAAAAAAATATTCTACACAAAAAATTAAAACAAATAATATCATCACTAGAAGTAAAAGTTTCACTAACACTTCGTTACTCGCTGTTTACAAATTCCAATTTCTCATTCTTAGTTTATAACAAGTATTCGTTGGTGTTGAAATTGTAAGCTTGTTGTGTGTGGATGTGTGTGTGTGTGCATGTAAGTACGTACTAACACATACAAACAGACTGGCAACGACATAGCAAATAATGACAGTGTAAATAATATGATGAAGCAATTCTTAAGAGCAGCAAGAAAATAACGATAAGTGAAGTGCTATCGAAGAGTGATGAGGAAAGTTTTTAAAACAAAAGTTATGTATGTGTGTATTTGACAGTGTGTGAAATTAGAAAACTTTGTGAAAATATTTTTTGTGAATATTATATTTTAATTGCTGAAATTGCTGTGAAATAATTTAAATTTGTGTGGGAAATTTTACTCGCCTAAATTCTTGTAAATAAAGCAGATTGCTATTTGAATCAAAATTTTGTGAAATGAAAATGACACTTTATAAAAGTCAACGCTGGAACTGATTTTTCTGCAATACAAATTTGATAAAGAATAACAGAAATTAGTTCCAAATATCATCAAAAAAAAAAAATATTTTACAGTAGTAGCGCTATTAGATTTATTTACTTTTTTGTAAGGTATAACGTTGATTTTTATGAAATGTAATTCATTAAGAGCTGACATTCCCAGCTCACACTTATTCTTTATTTTACTCATATCTTTTTGTATTTAGATATAATAATTTTGATTTATATAATAAATAATAATAATAATTGCTAAATTAGGAAGCGGTTCTGAAGAAATACGAATGTATAGAATGAAGTTATCTACAACTTTGTCATTATAAAATAAGTACTCCACCTATTTTCAACAGGATTTGCTCAAAAATGTCGAAAACAATGACAATATATATATACTAATAATTCCTACCGCTTCTTACTAATTATATTCAAATTGTGAAAGTTTGATTGGGTGTTGTTAACTTTTCAAGCCCAAACGGCCGGACTGAATTGTACAAAATTTAGCACACAAATAGCATACACCTGTTAAAAAAGATATATTCAATTAAATAAATAAGATAAGCCACATATTGCTGTATAACGATAAGATAGATCTGGATAAAATTTGGCTCATATATACGAGGTGTGTTCAAAAAGTATCGCGAATTTTGTGTTTTTTCAAAAATTATTTATTTATTCATGAATATCTATTTTGTCCCCTTCAAAGTATTCCCCATGAGATATTATACACTTGTGCCAACGGTTTTTCCAATCTTCGAAGCACTTCAAAAAATCATTTTTTTGTATCTTCTTCAGCTCCTCCTTCGATGCCGTCTTTATCTCGTCAAGAGAAGCGTAACGTCGTCCTTTCATGGGCCTCTTCAGTTTAGGGAACAAGAAAAAGTTATAGGGGGCCAGATCTGGGGAATACGGTGGCTGCGGCATCATTAGTGTGTTGTTTTTGGCCAAAAAGTCGCGCACAAGCAACGATGTGTGAGCAACGATGTGTGGTCACAATTGAGCAATTTTCGTACGAATTTCGCGGCGACCCGTCTCATGCCCAAATCATTGATAAAAATCGAATGGCACGAGCATATCGATATGTTTAGGTCCTCAGCAACTTCTCTAACGGTGATTCGACGATTGGCCAATACCATTTTCTCGACTTCATTAATTTTTTCGTCTGTTGTTGAAGTGCTCGGGCGTCCGGCACGCTCTTCGTCGTTCACATCTTCTCGCCCTTCTGAGAACTTTTTGTACCACCGATAAACGTTGCTTCGGTCCAAAGTAGCTTCTCCGTATGCCACAGTCAACATTCGGAATGCATCCGCGCACTTAATTTCGTTTTTCACACAAAATTTGATACAGGTTCTTTGATCCATTTTTTTGAATAGGTAAAAATCGAAGACGATCCAAAACACGTGCAAGCAAAGCAGCTGTCAACAATTAAATGAACATTCAAAATGGCCGAGCTTGTCGGCATAAGTGAGAGACATGAGTACCAACATAACGCTACAAAAAATTCGAAATTCGAATATACGTAACCCGCGAAAATTCAAAATTCGCGATACTTTTTGAACACACCTCGTACTCCGTTATGTAGGATATCATAAAGATTTATAGAGAGTTACCACCTGATTAAAAGGTTAAAGTCAATTAAAGCGATGATCGAAACCAAATATGCAATATGGATATCAAACGAAGAAGGTCTAATAAAGCTTCATTTCCCGTATGGTTTCAAAAAATGTTGCCACCTGTTTAAATACAAATTAAGTTAAATAAAAAAAAACAACATTTTTATAAGTGACAAACAAATGAGTGATTTCAAAAATAATTTTTGGAAAGGGTTGCCACCTGTTTAAAATCTACAACAAATTATAATTTAAATCAAACATTGAAATATGGGCCTTATACGAATGAGTTTTAAGAAAGCATTATTTTGAAAATATCTTAGAGAGGGTTACCACCTACTTCAAAAAGTAAACAAAATGAAATTATTAAGTGAAAGGAAATACACGGCATGGAATACAAAGGAAACAGGCTTGAGAGAATTTAATCATGAAAATGAGGCTTCTAAATTTGGCCATCATTTAATTACTAAACTAATTCTAAAATCAAAAAAAGCAAGTTTACAATAAATATGAACGATACTTATATTATGTTAATTTTTATTTACTTGTACCACCAATAATTTCGATACATCTATACCTTTTACCATTTTTGTGTTTTAAGTAATTTTCTAATAAAAAGGATTAATAAAATATGGGGAAGCAAACTCTCTATAAATATTTATTATACAATTTTTGTTTCAAAAAGTGCAAAAACAAGTTCCAAAGTGGAAGAAACCAAAAAGAATAATTTTCAAGTAGGCGGAGTGTTCCCATATCAAATTTAGGGGCAAGACTGACTATAATCGAAGAATGATAGAAGACAAGATTGCGCTTTCTAGTAACTGATAGTGAGATAATAATACCTACAGAAGGAGAGAGCTAAGTAAAACTTCTAAAAAAGAAGAGGAAGAAGCACAGAAGAAGCTGCCAAACGATAGAACATTCGAAAGTTTTGTTAGCATTGTTTGTGTAAATAAAATCAAGTTGCTTTTATTTTGTCAGCAAATCGATGCGATGGTCGACAAAAAGAGGATTAACGTACCGCGGAAGGCGCATCTTGTATTCTATGATTCTTTACTGTAATCTATGTGTTAAGAAGTATTGCTACTTGTGTCAAAAGTTCTGAGCTGCATATGTTTTCTACTCTTTATAACAACTTGATCTAAACTTACTGGGATAGAACTTTCGTACAAAAAAAAAAAAACACCGTTCACACGAAAAAACTTTATGGCGTAAAATTTATGGAAAGTATTTGTTCTATCAAAAAAAATATACAGTACACCCGCTGGAAGGTTAAGAGAAATAAAATAAATATACCAACCACCACACTCTTTCAAGTCGTCAAATGCTGCACGCAAAAGTGGCTGGTTGGTGGCGCAATTAGTACTGGTCTAACTAAAAAAGAGAAAAAAAAATAATGAAGCAACAATAAGTGAACGAGTTTGACCACATTTGAACTGCATCAAATAAACCAAAAGCCATGGCTGCTTTTGAAGACTCCGAAAGCGTACAGCAGACATTGAAATAACAAAGAAATATAATAGTGGGAGATGTGCGAAAAAAAAACTTTCGAAAAAAAAAAATTATAACTACATATGTATATAAAAGTTGTGGTCTTGCTATCGTGTTAGAGACATATCCAGAAGCGCTATAGTTATTGTCGATAAAAACAATGATAATGATGTAAAGGATAACGTAGTATTTAGTTGGCGATGACTGCGTGTACTGCAATGACTTTGACAACAACAATTGCGAATTAAACTTGTATGAGGAAGAAGATAGAAATTGTCATTGGTGATAATATTGTGACTATACATAGCTGTGGTTATCTCATGTATGTAGCGGTTGTTGTTCCTGGCATTGTGGATGCTAGCTAGGTTGAGGTTAATGCCAACGGCTGATAAAGCACCGACATGATATAATACATACATACATACATACATACATATATGTATGTAATAGATACTCATAGCTATGAGTAACATAGCGTGAATTACTTGTACGTTGCATGCTCGAATGGAGCGTAGCAGAGAGAGAGGGAGAGAGAGAGCAGGGGGGCTATTTGTACAAGATGCTGGTCGCTGCTTGCTTTGTAGCAGCAAATTTACTACATAACTAGAAGATAGAGTGGACATTCTGTTGAAGGGTAGCGGAATGTGACATTGCTGTGCAAACATTTAGAAGCTAAAATCAGCTACCTCGCTGCGTACATTTTCAACTTGGTAGCAGCGTTGAAAAATAATAAAGTTTCACAACTCAAATATTTACTTAATTGAAGTTGATGTACTAAAGTGGCCAACAGCACAAACACATGCAAGGTATAATAATAGTTTGTAGATGTTTAAATGAATATACCAACCATAACGAACACGACTACACAATTATGTATATAGGTGAAAGCGCTCCAGAGTTGTTGTTTTCTATATATATTTAGATATTTCGTGTAAGCCAAGGCTCAGACATAAATCCTTCAGTGGTTTTGCCATTGCTTGTACAATTTATTTATACAAAAAGCAAAAAAAAAGGAAAAAACACTTACCTACATGCACACCACCTGTCAATGTATGTGTTTAGGTGACGTCAATGTATTTGTAACGTGTTATGGTTTTTATATATTTTCATACTTTTGTTTGTCATTGCCTGCTTGACAAGCATCGTGCGACGTCTCCTTACTGATTAGATTCAGTGTCTCTGTGCTGTCCTTGTACTGTTCCTGTAGTCTGGTGTGTGTGTGTTAAATAAATTAAAGCTAAAAAATCAGTTAGCAACATAAAAAGCAAATACGACGACTGCATTTAAAAGTAAGTGAAGACAAACAATAAAATATAACTAACTGGCTAAATGAAGTGAGCTCAAGTGGGAATACTAAAGAGCAGCTAGCGTCGAGTGGCCAGGAGGAGTCCGGAGGCTTGTGTCAAGCTTGTGGCGTGGCGAAAGCGGTGTAAAATAATATCTGTGTAACATACAAGATATTTTCTATAAATAGTAAAAACTTGAATTTTCAGTATTGAAAACACAAATGCAGTGATTTATTCTTGCGCGGATTTTCAGCGTCTATCGTTAAATTTAGTTTGACCTCAAAAGGGCCTTTATGATTGTTGACAGGATAAAATATTGAAAAAACTTAAAAATACCGGTATAGACTACAGAGAGAAAGACAGACTGGTTTCGAAACTATCTTTTAGGTAATAAACAACAAACAAAGATCGATTCAGCTATGCCAAAAAACAAATGGCAACATTCATTATTGGGCTACCTCAGAGCTCGGCTTTAGCTCTAATGCTGTATAGCATTAAGAGGAAACTGAAAAATTGTAAGACTGATAGGATAATATAGGATGATCTTTTTATCATTAGGAAATAAATGTAATAGACTTTTTAGTTAGCATGATATTGAAATAGATATAGGGCTAAAAAATCTTTACAAATCACGTTAACTTTTGATAACTTTGTTTGGCGATCTGGCACAGAGAGGCTCATGGAAAGTTTTATGAACAATCCAAATTAAAGTTAGCTTGAAAAATATTGTGAATAAGTCACTTGTGAAACAATGAAAGAAATAATGCTCTGTAGGAAATTGATCATCTGTAGAGAGCAAAAATACCACCTAAAATGCTCTATAAATCAGAACAAAATTTAGCAAATTTATCTAGGCTTTCTTCCCCATAAAAAGCCCTTCTTATCACTGCATATGTCTTTTAAATAAAATCGAGAAGTTAATCTGTCAAACTAGGATGAAAACTTTTCAGAGGTGACCCGTAGAGTTAAAATGAGAATTTTTCATTAAAATTTAGCAGATAGCCTCTAAAACTAAGACGGAAACCCTTTCAAAATAATTAAGAAAGCAATGTTGGTGTCCATTAGATTTTCCTCTTAATTTTAACAAGCTGGTGATCTTATTAATTTGAATTTTTGCCACCTAAATTTTTTTAAGTACATTATTATTATTACTAATTTATATCGCTTCATCTGTTTAAGTAGTTATGGTGTGTTTGTTAAGACTAAGATCACTCTGCCTAGGATGCAAGATTGGCCATTGGATTTCTAACACAGTCAGTTATCGGGGCGTATAAGTAATATTAGGTTAGACCTAGTTTGTCGTGGCGTATAAGTAATATTAGGTGCATCGTGTAAAAATAAATTAAGTATTTTTCCAATAGATGGCTTTAGTAAACTGTATCTCACGTATGATGCTACAAGGAAAACGTCGCAGACAGTTTTGTCATTTACTCAGTATTGTTTGAGCACGCGTCAAAAATGGATACCAGCAAAGAGAAAATACGCCATATTTGACTGCTTTTCTTCGATAAAGGCGAAAACGCAAGCCAGCAAATGTGAATAGTGCTTATGGTTCTGATACTGTAACAGCCAATCACGTGCAATTTGAGTTTCGTCGATTCCGTTCCGGTCATTTTAATATCATACTTTCGAACGCCAATTGTCGAAAATATCGATAAAGTAATGGAAAACGTCGAGTCCAATCGTCATGTGAGCATTCTTTAAATTGCCCAGTAGCTAAATATTGGAACTATTTAGAGCCAATTAAATTAGGCTGGATACCGACCAGCTTTGGCTAATAGGAGAGAAATTTTATTGTATCAAAACAACGCCAGAAGAACTTAGAGCTTGGTAGGAAAGGTAATATGCATCCACCTTATAGTATGGACCTGAAACCAAGAGTCTGCTGCCTGTTTTTTTCTATGGCGAATGATTTTGCAGGTGAAAAATGCACCTCAAGTAAAGGTTTTGAAAATCGGCTGTTAATAGGAATGAGGGTTTCTATGGGAGTGCCATTATAGACTTACAACCACGATTGAATTTTACCCTACCGAAACTAAACATGATTTTCGTAGATGATTTTAATCTATCAGCCACCTATAAGAAACATTTAATTAAATTTTTAATTTATTTATTTGTTACAGTACATACTTTTATAAATTGTTACACCAGTATTAGCAAAGTTTCAATTTCTAATTTTAATACTATTTTTGTATTACGTCCTTGCTTCTGTTGTTGCTGGTTTTGTTCGTTATGGGATAGCGATGTTCATCCGACGTAGAAGGGCCAGAGCAGCCCTATTTGGTAAAACTAACAATTTATTTTGTGAAAAATATTGAAATTTATGCTTGAAAAAATTTATTTGAATGGAAAAAAAAGAATTGCTCAAATGAATATACAAACTTGTGAATTTTGTAATATAATTTATTTTATTATGAGGAAGATAGAATTAATTTAAATTCATATGAAAATAAAAGAGAATGGATGAAAGTTTATTTAGATGACGATGATGAAATTAAAAGCTTCCTAATGACGTGGTGATTCCCTTGTAGGTAGATAGACCGATTTAGATGATGGTGTTGGGAATTCCCGCGTTGGTTGTAAATTCATATATAGACGATGACTTTGATGATGATCTCAAAAAACGTAGTAGAAAAAGAGAAACAAGGTTTTCAAGGCGCATATGACTTTTATGCCCCGCACAGGACGACTTGAGCTTCAGTGGAAGTCTAGGAAATATAAAATCTTCAGGAATGTTTCCGAAAGTGCATGTTTTACACGGGTGCTTTTCGTTTTGGAATTTATGTAGGGATGCATTTTATTTAAGTGAACACCCTGATTTACATAAATGAGATTTGATTAAGTGTGGGTGATATTTTCAATCAAAAATTATTCTCTTTTTGCATCGAATTTCGCTACAATTTAGTAACTGAATAAGGTGTGCATAAATTAGAAGAGAAAAATATTTCTACTCCATTAACTTAAGAATATTGTGATGTTTTATTCAATAATTTTTTAGGCTTAGTGCCTATTTTTTCATAAAATACCTGCATCTTTTTTCTTTATGCGTAATTGGGGTTTTCTCAGGGGAGGAAAAAATACGATCATATGTTGCAACTAAAATACATACAGGAAAATTTACATACATAAAGCCGACATCGCTGCGCTGCGTCAACTGCGAACGTATTCTATTTATATCGGAAGCAGCAGTGAAAAGCCTAGCTGCCTAGCAAGCATGCTAGTTTATAAACTGGTGTTTTATGGAGATAGCCATGCTAGTTCGACAATGACTGAGCCTCATCTCTCATGACCTCTTTGTTGTCGAACAACTTTTTAAAAAAGTTTTTTTATGTTGAAAATCAATTTAATCATTAATGACCACTAATACATATGACGTTTTGCCAATTTTCGAGTTGCTTCCTTTCTTTGCGCTAATTCATCTAGCACCCAAGCATCGATCCATTTTCGAGTAGCCTAACACAGTCATCTTTCTTCGTAGGTACTTAATTTGCGCAAATTTGCTATAAACCATTGAAAACTTTGATTATTGAGAGGTGCACGTACTTCATTTCTATAAGTTTTGGAATCGTACTTACTAAGTTGAAATTCAAATTATGCACTTAATTTGGTGGAGTTTGATAAACCAGCTTCGGATTACTTCTTTTTTTAAACCAATCAAGCATATCAAATTTGATTCAACTACACATTAGCATTAGTAAAAATAGTAGTAGTAGTTTGTAGAAGCAATAAGTAAAAATAATAATAGAAATTAGTAAATATAGTAGAAGTAATAAGTAGGTGGATTAATAAAAATAGTTGTAAAAAGTAGCACTAGTAAAAATAGCAGTAGTTATCAGTAGTAATTTTATTAAAAATTGGAGCAGATTACAGCATTAGTAAGAATAGTAACAGAAATTAGTAAAAATAGTAGTAGTAACAAAGAGGAGCATTACTAAAAAATAGTAATAGAAATTACCGTTAGTAAAAGTAATAGTAGAAATTTATACAAATAGTAGTAGTAATTAGTAGTAGCCTTACTAAAAATAGCAGTAGTAATCGGTAGTAGCATTATTAAAAATAGAAGCAGATTATAACATTAGTAAAAATAGTAGTAGTAACAAGGAGGAGCATTACTAAAAAATAGTAGTAGAAATTAGCGTTAGTAAAAGTAATAGTAGAAATTTATACAAATAATACCTAGTAGTTATTAAAAGTAGCATTACTAAAAATGGCAATAGTAGTTAGTAGTAGCATTATTAAAAATAGGAGCAGATTATAACATTAGTAAAAATGGTAATAGAAATTAGTAAAAATAGTAGTAGTAACAAAAGGAGCATTACTAAAAAAAAGTAATAGAAATTAGCGTTAGTAAAAGTAACAGTAGAAATTTATACAAATAGTAGTAGTAATTAGTAGTAACATTACTAAAAATAGCAGTAGTAATCAGTAGTAGCATTACTAAGAATAGGAGCAGATTATAACATTAGTAAAAATGGTAATAGAAATTAATAAAAATAGTAGTAGTAACAAGAAGGAGCACCAATAAAAAATAGTAATAGAAATTAGCGTTAGTAAAAGTAACAGTAGAAATTTATAAAAATAGTAGTAGTTATTAGTAGTAGCATTACTAAAAATAGCAGTAGTAGTTATTAGTAGCATTAGTAAAAAAAAGCGGTGGAAATTAATACAAATAGTAGTTGTATTTAGTATTGGTAGCAGTAGTACTCGTAGTAGTAGTTACTAAACGTAGTGATAGTAGTAGTAGTTGTAGTTGTAGAAGTAGAAGTTGTAGGAGTAGTATTGGTACGGCATGCGCTACCTCAGTATGTATTTTTGGTTTTTTCTCATATGGGCGCCTTCTGGTGACAACGTTACGCGATACCTATGCAACTTTCATAATGCGATATCGGTACGACCTTAGTTACGGGATGTAAAAGTCCCCCCCATGCCGCTCAAAAAATTTATGGAAGATTAGTAAGTAATAAATGAAGTGTTGAAACTTGTCAAAAACTCTCAGTGCTATAGTTATAATAAGCTTAATATTTACCTAGTAAGGTTCACTGTGTGGCACATAAACATTCAATGGCTTTATGCATTTATAGATATACACTCACATATATAGTAGTTGAAAAACTTTTACCATCTCTAAGCACAAAGTGAGTTGGAATATTTACAAAAACACTTGCTTCGAATTATTGTATGGGGACAAAGTTGACATAATCCTCATGTCGAGAGTTTCAAATAACAAAATTCTTTAGACAATTTTTTCCCCTACTCTATCTATTGATGATACTAGTGGCTACTTTGCATTCAGGGAAACATTTATTTACCAGCTGACGTTAGAATATGAAAATGGTGCATGTGTTTGTGCATACGAGTACATGGATCTGCACACAGATGGCACGACTGGAAAGTTTTGCAAGCACGAGAATTTATGCGAGTATAGTCTATCGTAGAAACGGGCGTGTGTAAGATAGAAATTCTACTATAAATATTTCTTTTGAGCAAACTAGAATTTAAATATTTGTTCATTCTCGTATAAAGTACATATACACAAGCCTAGTAGCTGCTATATGCGAGTCCAAATGTATATGGGTCAATATCAAGTTTCGCAGCTAATCCATCTTGTTGAAGGCGGTAAATTTGATTTGATCGCATACAAGTGTAAATGCTTTTACTCGTAAGGCTTAGAGCTTACATATCAAGAGTTTGCAGGTTGCTTAAGATATTCGTTATTCATACTTTGAACTAAACTGAAATGTTCGCTTAAACAGCTATACCCACATGCTGTAACAAATACCTACCCTGTCGGAAAAATGTAGACAGGACAGCCTAGAAAATTTACCAATTTAGAAAGTAGCTGGAAGTCAACTACTTTGAAACAAATGCATATCTTTATAAAAATTTAATTATATATAGATATATATATTTGGTTTAAAACATGCAGAGTTGTAGATAAACCAATTAAAATTTTTTTTAATTTTGGGTTTGAAAGTATTTTTTTTTAATTTCAGGATTTTTTTTTTGAGTTTTTATCTTAGTTATTTTTTTTTTTAACATAAATTTAAGGATTAAAAAAAACGCAAAAATTCTGGAAAAAAATTTTTTAAAATAATTTTAAAAAGTTTTTCCTATACCTGATATTTTTGAAATATTTTGCCTGTGAAACTATGTAATTGCTCAAAAAATCACCACCCACAATGCATTCAAAAATTGATACTCGAAATAGTGAAATGTAGAAATGTGTTTTTGTTTAAACGAAAAAATAAAAATTTTATGGTTACTATAAAATATACATATTTACATCTTTATTACTAATTGGAGACAGACAGGTTTGAAATTATTTGATGATTAGACTAGTTTTGAAATAGATGGAAAAACGACAGAAAACAAATTTTGATGTTTTTTTGTCGGACCCAATGGACCCAAAGTATAACATCATAGAAAAATTGAATTTTCTCCTGGATTTGTAAATGTGGGTTGAGCTTGTCAGTGACAAATGTTACTTCTAACCAAATTAAGTTTTATATATCTAGAGATGTGAGCAATAAATTTTGAAAATTATTATTTACCCATACATTATTGATACCTTGATATGAGCTTTTGCAGAATGATGTCTAAACAAAAATTTCGCTGAATTATGGCGATTAAAGCTGGTTTTCATTGAAAATAAATGTAAGAATTGAAATGAGCCATTTTTATTGGCAATGATATGATTTTTAAGATATAAGTGCAATCCTGTAGAAACGAGGCCTTAGAAAAGTAATGACCATTACCTAATTCATGGCTCAACAAGCAATCGATTGCTCTCTGTTTCTCAACCCGAGAAGTTGGTAGTCTATCTACTGCGTTCCTATTTTATTTAAGAATATCGCTTTTTGGAGATTATTATCAAATGGGCAAATGCTGGAAATATTTGGAAACCAATTGAATACTGAGAGCTTGGAAAGTTTATTGGACCTCTAACGTTTAACGGGCTCTGCCACCCACAAAAACTGAAGATATATCTCAACTATGGAGTAGAAAAAATGGACGACAAATTTGCAATTATATTAGGAGCCGAACTAAATTTCAAATCATACTAAGAGTTCTCTGATTTGATATAGCAGCTGCAAGAAGGGAAATAAAATCGGCTGTTAAACTGCAACCAAGTCGCCAGTGTTTCGGAATTTGAAACGGGTAATTGAAATAGCTATGCATACCAGGTAAGAGTATGGCAGTCGACCAATAATTGGTCGGCAGTTTTGAGCAATTTGTGTTAGCTAAAGATCATATGCTTGGAAGTTAAAAGTTGACGCTGGAAAATTTGGAGAGGTAAAAAAAAAATCAGGGTAAGGATCATTTGAAAAGATTAGTAAATGAGGTAGAAAATTCTGGACAAAACTTGCTTACCTATTTACAATACAAAAAATTGAGTTTTATATGAAAAATCAAAAGAAACAAAAACAATATGCCGACTTGCTTTACAATTTCTAAGAATCGTGAAATATTTTCCACGTTATTTGGATTTTAAAGCGATAAAATGATAAAATCATACTCTGTAAAAAGGAGGAAAATTGTAGTATTACTACTAAGTAAAGGGAAAATATATCTATAATGGGCCCAATAAGTAACCGCAAATAATTTTAGACAACAACAAAAAAATGGAGATGAAATTGTGGATCAAACGGTAAGGAAATATTGTGTGAAAAGACGAACTTGAAAATATTCTTTGACAGTTTTCTATAATATGATTGACATCTTAGGAGGGTGTACACTGTGTGGATTTCTCCTAATTCTGAATAGAAGTTGTTGTAAAAATTATAGCAAAAGAAGAAATTCGATTACCTAATATGGAAAACAGCTGAAATACGACAAAAATTGTGAAAAACTGAAATCAAGTACTACCACATGGAAAAAGAAACTATGCGGTATAAGCGAAGTCCGAAAAGATCGGAAAATGAAAACAAAATGCTGTAAATGGAAACAACATGTGTGTGGAGAACATTCTGTTTCGGTAGGTACCAAATGCTTTCAATAAATATGTCTAAAATACAAACTATACAAATTTAAAAACTGAAACAAATGCCTACGTATTTACCCGGACGATATGTAATGTCATGATTCAATTATTAAAGGTTTGCCACATAATGACAGCTAATTTCTAGCTCTCCCATACAAAAGGTTGCATTTGCGAAAGAAGTAGAAAAAGGGAAGAATGAAATCCCTTTTTTTAGTTGTAGAATTTAAGTTCCATAAAATCCAAATATGTTTCGTGGTCTACGAAATATTTGATGCATTCTTCCGATTCGAAACTCTTTCGTTATGCAAACATTGATTTTAGTTAACAAATATCATTATTATAAGTAAATAAAAGTGAATTTTCTACATTTAGTGGTAAATATATGAAATGCTTGGTACAATCAAATTTTTGTAGTTCACTATGAAAAAAATATGTGATATAGTTCTTTGTTCTTATAAAAGCCAAGCAACATAAATTCCTTTGAACGCCAATATTACATATTGCGAGGGGAGCCATATTAATTCATTCCCCAAAACTCACACAAACTCCCCACGTGCCAATTGTTGAGACGTAAGTCAAAACGGCGTAAATCGAGCTTTTAGCCTTCCGCTTGATTACAAAAACAAGGTTATTGATGGTTTCAAACAAAGTAAGCACTGTTTTCTATTATATTACGTACAGAAAAATGTATGATACAAAAAGTACATAACCATAAATAACTATCTAAGTAATCACAGGATTACTTTTCAACAATTTACATAGAATTGGGCAGAAAACTATTCCAAAACGGCGACAGTGAAGTTCGGGAACACAACTAATATTTACACTAATATTTAACTTGGGCAGAAATGCTTATCATCTATACTAATAGCATACACACTCTAAGGTCCTAATTAAAGATATATATTAACTTTTATTTAGAATATTTAATTTTTTTTTAATATTAATTTAAATTCTCGAAATTCGTAATGCCCACTCGCTTTGGCAAGGAAGCCATGGCACAGGGGTGGAGGTGAAGAAGAGTAGAGATACGATCACAACGAGCAATGGGCTTTGAAAAGAAATCCTATAAAAAAAGATAGGAAACAGCAAAGGTCTTGCTAACTCGCGCTCGCACACGAGTGTAGACGAAACTTAACTAGGGCACGGAACTTAACGGGCTAAGAAGCTGGAAAACAGTCACTCAGTATACCAATCACGATTTAGATGCACAAATTACCTAATGAACTGCAAATAAAACCACATATTTGCATTATATAAAATATTTACATTTTCAAATGTCAGCGAATTAAAACTTTTTTTTTTCTTATTTGAATTTTACAGCCATTTAAATTTCAAAGAAGTAACACTGTTTTAGCTAAGGGAGACGTCATGTGAAGAGTGAGGTGCAAAGCTGTTTATGTATCAAACCTTTCAATATTGAATAATGATGTAATGCTAGTTTTTTTCGGTAGACATTGGGATAAAAGTAGTTGCAATCAAATCAGATACATAACTGGCTTTCTCCTAGGACATCGCCACGTTAATAAAGTTAGTTGATTCCAAGATAAAAAAACAACATTTAAACCATTTTTAATTGGCAAAAATGCACTTTTTAAATTGCTGTTAAAGTATTTCTATTTCCAACAGGGCACATACATACACACAGGCATATATACAGCAAGCGTATTTTGCGTGTGCGAAAACGTAATGGTTCGGAAGCTTAAAAACTGTCGATGTGTCAAAGGTTAACGTCCACAACAGTTTGTTAACTCTCTTTGCATTAGCTTTTGTATTCAATTCATCACCATTCTTGATTTCGTTGGAAACTTCAAATCATTGTATATATCTGCATGCATGTATGTGTTTGTATGCTGAAATGTTCACAGTAAGTAAGCTTGCAAACTTGATGGTTGTTTTATTTTCACCAACGCAATGTTATATAAATTTCCATTTCAGTTTGTGTCCAACTGCTTTCGTAGTAAAAATCTTTTCCCATTTGCTTTTTAACAGTTGATGAATAAACGAGGAAATGTAGTTGTGAATTCAGTTTTTGCTGAAATGGACTTGCACCCACCCACACACACACACACACACACACACACACATACACACGTACATTGGTTTTTATGTAACCAATAAATCCATTGCTTGTCGCAATCAATTGAATGAAATTGCTAACCAAACCAAACCAAACTAAGCCAGTGCAAATATGACTAAAGCAAATATTGTACGAATGTGTAATAATTTTTGAATATCTATATGAGTAGCAAAGGAATTTCCATGTCAAACAAAATAGAACACGAAGATTCAGAAAGTCGTTTAATTTTCCTTTAAATTTTTTGTTCGTTATTTATGCTTGCCGTTCTTGTGTAAATATTTCAAAGGGAAACTTCACGTATAATAAGATTATTGTCATAGGGATATTTTGAGGATTTTATGTAAAGCTGTAATTTTCTGTGATTTCATTTTTATTTAAATTCTAGGTCGTTGCCAAAATATATTTACTAAACATACGAAACAGCCATTCCAATTGTAAGTAAATGCATCGCCAGTGTAGAAATGCGGACATAGAAATTGCCATGTAAGCAAATAAATACAAATGTAAATAGAAATAAATTTGAGAATTATTAAGGCCTGTACTACCTTAGGTTAGTTTAAGTTATGGCGGCAGTCGTCAGAGAAACAGTTAGGCTCGAAGCCCGTTGTGTTACCGCATGGGGATCAACAATTAATTAAATTAATTTTTTAAATTAACTTAAGTTGCGTTTCAAACATGTTTTCGTATAAACTATTTCGTTTTACAGTAATACTGTTATATTTCAACACTAAATTCATGTTTTAAATCACGTGACAACACTCCTTAACTACATATATTTCCATAATAAACTTTTTTAAGTCTACATTCTTTGAATCTCATTATCTGATACTCCCTTAACTTAATAATTTAATTTAATTTGCTCTTTTAAGCAGTTAACAAAAGTATTTTCAAAATAAAGCTTTCTTAAAACGTTTTTATTTGAGACCCATGTTTCAATATTTGATTTAATTTCTTAGTATTTTAAGTAACAAAAATAATTTTTGAAATTACGCATTTTCAAAATTTGTAGTTTAACAGTCATACTGTGAAATGGCGCTTATTTTTAAGTTAACTGAAACTGCATATTGCGCCTTGTATACAATATTAAATCGCGTTGATTTAACTAATTCTAATTTCAAGTATTTATTTAAACATGTGGCAACCCTCTCCAATATTATTTTTGAAAATACGCTTTCTTAAAATTTGTTGCTTGACATTCGTATTGTAAAAAGTGTTTTATTTTTTTAAATTAAAAGGTGGCAACCTTCATTTAAACAGGTGGCAACCTTCTTTGAAATCATTTGAGAAGAGAAGCTTTACTAAGCCTCTTTCAATTGATACTCATATTGCAATATTTTATTTCATTCATTTCTTTATGTGAATGCAACCTTTTAAACAGGTGGCAAGCCCCTATAAAAAAATCGATTTAATAGTAACCTCTATAAGGGATTATATATGTACATATGTGCCAAATCTTATCCAGATCTATCCAGTGGTTACATATCAATATTTATTTATATGACTATAATTTTTTAGTAAGCGACAACTCTCTTATGCTAAGTTTTGTGCAATTCCGTCCAGCCGTTTGGATCTGAAAAGTTAACAACATACTCACACACAGTTTCACATTTATAATATAAGTAGGTTAAGTACTTTTTTTTTAAATTAATATATTTTTAATAGCAGCTTAATAGTTTTATATAATCGTTCTACTGAAATCCATGCCACAAACTCAAAAATATTACTTTAGATTTTTACCACACTATTTTATCAAATACTCAAAATTCGATAACAATTCGATACTGCATATATTATGTATAGATTTTCTAAGATCTAAACTTGCCAGAAGCAGTTTCTTGGGCTTAAAATGCCGTGCAAATATTTTTCACAAGTTTAAAAGTTTGACACTACATTTGCAAAGCTTGAGATACTGGAAAACTCGATTCTACTCGTATCGTAACTTTAAATTAATCGTAGCAAGCTTAATTTTAGAGCAATTTCAATTTGAGCTATGCACTTAAATTCTCACCAACTTCCTGTGCACAGGTATAAAATGGAATGTTGTTAGTTTCGACTGACAACATCAGCAGAGGAGCACTTAGGCGTTCGTTAGCTTGCATATTGCTGCACTTCTGGGCATATGCGTTTGTATGAATGTATGTTCGTACGTGTATATGTATGTGTATGCGTACAGGTACAAAATAGCACCTACCTACCTATGTCTGTGTGAACAATGCCCAATTGACATGGTGACCCCAAAAATTTTGCAACCAACTACACTGCTGCTTCAAAATACGAATACAAAAACAACACCAGCGAGAATGATGTTAACAACAACAACTACAACTGAAATGCCAACACTCACACTCACACACCAATAACGTTAGCATTAATACTAACTTTAACAAACAACAACGGCAGGTACATACATACATACATACCTAGATACCTATGTACATAGATACATATGGACTATATGTGGTACATGAAAGGTGTGCAAATTATGCCACGAAAACAAGCAAACAACAACAAAAGCAAACCAACAACCAAGAGCAACCACAATGGTATGGTCTACGTGTAGGAGTAGATTGAGGATAAGATAGAAAGGATCGAAGGTAGGGGAAAGAAACAGGTCGGCGCATAGGAGTGTATGCTTAGTGAAGGCGGGGGTGTTGATAGTTTGGTTTCTAGTTGTTGGTCCTTAGTTGTTGGCTGTTAGGTTTTGTTTCGAGACCCCTTGGACCATTGCGGTTGGCTGCTTAGCTCGGATATAGGTTGCTGTGTAACTCGGTGTCCACTCGTTGGCCTTCGGTGTTTGTTGCTGCTGCTGCTGCTACTGCTGTTGTTGTTGCTATTCTCATTGACTTGCCTGTTTGGCAACCAACAGCCTTACCAGTTTAAGCAAATGAAAATGCGGTTAGGCGGCGCTGATGTGTTGTTGACGTAGGCTGTCATGTTATTTTGCTACTCATACATTTTGCATCATCATCTACACGCTAACAATTGTACTGCATGTATGTATAGTGTGCTAAAACTTATTATAACTTTGTAATAATGATAACATTAAACACAAAAGGCGTGCATTCAACCTTGACCTCACTAAGTCGATAATTTCCAGGAATTTGCGTATTTTCTCTCTAATCCTTACATTCGCACTTGGAACCCCCGATTCTATGATAACAGGGTTGTTTTTTTTATTTTTTGTTAGCTAGTATCGAAGGACCACTCCAACTTGGGTAAAATATACTTTTCGTTGTAATAGCAACCCTGCTAGTAGCTTTTGTAAAGCATGCGATTTTATTGGTGCTGTTTGAAAACGAAAGTTTTGCCGGGACGTTTCTTGATTCGTTTCCTCGCATACTATTTAAAAATACTAATCAATAAAAACTGGTTTGGTAATAAACTGAAACATATCATGTATTTTCTTAGAGCTTATTTAAAAATTTATTTTATATCCTTCCAGCATGACTCTAATCTTGATTTGGCATTGATGACTGCAGTTTCTCCAATGAACGCTAAAAAGTCAGTGATGGAAAAATCCCTAACACTTTGTGGATCGGCTATGGACGAGTTGAAGTCTGGCTAAGGTTGGTTGTGTAAGGGCAGCCGATTATGTCGAGCGAGTAAATAAATATATGTAAATAATTATTGCGGGGCTTGCACAGAATATCTAGAATTCTCTTTAATTACCAACACCTCATGTGAACTGCCGTGGAACTTTTCATAACTGTATAAGCCAGGGACCGTAACGGTTATAAATTTTATTAAAAAAAAAAGTCATGATTCCATAGTTAGTTTCTGATTTTTATTTTTTCGATCAATTTGATCATTATTTTTTAAGTTTTATTTTTCCAATAAAAATTCAATTAACGGTTATTTTTGGTCCCTGGAACCATTTGAGGATAAGTTCTAGGCCGTTTCTGCACAATATGGACTAGTTTTTTATGACCTTTCAGTAGTTCGGGATTGGTTCACCATTACTCCTACTAACTACTACTAAAACTTTCAATTAGTTACTATTACTAATGACTAGTGCTATCACTACGATTACTACCTATTTTAACTTTTGCTACTACTACTTACTACTACTCTCTTTAATAATTTCTACTACTATTTTTCTACTTCCTACTACTATTTCAACTACTGTTTTGACTCTGCTCTCCTACTATTTTTACTTATATCTACTACTATTTTAACTAATGCTACTCCTAATTGCTGCTAATAGTTTTACTTATTTCTATTACTTTTTTAACTACTACTATTATATTTACTAGTGTTACTACTAATAACTCTTACTATTTCTACTATTTTCTACCGCTAATTTGGTTAATGCTACGACTTAGTCCTATTTTTTATACTAGTTTCTACTACTGTTTTTACTAGTTTCTACTACTGTTTTTACTAATTTTTACTACTATTTTTACAATGGTACTACTAGCTAATACTACTATTTTTATTAATGCTTTTACTATTTTTACTAATTTCTACTACTATTTTCACTCATACTAAAACTAAAAAAACTGGAACGGATGTCTTACAAAACTCTCCCCATGTTTAGTTCTATATCTCTTTGTAGAGTCGGCACGGAAGTTTCACTTCCGGCTCGCACAATTAGGTGCACGCGTGTTGTTTTTTTTGATCAAAAATATTCGATATTAGTAGATTTTAGTTCTTTTCGTTTAAGTTTCATCGTTTTTTTTTTATTTTTATTTTTTTCAGTCGAGTTTTATCGCTATTTTGTGGTTCTTATTTTATCGATAAGGAATAAACGATATTGATGTATTTACAGTTTGTCCATAAATGCGTCAATTATTTAATTGAAATAACGGTTATTTTTGGTTTATGGTATCAGCGATTTTCACGATTTTGGACTGCTAATATTCGTTTCTGCTGGCTAGAGCTTCTGTTGGATTTTCCGTGTTACCTGCTTAAGTCGTTGTTATTGCTTCTCATGTTTGGTTATATGTATAGAAGATATGACATGATGTCTGTTCATTCTCAAGATATAGTCGAGATTCTGTGTCATAGGACAAATCCACCCGATGCGTGCGAAAATGCATGAGATTGTGGCCGATACGTGGGTGATTGCCAAGAAGTCTGATTTGAAGGAAAAAAACGTGTGAACATAATCAAACAATAACAATATTTTTACTACTTCAGCTCGATACGATCATCTTTCGACTTGACTATAACTTCAGGTAATCAGAAAAAAAGTTGCATTCTGCCCAAATGTAAGTTTTGCCGGTATTTTAGATTCAGGGCGTACGTATTAACATATTTTTTTAATTTACCTATTAATTAACTATTAGAATAACATTGATATAATTGCCATGAGTATTTTAACTTTTATGACCGCTTTAAATAGCAGAATAAAATAAGGGTAATTAGAAGTCGGCCAAATTACCCTTTTTAATTGTATATTTGGATGTGTGTGCAAATTTGGAAATCGCTGATTATTTGCACTTAATGAATGACCCTATTGTATTTAAATTTGGCCATTCTACATTATGTATAAGAAAAAAAAAATAAACAACTGCTATTGGATAATCATTGCGCACGGAGCTGATTGAAAAGTAACATCGCTTTAAAAATAGTTTATTTAGTTAGTGGTATGGTAATTAAATAGTTTATACAGTTAGGTTGTTTACTTTAAACTTGTATACTGAATTTATTTACTAATCATGTATTTTGTGATATATATCGAAATGAATGGGTGGACAAATTGGTTTGAATGTGAATGAAAATTGCTTCAATGAATATACAAATTTATGAATGATGAATTGTAGTTGATTTTAATATAATAAATGATGACGATGGCTGAAAAAATTAATCAGAATTAATTAATTAATTCCCTTTGAAGAAGGATGGATGAAAGTTGATTTAGATGTTGGTGGAACTAAAGTGTTCCTGATGAGTATGATGATTCCAACGTTAGTTGATAGATGGGTTTGGTTAACGACTTCAATGGCATCTGAAGTAGAGTAAAAGAAGAATGTTTTCAAGGCACTTAGACTCTATAGTGATTTTCAGCGGAAGTCCGGAGAATTTATATCTTCAGGGATGCATTTTCTTTAAGTGAGCGTAATTGATTTGAACTTCGTTGAATATTGTTTTAATGTTTGCTTTAATTGTTGTTTTAATTATCGAATTCCATGATATTATTCATTATTTAAAAAGAGATATGTACATTTAATAAATATCTCAAATAACTTCATAGCAATATCCAAGAAATATTTTATTATACACCACTAGTTGTTTAATACGTATGCATTTATGTTAATTAAATGTTAACTGTTTTATATTTGAATGTATAAACATTATTTTCCCTACCCATATCTGTATTAGAACCAACACGGCAACGTTTTTCAGAAAGCAAGACCTTCGCGTTTAAAAATATTCGGTTTGAAGAGCCGCTACTTACGAGAGTTGCCAAATTAACAGCAATATTTTAATATACTAAATTTCTACCACTACTACACACACAAAATTCATGCATGGGCTCATTCACATTTTTATATAACACTTATTCATTTTGCACTTTGTCAGCGATATCGGTTGTGCAAAGAGAAAGAAGGAATCTCGAGAAAGGAAGTGAATTTTCAGCTGTAACCAGTCCGGGCTGCGAACTCGCTTGCAAAACGTACAAATTAAAGTATGACTTTTTTAATCAAAAATCAATTTGTTACATACCTAAGAAATGATAACATTTTTCCCTGCATGATTTTCGTCTTTAACTAGAAATTACTGATATTCCTGATGTTTTCCCAATTACAGCTATGTATTTAAGTTTCTGTATTTGATTTTTGAGTTGCGACCAGGTCCGTGTGAAAAATTAATCGTATTTTTTTGGACTCTTACTTATTTGGCTAGCTAAAAATTACCTAGTAAAAATTATTCAAAGACTTTTTCATTTTGTTTTTCTTCGGTCAAAGCACCACAGTACCAGCTGCGTTTTGGCTGGGATATTTAACCTACACCAAATACCGAAAAGGTTTTTTTTTAATTTGTTCGATACTCTCGTTAGTTATTAAATTCATTTATAAATTTCCAGATATACATAAATTTCTGATGTAATATAAAGTCGGTGTCAGTTTTATTTGATTAAACATTTTTTTTTCATATGTACTGTACTCCTGACTGTTGTTGTCTTTTTTCCAATATACTCTTTCAAAAATTAATATCATAATTTTTTTAGGCACCCCCGAATAATTGACAATTAATTGTGCTTTCCATCTACTATTCTTTTGTTTGTATTTAAAGAAATAAGTTTAGTAATTTGTCATAAAAACCACAGAAAACATAATTTTTCGCGTTTTTTTTCTTTCAGAAAACTGAAACGAAATTTAATGGTGTGACCGATAATTTTATTCGCTGCGTTTAAGAAAACATTTTTTTAAGCCAAAAATGTTAAAGGGTTGTTGGCATTGGTGGAACAATTCACCTTCAAAAATCGGAAAAAATTGATTTTTAAATCACTCCCATGGATTATTTCCCTTTTCAGCTTAAATCGCTCCATTCTGATTCTGGAATAGAAATATGAACAAAAATTGGATGGGTTGAACCCTAACCAAGCGCGCCGTGTACTACATATGCAGTTCTTTTTTTGATACTAGAAATCTAAAGTTTTCAAAAAGTTTTGACGACTTTGCGAAAAAAGTGTTAGGATTTATTCGCAAACAAAAAAAATTGTAATGTTTTCAATATTTGTGCGGATGCTTACCATTTTAGTTTTTCTTTTATTTATTAAACTTTACGAATATTTGATCCGTTTCATTCATATCTATTCGTAAATTATGAATGTATACACACAGACCTTATGTACATGTATGTATGGGTGTAAGTACATACATGTGTACGCTTATGAAATCGGCATAATAAAAATCTTTCGTACATATTACCCTCAAGGATTATTTCGGCATCTGGATTGGGTGTTGAGTATTAGTCCCTTATCAGAAATTTACTACATTTTCTTTCATGACCATAATCTTTCGATTTATGCCTATAATGTATGAAAATTCCATTAGGCTGGCAGGCGACATATAACACACACACACACACACAAACACAAACATACGCACGCATACCCACGCAGCCACACATATTAATGTAGATTTGTATATGTTTATAAAGATTATGTGGCATTTTTTGCCAACAAACAAACAACGCACTCAAGCACGCTTAGGGATTTTTTTTGTTGTTGCCTGCCAAAAAGGAATAATCAAAAAGGCAGATAAGAACAGGCACTTCTTATATTTACAAACAAACCCAAATGTATTTAACAGAAATATCAAATCGTGTAGGCGGAGCCACAAAAACAAACCAAACAAGTTCTGAACAGAGGGAGCAGTGGAAAAACAAACAAAATAAAAACAAAGAGTTTCCTTGAAATGATAAACAAATATGAATGGAAAACAAAAAAGCTACAACTCCTGCGAATAGTGGCAAATTGTTAGTTCATTTTTTTCCTTTTCTGTTATGTCACTAATCCATTCACCACCACAAACATATCACGCGATCATAAATATAAATACACGTGCGCTTAAATTTTTGTATTTACCGATACAGGTCTAACCCATGACCCAAACCTACATACATACATACATACTTATATGACTTTAATCGCCAAAAAGCCATTTTATTATTTACTAAGTTTAGTAAAAGAATCCAAAAGTAACAAATGAAATGCCATAACAATGGCTGTTAGTGTTGGTTGCTTTTACCATTTGTGGCTTTATTGACGGTTGTTGTTATTATTATTTGGCTAGTGGCTGACTCTGCGTGTGACCCGGCTCGAAGTAGGGCGCGTCTACTAAACCAAACCGACGACAAAAGGATTGCCTACTACGCCGCTGCACACGCAACGAGTTGAGTGCTTAAAATAAGCACGCAAAAAAAATCAGTTATTTGTGTTTTGGCCGAACGGTGGTAAAACTCGCAAATCTCAACGTAAATCTAGCTTATAATTCGATTTTACTGGGTCTGTTGAAAATGACCCGGCTTTTCGCCAACATTGAAATCTACGTATTATGACACTAACTCAAATTAAATTTCTTTGTCCTCATAATAAGCAAATATTAAAATAAGGGTAGGCTAAATGGAAAATCAGAGTATTTTTATCGTAATATAAAGACTATGATACTTAGAATTTAATTACAGCAATTCTGTAACTGAGGACACCCATGGTATTTTTGTGAAAGAGAATATCACACACTTTTTCCGACCATACCTGTAGTCCAGAACTTCTGACCTTTTTGGAGTAAAATTTCTTCAGCAGCAGTGATTTTTTACATATCATAATGAAAATCGCGTCAGAATTGCTTTACTAATTTCTACTACTACTTTTACTCATTTCTACTACTATTTCTACAAATGCTACTACCAATTTTTACTAATTTCTACATATATTTTTCACTAGTTTCTAAACTAATTTTATTTATTTCTACCACTATTCTTACTAATTTCTACCACTAGTTTTACTAATGGTACTAATAATTTCTACACTATTTTTACTGATGTTACTAATAATAGCTACGACTTCTTTTATTAGTTTCTACTACTATTTTCTCTACTTTCTACCAGTATTTTTACTAATTTCTACCACTAATTTTCTAAGACGAATATAGTAACGAATTGGTGCCATTACTTCGTCCGTGAAAATCTCTATGTTTTTGGGAATGTCTACATATGTTCTCTTTGAACCAATTGAGTCAATGTTGGTTGGCAAGCTACATAAATTATTTCTTATCGTAAGCAATTATATGGTTGTCGATGTGCATGAAATTTTAATTAAGTGAATATTTAACCGATAGATGATCACTTTATTTCTTTTTTTCATTGTTTTGCATGATAGTTAAGTTTCAGCATATTCTCGTTATTTTATTCAGTTTGCACTATATTTCACTCTACTCAACTACCTAAGAGCCGCCCGGTTTGACTAATTCAATTTCAATAGCAGTCAAATTAAAACCTATTTCTTAACCAACAACATTTTTTCCAAAACAAAAAATTGACATTGATAAAAAATTATGCCCTTCACATGATTTCCAATAATTTACTGCTCTACTTTCCAGTGCAAATATGGACCGATTTTCTATGTTGACGGCCACTGAGGATGTGGGGTTGAATACATTTACTTTTACATATCTATAAAGTACATAATATGCACAATGCGTACAAGTAGATATGTACTAGTAGATATATAGAAAATCGGTTACAGGATAGTAAACATTAGGAAAGTCAAATAAATTGCTTTCTCATAAAGTTAAAAATCGCACGAATAAATTGTACCCATGAATATGGAAAGAGCCTATATTCAAATGCCACTCATAACAAATGTGTATGTACCATTAGGATGGTTACAATGCATATGGTAAGTTGTTGTTTTGGAATTTTCTTTCCTGGCATTCGCCAAAAATATATCAATATGACAGAAAATATGATTGAGAAAGTCTCAGCCCAATAGGATAATGTTAACACTAGCCTCATTGAGGTTAAAGTTTGAGAAAACCCTCTTACCTAAAGTCGAAACTATTTGCTCTGGAAATCTGACTTTTCTTTTTTTGATAGGAAATTGTATTCTTATTTTTTATCTCATAAATTTTTTTGTTTATATTAATAGGTTAATCTAATCTATAGCTTATTTGAATAAAATAAGACCATCTATTTACATTCTTGGTACTAAATATAATGAAGTCAAATTAACGGGTTTTTTAATAGGGACACTACAAAAGTAGACCGATAGTTACAGCATACGACGCCATATTATTTCCCGCTCTTTTGACATTTCTCTTCAGTAAGGATTGCCATTTCATCATGGAAATATATACGATCCAAGAATGAGTCGAAATTATTTAAATTTACTACCGAAATTCGGAGTCAATGGCTTCAACTTTAAGAGCGCTACGTCCAATTTATGGTCGTCGTCATTTCTGGCTGAATGGCTTCATCAATAAGCAAAATATGCGTTATTGGACAGGCAGCAATCCACACGTACTCCATGAGTCATTGGGCCGTACTTCTTCCGTAATGATCAAGACCGGCACATTACTGTGAATGGGAATCGCTACCGCTCAATGATAACCAAATATTTTTGGCCCAAATTGGATGATATGGACTTGAACAATATGTGGTTCCAACAGGACGGCGCCACCAGCCACACAGCGAATGTCACAATCGATTTATTGAAAACCAAATTTGGTGAACGTGTTTTCTCACGAAATGGCTCAGTCAATTGGCCGCCTCGGTCGTGCGATTTGGCGCCGTTAGACTATTTCCTGTGGGGCTACGTCATGTCTATAGTCTATGCCAACAAGCCAGCGACGATTGTATGCTTGAAGCCCGTCGAAAATTGGGTTCAGCGTCTGGACTTCTGCAAGCGTGCCCGTGGTGTCCGTGCAAAAGAAGTCGAGTTCCATACATAATGGCATCGAATGTACTTTCACAGGAATAAAGAATTTAATTCATATCCCAAACCGTTTTCGTTTTATTTAAAAAAAACTTTTGTAGCGTTCCTATTGAAAAACCCTCTAGTTAGTGAAAAATGTTGAAATTTTTGTTAAAATATTGTAATTATTGACCATTTGGTAACCTCTTGCTCGCCACTGAAATGTGTTTTTTTTTCTTGCATACAAATAATTGTTATTTGGGGAATTGTATTTTCGAAATGAAACTTATTTAGCAGCAGTGATTTTTTACATCGGGTAACGAAAGTCGCGTGAGAATCATACAAAGAAGGCGCGGCACAATATCGCATAACGAAAGTCGCTTCAGACTTTATTCCTTTCTTCCACTATTTTTTACCAGTGCCACTATTAGCTACTACCATTATTTCTAATTATTTCTACATCTACTTTTATTAATGCTACTACTCATTTCTACCACTATTTTTACTAATGGCAAAACCGTTAAAAGAATTTAATTTCGTAAGGTTTAAAGAACTATGGGTCTTCCATCACCTTCTAGATTATCAATGAGCATGAAATAAAGACAGCAAAATCTAATTTGTTTAATTGGTCCATAATTTATTTTATAATATGCGCCAAGTATTAGAAGCGTAGCAAATGAAGAGGGGCAGATGCAAAAAAATATAGACACCCAGTATGATTTTCCATACCAAAAGGAAGTAGGGCCGGAAAATAAAGGCGAAGGTACTGTTGAGATGAAGAAGAAATTATTACTAACAAATTGTCTGTAATGTTCGATTGATGTACTATTTCTGATAGAGAAGTAGAACACAGATTTTAGTTGTTAGTAGAAGTACCATACGACTCCGTACACAAAAATTTCGGCAACAAAAACCAAACCTCATCAAAAGTAGATATCAAAATTCCGATCTAGAGGATACTGCGGTGCAATGGTGTGGCAAATTTCTTCCAGATATCTTGAGTAATGAAAATGTAGAAAGGTTTACAAATTTTAATTACTTTACTGACTTACACAAAAAATCTGTACTTATATTATGTTTTGGCTGTATTATTATCATTAGTTCAATAGTTGAGAGCAGCTGAAAAAACTTCTTTATTTCGAAGATGGTTTAAAGTGAGTATTCAATTGTCAAATGGACACATTCAGATATTCCAAAATGGGTGGTCGAAGCTAGACAAAAAAAAAAAATGCAAAACAGAACAAGAGATTAAAACTTTAGAAAGTAGACAAGTAATACGGATTTGCAACGAATTTTGCCTGATTTGTTTCGCCTCGGACTCTGATTTCTTTTTAATAGATTTAACATTGATACAGTTTTTTTTAAATACTGATTCGGGTGTATGGTATAAAAACTAACTTTATTTAAAAGCTACACAAATGATGTATATTGGAACGATTTTCCGTCATCCCTTGTCAATTTTGGTTTGGAGGCAAGTCGGTTTCGACGTTGTGCCATAGGCTAAATAAGATTTGGCACATTTATAATCCATTATATAAATAGCCATACAATTGGTTTTTTATAGAGAGTTGCCAACTGTTTGGAAGTTGACTTTTAATTAAAGCAATAAATGAAATAGAATATAACAATATGGGTATCAAACGACAGAGACTTAATGGGGCTTCATTTTTCAAATGTTTTCAGAGAAGATCGCCACCCGTTTAAATGAAAATTCAGTTAATTTAAAGAAATAAACGACATTTTACATTATGACTTGATTTTGAAAATAATTTGGGCTAAGGTTGCCACCAGTTTAAAAAATTAATCGAAATTATAATAATATATATCAAGTCCAAATCATATTATATGCAAAGCTCAATAAAGCTTTATTTACCAAATACTTTTAAAGAAGGTTGCCACATGTGTCAATCTACAAATTTTAAAAACGAGTAATTTCAAAAATAATTTTGGAGAGGGCTGTCACTTGTTTAAAAAATTACTTAAACTTGTGATAAGTTAAATCAAATATTTTTGGGTGTCAGACAAGGAAGTTTTAAAAAAGCTGTATGGTTGCCATCCGCTTAAAAGAGTAAATTAAATTAAATTATAAAGTTAACTGAAGTAGCACGTAAAGGGCTTCAAAGAATGTAGGCTTAAGAAACTTAATTATAAAACTATATTTAAGGAGTGTTGCCACGTGTTTAAAAACACCAATTTAATGCTATAAAAAATCAATTACAATTATTTTAAGTTAAATCAAATACTGAAATATGGTTAATATACGAAGGAGTTTTGAGAAAGCTTGAAAATACCTTGGAAAGGGTTGCCACCTACTTCAAAAGTTAAATAAAATTATATTACTAAATTAAAGGAAATATATGGCATGGCATTTAAAAGAAGTGGGGTTATGAATACTTAGCCACGGAAATGAGACTTCTAAATTTCAGAATCAGATCAAAGTTTTAGCAACTAACCGTTATCGGAAAAATGAATCAAGAGTTGTTACCGTTGGTGAAATTATTTATTTCATTTTCCGTTACATTCGAATCCATAACGTTAACCCTAAAAAAGGTAAAAGCTAGTGCTAAATATAGTTAAAACTAACCACTTTAGTCAAAGTATTGTTCAGTTAAAATTTAAAAGAAATTAAATTTGCTAACAACTAAGGCTCGATTCAGGTTTCTGATGCAAATAGGTTCGATTTCAAGGAGGAAAAACTAGGATGTATTTTGGAAAATCGTTACGTTAAGATTATCCAATTGGGCTGAAACTTTGCCAATTATATTTCTTACCTCATTGGCACATTTAAGAGAAAATCCAAAATTGATTTCTTGTAACCACCCTAATGTATCGTTGTATACCACACAAACCTATTTACCAGCTGTTTAAGTAGAAAATACCCAGCGACCACAAAGTTGCAAACGTTGCTGTAGAAATTCAAAGGCTTACCCAATAGCCATGTTGAAAATTGCTTGATTACTTACTGTAAAAAATCCGAAGTAATTTAGCTTGTGAAAATGTGAGAAAAAGGGAGCATGGCAGATTGTAGAGGATGCGCAGGGTGCCAACAACGGCTTTGCTTTAAGCCTAGCAGCATTCAAAGCTACAAATGCAAAGAGCTATAGAAATATAATGCAATCGTAGGATTATATTGTATTTTCCTATTTGTTGGAAATTTGTGTACTCTATACAAATAAAATATTCCTATACAAAAATACAACAAAACATAACGCACACACACACACACATGCACACACATACACATAAATTCTATACAAATTCTTTCATACGATCTCGGTCAACGTTTAAGGCGCGCCATGGTGCTTTAGTTAGTTACATTTCACAGAAAACTAATAAAGTTAAATGGAAAATCCGTAAACTATAAATCATGGCTTAAGTCCATTTCCTTAACTGTCGATAGACATCCGGGTTGCAAGCGAAAGGCGAATAGCACGACATGCAATACAAACTCAAATTTGTGCTAAGGGGTGCGGGGGGGTATGCGAGTTTTGCATGACTGGGTGCGGCGCATTAACTCTTTTCAATACATTCATATAATATGTATGTGTGTGTAAAGCAGAAAAGAAGCATTAGTTATACAAATGTATATTCCTACACGTGTACACATGTACCTAAATATATCCATATTATACCCGAGTAGTGTAGTAGATATGTGCTTGCTTTTGCTCCTAAAAAAGAAGGTTTTTATTTTATATTGTATTACCCGACTCCAGGCAGTTTTGTACATTTCACAACACCAACCGCAAGATAAATATTTAAAATACTGCTTAGCTGCGTACCGGTGTTTGACCGCCGCATATTTCACTAAATTTTGCAAGGAAATCCACAACATCAAGGCCAAAATAAATGAAAGGCGAAAAGGATGAACAGTTAAAAATTTCACTCAGCAAAGTGAAAACGGATATTATCTGTAACTAAATATTAAAATACAAATGGTTCGATATGAATAAACATAATAACGGCAAGCTAAATAAAACTTTCTTTACGAATTTTTAAAACTCTGATTTTGCAAATACTTTCATATTTTTTTCTTTGCAAAACGATTAAGAAAGCTATCTCATTACTCACTTCAAATTAAGTCAGGTAAAGTCATTCCCTTAGAAGGCGAACTACCGAGTGCGCCTTACGTAGCACAGAGAATCGGGAGTGCTTTCCGAGCTTAAGTCGGCCAAACAGTCTAGAAAGGACCTAAATAAGAACATTAATTTCGATTCTTGGTCCGGGCGACAGTGACAGAGATAGTGTTTGATGCTCTCCCCTGCCTCCTCGTTAGTTAGGCATTCCAATCTCTTCCCGTGTATGCCCATAAGGCAGTGTCCGGTTATTACCCCAACCATTAGTCTGAGAGGTGGTCGGTCCAGGCGAAGTAGGGCTTTGGATCCCTTAACGTCAACCTTTGGTCAAACTTGTCGGGTAATCCGAAGGTGATATTCACTTTCTCGATGAGTTTTGCCTTTAAACTGTGTTTGCAGAAGGCAAGAACTATGCGCCCTGCTAGGACAGAACCAGGAACCCGCGTCACAGTCACGGAACGATTAGACGCGAACAGTGGGAGAGAACCTCTGCATTTTATGGCTACTATGGAGGTTGTTTAGCGAGAATTAAAAGATTTAATAGCCGCTTGACTATCGGAGTATGTAGTGGCAGAACTTTCTGTAGGACCGGACACCGTCAGACACCGAACAGCCTCCATTGTGGCACCTCAAAGACGCTGTAGTGGTCCGGTAAGCGAAAGCTATGGTCTAGCGCTAATTCGTTGGAGTAAAACCCGCAGCCCACTCTTTCGTTGAGTTTGGAATCATCTATAAAGACAACCGTCCACTCTGGGTCTAGATCTAAGACAATTTCCCATTTATTCCTCTCTATGGTTCGTACGGAGAATGTCCAGGCAGAGTAGAAAGATAGTGTAATCTGGCTTCCTAAGTGTATTTGGAAGAGCTTCCAGGACCTTTGCCAGCCCGTGTCTTAGCTCTTTCCACGGCTGGACCGCATTAAGCCTGACAGAACCGTAGCCGACAGAATTTTACAATATAGAGCCACCGACGGGGGATTTAAAATTATTTTAGAGATTTAGTAAGTGTAGAGGGAAGCGCTCCCATGACCAGTATGGAGGTCGTGTGTTGTACTCGCTCCACCTTGACTCTAGACAAGGTTTTGCTTAGCGCTGACCAACAGACGCCAACCCCGTAGAAGAGAATAGGTCACTGACATGTACATCCATTGTAGTATGTGTGGTTTTATTCCCCTTTTTTCCCTATCCCTATAGATGACTTGCAAGCATACAAGGCGGTGATTGTTTTTCTGGGAGAGGTCTTCGATATTCCGCTGCCATTCGAGCTACTGTTTAGAAAAACTCCAAAGTACTTGGGAGAGTGAGCCCAATCCCATTTAATGACGGTAGGTTGAATGGAGGAATTTTATATTTCCTCGTGAAGAGAACCATAACGATCTATGTAGGGTTAACGCTAAGCGCACTTTCTTTCGACTAGATGTTTACTTGACTGAGGGCATACTGTAGTAGCTTTCTCAGAACCTGCATAAGTTCACCGGTTGTTACGATTGCTATGCCATTAAACATTTGCCAACCAGTGCCCTTTCATGTTCCAAAGTTGGGTATCAACAAACAGATTCCATAGTAGAGGGAAGAGAACGCCTCCTTGTGGGTTGCCTTGGGTTACATGTTTAGTAATGGACCCATAGCTCGGAAAGAGCCCAACACCTCACTAAGTAGGAACTTGACCACCGAGTCAGGGTGAATATAAAAGTCTAAATCTATATCGAGGAGTGCAGTCTAAGCAGATTTGCTTTTGGAGTATGCGTGCTGGTTGGGAGCGAGATTGCTATGCTTTATATTTCGTGCGAATATATTCATCTAAGAGCCTCTCCTGAGGCTTAAGGAGAAACGAGGTAAGGCTTATGGACATAAAATCCTTCCATATTACATGAGCAGCCCCTCCTTTTGGTAGAAAGGCTACCCTCGTCCTTATCCACTCGTGTGGGCTATGAGTTAGGGTTAAGATAAGCTGCAAATATCTGTGAGAGCAGCGGGCACTTTATGTCCTTAGCAGCTTGCAGTTGGATTGGAAAGACATTATATCCCGTTCCCCCCTAACGTAACTTACGATATTCCTTAAGGAGTTTCCTAGGGAGGAGTAGGTCTTATGGTCTCACTTCAAGTTACATATTGACAAAAAATCTATAAAAAGTAGGGACTAATAAACTTATTTTTTAGTTGTCATGAAAAGTATTTTTGAATTACCTCTCGCTGTGAGGAATATAATGACATTTTTCGAACCACAAAATCTAATTAAATCGATAAATATATGAATATACTGTACACTCTTATTAAATTTCCCTGCATATTTCATTCAGTTTGAGAGTTTTACTAGTTTCTAGATATCACTAAGCACTCGCGTGATTGGCCAGCTGGCGGGTAATGATCCGTTATAGCCGAGATACAATCGAAAATTTAAAAATCCGAATTAAATATGTTTCCAATATCACGGTACAAGCTACGCACCGTTCAACGAAGGCGGGGAATCTTGTTCTTCCAGGTATGTTATATTTATATTTAGTTCCGCTTTGCTAGGATTACAGTTAGTTCGTTTTTTTGATATCGCTTTTGAAAATTTCTGGATTTGTTTAGAAAAGGCACCCGGGTACTGTCGAAACTATTTACCTTAGGACTCTATTTTATTTTGCTTTTTTGTAAGTGAATAAACCCGTATCTATTTTATGGAAATTGTGTGGTTGTAGTATTTGCGTGCTCAGGTATTCCACAGGGCAGGATATTAGGGCCACTTCGGTTTTTGATTTTTTTAATGACATCAGCTGTTTTAAATTTTCAATGTAGAAGATTTTTTCTCTCCCTTACATTTGGTTTTAGTATAATAAGTGAAACGATAGATTACCCCGATTTACTCGAGCGAATGTACTTTTACTGTTCCTCAAAAATCTCTAAAAAATCATGAATCGGTTCGCTGAGCTCCAAAATAATTTAAATCGTTATCAAATTCTGCTGTTTTGGATTTCTCATACACTGCATATCATTTTAAAATTTAAATTATTACTTAATAAATTCTTAACTTAATTTGCATTTTTATTTACGTTTGCCATTAACCTGTAAAAAATGTTTTCAACTACATTTTAAGATTACAAATAAATAAATAAATATTTTTGAACAATGTTCCATATAAATTATTAAATAAGCAGTTATTTCTATGTTTTCGGCCGTTTTTATTTTCCTTAAATTGGCACAGAAATTCAAAATAAATTAACAAGGTTTTCTGGCTAAAATGTCTTCTCATTTATTGCCACCTCACGCTCTCCTTGGCCATCAATTTTTTTTATTTGTGAATCTTTTTAATTATAGGTGAACTTTTTAGCTCCGTGTGTATTCTTCGAATCGCTTGTCAACCTTTGTGTTGCTCAACGTGTGTACGTTAACAAAATTTGTTGGCTATAGCAATGATTTCTTTTTTTTTTTGTCTGAGGTTACTTTTAAAATAAAATAAACTCGATTAATTTTACATTTACTGCTGCATTTTCCTGTTCAAAACTAAGCATTGATATCGGCTTGGAATATCTTTGGTTTGCATCTATTCAATACCAATTCACACTAATACGCTCTAAAGCAACACTACCAACAATAATGTCAGCATTTCAATTGTATAGAATAAAATTGCGTACTCCATTGACAGCGTCGAGCAGTGTTCGTATTGTTAAAGTACTGCATGCAATTTGATTATTTTTATATCATCTCTTTCTATTCCATACCATAGTCTGCCCACATGCCACTATTGCTAAATGCAACTCTTTTTCGATTATCGGCATTGGCAACATTTGTTCTCAATTTTGCCTGACTACTGGCAATATTTGTTTAATGTCTTTGCCGTTCTTTGTTGTTAGATTTGTTTACTATTTGCCAGCTGCTTTTATAGTTTTATTCTTTTGTGCATCTAGTTTGTCTGTATTTTTTATTCTCGCTTCTTTTTTTTTTTTTTTTTTTTGTATGCTTTTCTTAGAGCAATTGAACTATGTACGTCAAGCGATGACAGCTATTATTCGCACGTTTCTCTCTAAGCTTGCGAAAACTAAGCGTTATCCTCTGGTGTACTAACGAACAAATAGAGAAGTATTTATAGAAAAACTTTTGTGCTCTCCACTACAAATGTTTTGCTGATAAATCTGATTTTAAATCCGCACCAAATGCGCGCACTCAAAACTGCTGCATTCTGTGAATTTTTCCCCTTCTTTTTTTTTTGTTTTTTTTTTGTTGGACGTGTACAACAACGGAGGGAGGATTGGCATCCAATTGCCAGGAGCTTAAACTCAGCTTAGCGAGAAACGAATAGAATACACGCACATACACATATGCATTATTTTGCCACGTATCTAGAAACGAGCCATGGAAAGTTTGTATTAAAATTTAAATTTTCCACATGTCACACAATTTTGATAGAAGCCAAGTGTCTCCCTGAACGGGTGGATGTTACTCATACGACATGGACGTCACCAGGGTCGTATCAAACTGAAAGTGGTTTTGGTCAGCGTTAGGCAATAAAAGCTGTAACTTTCCACAATTCTAACACAAAACTAAGCTCTGTTTATATCTGAGGCCAATGTCAGAAATATAATATAATTAATTTTGCCTTTAAAATTTGTTTTATTTTTCATTCAAATTTATTTGCTGATGTCACAGGCTTGTCACTAAACTTAAAGAGACTGGATCAAAAAAGGATTTACACATATTGCGTGGCGGAAGACCTCGAACTGCCGTTTTGAGCAGAATAATTTGTGACTCAAGATACGGTAAAACATTCCAGAAACGTCAACCATGCGAAGGTGGACACGGTTTGCCATTTCACGGTCTCTTTGAATGAAGATTTAAAAACTTACTGCTTATTAAATGTAAAAAGAACCTTTTGCTGCAGAATACATATGTTCAAGGATGGTCTGAAAGATAATGGAAGAGATGTAAGACGAGAGCACTGCAAAAATTATTGCCTGCAGCCGTCATCAAGGAAGCGACTGACTGGTGCCTTACCAGCGCTTTCTCTGTGAAAGAAGAACGTCTACTCTGATAGCTCAGCGGCAACTATAGCCAAACCAAACAATCTATTTATTAATATTATATACAAATTTATTTATTTATCTTATATATAAACTCGTGTGATGAACTCTCCGAAACGGATCGACAGATTTGTATGAAATTTTTTAAGTATATTTGGCAAGTATGAGATTAGTTCATAAAGTATCTTTTATGCTTGGGAGAGGATTGCCTTGGCTATATTTTTGAGAGAGTTGCCACCTGTTTGAAAACACAAATTTAATTAGTTATACCCAAGCTATATGAAATATAAAAATGTGACAGTCAAACGGTTCGAGGGCAAAGCGCATTACCATATTTTTGATGGAGTTTTTTGTAGTTTATAGGCTCAAAACCTACTTAAATTTATAGGATGTGTTTGCAAAGGTACCAATTGTGCAAACGAAAATTCCGATAGGTGGCACTGGTGGTGAGATATTTAAAAAAACCGTGTTTTTAGTTCGATTTGATTCAAATTTAAAACATGTATTTTCCGGCGGCCGCCGTAGCTGAGTGTGTAGCATGTGCGCGCTTCGTTCGGTGGCTCCCAGGTTCGAATCCAGCTCGGGGCAAGTAACATCCAAAAATTATAGAGAAAGTTGTTTTTACTAGCGGTCGCCCCTCGGCAGGCAACGGCGAACCTCCGAGTGAATTTCTGCCATGAAAAAACTTCTCACAAAAATATTCGCCGTTCGGATTCGGCGTAAAACTGTAGGTCCCTCAATTTATGTTACATCATCAAGACGCGCACCACAAATTGTAGAAGAAGTTCGGCCAGAATCGCTTAAGCGGTTATAGCGCCAATTAAGTAAGTAAGTAAGTAATTTTCCAAATTATTATAAATCAATATTTTAGTTGAGAGTTGTACTTTTATTTACAGTCCGATTTTATTCCAATTCATAACATGTATTGGCCACATAAATACAAATATTTTATTTACAAAATTAACCGATAGGTTGTGTTGGATACGAAATATATCTTGACCCCATTCACAATGGATATATCGACCAAATCAATGTCAAGACTTATTCAAGCTGATCTCCACATGAAAGGCTACCTTCGGTCAACTGCTCATCTTCTGACAATGCGCTTGAAGCAAATTAGACTCAACAGAAGCAAGCGGCTTCTTAAGTGAAATGCGTTCAATGGCCATGAAATTATCCTTTTCACAGAGGCGAAAATTTTCAGTATTGCACAAGGTTTTAATGGTGAAAAGAAAAAATTCTTCTTCCAAGGATTCAACGTGGTCACCAGACAGCTGCTGTAATGGTTTGGTGGGGTGTCAACTGTAAAGTTGATACACCTCTTCACTTCTGTGTAAAATGTGTTAAAACTGGAGCAAAGTTGTACCAGCAGAATATTTCAGAAGGCGGGGTAAAGCAGGTAAGCAATACTCTCTTCGATGTCGAGCATTGGATCTTCCAGCCAGATTCAGCTACAGCGATGAAGGCAATATTCCAGGTTTGATAACTGCAGATAATTGGCCGTCGGGAAGTTCAGATTTCAACCCTTTGGATTACAGTTTGTGGTCAGAGTTAGACAACGTGGCCTGTCGAATACTCCTCAAAAATTTGGAGAGTCTCAAAAAATTTTTGGTTCGAGTAGCGTCGTCAATACCAATAAATACTGTGCGTGCTGCTATTCAACAATGACCGAATAGTTTGAGAGATTGTTTGAAAGCAAAAAGGCGACCATTTTGAATAAACTTTTGTACATCGCTCATTTAATATAAGCATTATTAAATAAAATTGACTACATATATAAAAAATGTATTATAGTTTAATTTTTATATACTTGTAGCATAACTTATGACTGGACTTAGTATATTATATCGTAGACCAAAATACCACTCTTTCAACTGTAATAGTATTCTAAATGAAATATATTTTGATTGCACTTTACATCTCTTTCAAATTCCTACACGCATATCCTTCCAACAACAAACTTTTTTGAATATTTATTTTTCATTTGTCTGCGTACTCTCACAAAACCTTGAACTCTATCCCACGTGCACGAAATACGCATCTGCGCACATATGTACATATGTAAGACAAACTAAAGAAATAAAAAAAAAATGGAACGGCAAATATTCCGAAAATCCTTCACCTAAATACTTAACGTCAACACCAATTGCCAGCGATAGCTTCACTGATGGCAGGCAACCAGCAGAGCCAACTTACGGTTTTCAAAAAGTTTTCAATACTCGACACTTTGACAGTTGGACGTTTTCGTTCATGATTTTCGAATCATCGCTCAAAGCATCTTTTATTAATCCAATGTTGTAGTGCGAACTCTTTACACCATACACGTGATATCTGACTAAAAAACAAACAAAAAAAAGCAGACAATATTTCTTAATTTTCGTTGCGCTCTTTTTCCGTACATATGTATGTGCATACATATATCTATGAGAACGCACCTGGGTCCCAGCACATCCGTTGTTCAGCGTCACCTTGTTTGTTATACCCAGGTGTACTTGTGCACAGGGTACTAGGACTTTCTTTAAATGATTGCATTATAACGCATGTGCGAAATTTTTTGTATGTCAAATATCATTGATAATTTGTAACCACTTGAAACTTGCGGTTTATTCTATTAAACTTGAATGAAACTTTGAGTAAAATTATATGAATTTTTGTTTTGTATTAAAATGGTTTTTATAAACAAGCTAGCTAAATCGCTGTGCTTAATTTTTTATTTTTTTATCAAGACCACTCTAAGATATCATTCAGGCTACATAAATGAATTCACCGTGTTTATCCAGGTATCTGACAATCTTTTGCATTTTGGTTGAAAAGCAAAAAAGAAAATGAATATCAAAAAATTAAGCCAATGATGCCGTTGAAAAAATAAAATTTTATTCCAAAGCAAATGATTCTTCTTCCATTTCTATTAAAAATTGTTTTTTATTTTTTATTTAATATTTTGATAAAATATCCCCTATGTCGAAACGCCATGAACATCCAGTCAGTTGTTTTGGATGTTAGTGAGTTCAAACAAAATGGCGAACTATGCCTCTATTATATTCTCTGCAACACCTTAAGAAAATATATAGATAGAAGATATGTATATACGTACAAATTTTAATAATATATCGGAAAACATTTGAGCTTTTCGGACAGTTCCAATTGTTGCACGCATATTCAGTGTTATGCATGCTCTTATCCCATCCGTTCTTATATTCTGCGATAAACCGGTGATATCTGCCAGAAATTCCTAAAAAAAAATAATTTTTAATAATAATTTTTTAATTTTTCCGAATATCTATTAGATTTCTACTGCCTTTCAGTTGCGCTGGTCTGCATCAAAATCTTGCTCCAAAAATTTTTAGCATAGCTATGAGGATTTGAATGATCTAAATCTATTCCCGTTGGCCGATTTTTTTCATCACGCCTAGCATCAGCGAGTAGTAAAATAAAGAAGGAGAGAACCGTAAGAACTTCACTTTTGATTGTTTACATTCTATAACAAATATTTTGGTAAGATCTGCACACAGCCAATATTATACATATGAATTTAATTGAAGTATTTTATGTGTAATTAAGGTATTTTTCTAAGAGCAGAGTCAATATATATATGATACAAGTTTTAAAATTATTCTTATTGAACACTGCGAGCCTGTAAGAATTCTGCAGTTTATTTTTTGTCGCATTTGTGGTAAATTTACTCTAAAGATACAACGAAATATTAAAAGCAGATCTGATGAAAAATTTTAGATATTCTATTGAAATTTGGCGGCCAAAAATTATGCTGTATCGAGCAACTGAACGTTAACAGGTTGGCTTGAAGGTCGTAAAAACCACATCGCCTTAATTAATAGAATATACTTTTAATGTAAGCATTTTTATAATGCCAAATTTCTTTTTATGTACCGAATCCCACAGTCAATTCCAAAATCCAAAACACAAGAAAATTAAATAAGCACATCAGTTTATTTCTACTGGTACCTATTCGCTTGAGTTGTAGATATTTCCAAGATGGACAACTGGCATTTATTTTTATTTCATGTGAAAATTTTCAACAACAAAAAATAATAAATAGCTACGCAGATGTCGTTGAAAAAGAATATATGTATTAAAAAGATAATAACTCTAAATCATTTCTCTTAAATTGTTTTTTTTTTGTGCATTTCAAATTTAAATAAAATATTTCCTATAATACTTATGTTATACCTAAGACTACTGGTTAGTCATCAAATAAAGCCCCAAACAGGCAGACAAAAATTTCAAAAATTGTTCAGTTGTATTCTAGTATTACATCCCCTGCATCATCTTTGGCATAATGATCAAAGCCCCTATAAAAATCGAAAGTAATCTTTCAAAAGTTGTAAGAAATAATTTTTTTAGTAAAACATTTCGTCTCCCAAAGAGAGGCCTCAAACCCTTATTTGAAAAGTGCTTTAAATTTGCGGTTAAAAACGGAGTTAGAAAGGTTTTACAAATAAATGTATTGTTTTGGAAAAAATCGCTATAGGCCGTGTTTAAGCGTTCGTCGACCTTAAATGGGGTTTCCCGGTTTGAGATTTAATATATTTTATATGAAAAAATTTAAAAGCAATAATAGTTTGTATTTTATTTTATTTCGAAAGCAAATAATAAACATTTTGCTCATTGTAGACTGGTGTTTTTAAAAAGCAACATATAAGCTCTTTTTCTCTCTCTCTATTGCCCTTGTTTATGCTCTCCTTGTAGCAATCTTTGCATGGTCAACGCCCATGATAGATATTGGTCTATTAGTTTTGGGAGTGATGAAGTGGACGAGTATGACTTTGGATTTCATTTGCGTGTCAGTATATACGGCTTCGCAAATGCCAATGCCGATTGACGTAAAAGTTTTCTCGTTTTGTGCTTTTTTACTTATCTTGTCACGTTGGATCGATTTTGCTATAAATTATGTTGATATTGTGGGTAGATTTGTCAATAATAAATTACTACCATTGGTTAGCGGAAGTTTCATCTCTTGCAGCTATAGCATTTTACAAAATCATTTGGGTAGAATTCTACCCATAAAGTGGGAAAATTCATAATTCTCAAAAGTAATCGGGTTTGCTCAAAAATAGTTTCGTGACGAAGTCATTGGCTTTCAGCGTGATTGAACAATTTCTATTGGCCATATTATATTTAAATATAAAACTTTGGTGAAAATTCTACCAAAAGATCAACGCATGGTTGTATACAAAGTATTAGCATATTCGCCGACAGTGCAACTAAGTTATTGAAATTATTATATTGTATATATAAGAAGAACGACTTCAAATTAAATTTTGCTCCTCAGACTTCAGTTGTATAATCTGACGTGGAATTTTATTTTAAAAAAATAGCTATGAAGTTAATAATTCCCTGGAAGATTTGAGCCCTTTACTGACTTTCCCAATTGGTTTTGTAAGAGTTATTTAAAGTGATGTTTAAAATGACACTTTTAAGTGAGAGCTAATTTATTTCCCTTGAAATTTTATTTTATATGTCTTAACACTTTAATTCACTCAGACATACCCTAATCATATTTTCACTTAAAAAAAAAAACAAAAAACAACATAGGCCCCGACTTAAAGGACATAAAAAAAAATTATTATTATTAATTTTAATAATTTTTATTAATTATAATTAAAATTACAAATTAATATTTTAGCACTAGCTACCAGGACTTAGTTCGTATATGAAATTAAAATATTATTTTAAATTATAAGGGCAATGTAAGCGTTTTTTATAAAGTAAAAAAAAAATACTTTCGCAAATTCATCGAACTTTTTATTCTGGATAGGCTTACTTTCAGAAAATGTTAACAAAATTCAGCTGTTTTCATTTGCTGCGCCATGTTATTAAACATAATGTGGAAATTGGAGGCAATCGGATGAAAACCACACTCACTTATTATAAAAAGGTAATTTTTTAAAATACCAACTTGTGATATTTTGGTATAAAAGAATTTGTGCAATTTGTAGTTTGAAAACTTGGCATAGCTCCTTCCATTTTTGTGCGTATGTATTTATTAAGGAAACTTCTGAAACTAGACAAAATTTGCCGTGCATTTGCTTTTCACCGGCTTTCTTTGGTACTTCACATTTCATTCAACAGAAAAATTTCGGTTGACCCTTTAGTGTTTGCAAAAAACGTGCGTAGGGTATAAAAAATTCGATCTAAGATAGTTCCTTACTTTTTTTTTCGTTTAGCATAGCAGTTCTTTCTCAATTTTCTATCTTCTTTTCTTTTCGTCGGTTTGGCACTCGTAGAACGTTTTCGAATCATGCCACAAATGATGCGCCAGCAAAAACAGCAATATTACGGAGATAACAATAGCATCCTTTGCTGGCATGCAAGCACACACACACACACATACATTTGTACATAAATATTTTTAGCTACATATCTACTATGTATGTGCATATGTACGTGTTATTGCCACGCATATTTTTCAGGTGTGTGCCATCTTAATAATGTGTTGAAAAGCAGCGAAACTCAGCGTGTGGCCATGAAAATTTTTCTTCGCTGGCTTCGAATTCCCCAAAGTGTTTTTATTGTTGTTCATTCATGCGTTACGTTTTTGTCACCTCACCATGCTCCCCGCATACGTCAGCGAATGTGTTGATTTTGTTGTTAGGTTGTGATGTTGTTTTTCGATTTTGCGTTTATTATTATTTTTCGCATTTGCTGTTTCCTTTTTCAGTTTTTTTTTTTGGATTTCTCTTTTTGGATTTTTTTTGAAAAAATGCTTTGATGCATAAAATGTGAAATAACGAATATGATAAACACTTCATAGGAAAGCAGCTGCCTGGGCACACACAAACGTGTGCCTGTGTACTTGAACGAATGCCAACACGCATATTTTGCTCGATGAGCTTTTAAGGAGTGTCAAGATGGATTTCATGACGTGGGGAAAAATATTGCCAAAATTTATGAAAGTGTTATTAAATTATCGAGAGATTTGCAAATGTGGTGCATCAGCTTCTGAAATATGTAATAACTTAATTATTGATGAAGATAAATAAAGTATTAAATAAAGTATTAAACTATCTTTTGCTAAGATTTGATTAAAACCTGAAGAATATTGCAAGCACAAACAAATTAATGAACACCTGAATTTCTCACTGAAATATTTTTAAACATAATTTCAATCTTGCATTTTATGGTTAGTTTCTGGTTTTTTGGTTTCAATGCATTTGTTGTTGGGGCATCATTGGATTAAATATAGTATACTTATTTATTAGCTTTTACCCGCGGCCTCGCTAGCATGACATTCGGTTTAACATTGTGGATTCGCATGTAATGGGGGAAAAAGTAAATAACTCCACCAAAGGTTATAACTTTCAATTCATTTTTAGTTTAGGTTTGTTTATACTATCTAAAACAAAGTCTAACCCTATGCCATAATTTTCAATTACGATATGCCAAGCCATTCGGGTTTAGTGAAACTTAATTTAATGTTAGAAATCCCCATCGTAATCAAATCGTGGTGATATTTATTTAGCAGAAGAAAGGGGTGGCAACTTTCATGGAACATGTTTTCGTATAAACTCTTTCATTTCAGCGTAATACTTTTATATCTCAGTAAGCTTACAAATAGCATTAAATTCATTTTTTTAAACACATGGCAACACTCCTTAAATATATTTTTATAATTGAGTATATTTAAGCCTACATTCTTTGCAATTCATTATGTGATAGTTCCGGTAACTTAACAATGTAATTTGATTTACACTTTTAGCCAGGTGGCAACTCTCTACAAAAGTATTTTCAAAATAAAGCTTTCTTAAAACTTATTTGTTTTAGAGTCAGAGCCCAATATTTTATTTAACTAATTAAAAGTTTAAGTAATTTTTTAAACAGGTGGCAACCCTCTCCAAATTATTTTTGAAATTACACATATTACAAATTTTTTGTTTGCCACTCATAACTTAAATTACATTAAAAGTGTTTAAAAAATGAAGCCTTACTGAACCTTGCATACAATATTAAATGGATTTGATTTAACTTATTATAACTTTGATTAATATTTAAACAAGTGGCAACCCTCACCAAAATAATTTTTGAAATTTAGTTTTCTTAAAACTTTTATTTTTGGACTCGTATTGCAAAATCTCATTTATTTTGTTAAATTAGCTTAGTTTGCGGTAATAAGGTGGCAACCTTGTTCCAAAACATTTGGGAAATGAAGCTTTATTAGTCCTCTTTCGTTTGGTACCCGTATTGCAATATTTTATTTGAATCATTGCTTTAATTGAATGTAATTTTTCAAACAGATGGCAACTCCCCATAAAAACTGATTTTATGGTAGCCTATATAACGGACTATATATATGCCGAATCTGACCCAGATAGATCCTGTCGTTATATATGCGATTTAACTTATTTATTTAATTTACTATAACTTTTTAACAGGTGGCAGCTCTCCAAATAACAAAGCCTATGTTACTGCGTAAAGGGAAGGCTATTTGTGTGCTAAATGTTGTACAATTCCTTCCAACCGTTTGGACCTGGAAAGGTAGCAACTTACTCACACACAAGCACACTTTGTTTCACATCTATAATATAAGAAGGATTTGTTTGATCCTTTGAACAGAAATTCTCACGAACTATTCGTTACATATGTATGTATGTACGTAAGTATGAAGACTTACAATTAAAGTTTAATTAAGGTAATAATTAAAATTATGCGATTGTGTTTAGGAAACTTGCAAAAGCTGGTTTAGGTAATGTAAAATCTATTGCAATATTTTTGGATATTATACTGTATTCTGAGACAGCTCTAGATATGGAAGCATTCATTGCAATCTAGGGGTGAATATTAGCCCAATAAAAGGGATGAGAGATGCGTATACTGCGTTTTGGAGCATTAAATTGAATCATTTCTAAGAGATGAGGGGAATCAACTATTCCTTGACTGACATTGTAAACTAAAGTTAGTGACTAGGCAGACCAACGTAGTTTCGAGAGTTTTCAGGAAGACAATAAAAGAGTTTAATATATTTATTTATTTATTTGAAAAATAACTTATTATAGATAATTAACTCACTTATAAAAACAAACGCTCACAATACCAAAATTTAGTAAATATATTTAGTAGTTTTGCCAAGTTATAAGTCTAGGTAAGGTTGGGTTGAAGTGGTGATGCCAATTAATGACAACCAGTCAGACTTTTGTCGCAGTGATTTAAACGGCTTCATAGAGCGTACTGCTAAGAGCAAGTAACGTTCCTCTACCAGGCCACAGGGATAGACATAGAAGGCACTCGGGCTCTTGCCGGTGGGCCCACATGGCTCAGAGTTGACTGAAAAATGAGCATCGAGTAGAAAGAAGCCTAAGTGGCTCTTCACTTTTCATCATCCAATTGCCCATGCCCTCCCTCAGGCATTCCAAGGATACGGCAACCCCTCTGAAAACGGTTTGTTTGTATTTAAACAAAGAAAATAAAGTGTAAGTTAATTTTCAATTGGAAATAATTACAGTTGCTATTATATTTTGATGTAGAATGATGTCGAATGTTCCTAAAATAATCCAAAAAGAAGTTACTTTAAGGATAACAAAAACAACTGTGTTGCGAACTTTGCACAATGCTTCAATGTAGTGACTGATTCGGTAGAGGAATCATCAAACATCGTTTCAAAAGGATATCCGGAATCACCTACAGATATATTTTGGATTAGTTTTAAATATAATTATTATTATTTAGCAATTTTTAATGAATTATTGAAGCTTACCTATCAAAAATATGTTATGGTTTCCGTTTTCAAAGTTTCACTGCATTACTCTCGCACAGCGGAGGAGGTTCATGTATTGTTAATATTATGCTCCAGAGTATTTAGCTTGTATACTGAAAAGCCTTTGCTTTTACCATTAGCGTATTTACTGAATGGTAACCGTGCTGACTGTCATAAGCCTCCATCAATTGACGATGCTGAAGCTCCATTAGGCTCATGGATTGCAACGATACAAATCTCAATGCAGCTAGAATATTTCAAAATTAAAGTATAATTTAATATTGCATACAAGATTAGATGAGACACCTTCAACCGGAAGAAAACGCCCTAACCCCCTAACCTTAAGATATGTCAATTGACTGCTGATTTTTTTTTTTTTTTTTTGAATTTCGATTGAGTTAATAGCTTCAAATTTAATGCCGTTTATTCTTCAATAACAACAGCTGATCGGCGAATATAATTAAACAAATAGCTGCTGAATAGCAAAATCATTATAAGTTTCGTTATGATGAATTAACAATGCGAATATCGTTAAAACAGACCGACAACATCAAATCGGACTACTAGCTCAGGATTAGGAAGTTATTTCTAAAACAAAGCGAGTACGCTGTGGAAATGCAGTACTTGTAACACATCACATAAGCAAACATCCAGATAGCTTCTCGCTAAGTAGTAGAATATTTCTAGCAGTGAGGCTACCTACCGGATATATTTCTATAGGGACACATACACAACGACTAGAGATTCCTCGCACAGTTGCTCATGTTCGTTGATTCTACAGACTGGTTCAACGAGATTTTGGAATTTGCTTTAGATGCAAGTGGTATCCCAATGAGTAAATGTTGGACCCAAGTGTATTGGCTACTATCACAATCTGAACTTAACCTCAGGGTCGTTTTTTATATATTGATTTGACTAGTTGAATTATCAAATTTTTCCGTTACGAGTATAAGGACCAGTTTTTCTGTGCTATTTTACTTAATCATCTCTTTCAAAATAAAAGTTAGTTGAAGCTGTTTTTCAGTAAGAGTTTATGGTCGACTCAAATTTGGTTATTTAGTAGGGCACTGGCAGCGTACACGTCACGTAAGTATGTATCTAAAAATGTGCTTAACTATGTTTGGATAAGAAACGATAGAAATATTTATTACTTTGTCAACTAAAATTATGCTAAACATAAGTGCTGTCGGTGAGTGGATGGGTGCCACTTTTTATTTATTGCTGAGTGCTGATATGTGTAAGTACAACTAAATTGAAGAGCATAATACCGTTATTATTTATAATATTTTGGCAATATATCTTATGCTGTAATAATGCTAAAAACAGTGCTAGCCAATAATACTTACTAAAAAAGAACGCAAACAGAAAACATTTGAATTTTAATAACGAAGAAATATGTCTTTGTAAACAAAAATAAATATTTATGTCACAGATAAATTGCTGTAAGGACATCTTAATATAAATCTTGCTAATATGTTGTGTAAATTCGCTGTTATTGTTTTCCCTTCAAGCAATTTAAATATTTATTTTTTTCACCGCCTCTCGACTACACAGATTTATTTATGAACAAAGTTCACTATAAACCAATTGAATCAAATAAGATTCTAAAGTTATATTTGCAAATCCTGTGAAAGGCTGTCATTTCGTTTCAATCTACGTTCTTTGTCCGAATTATTAAGACAAATACAGCTGGGTGCCCATGTTGAAATTAAATCGTCATGTAAGTTCTCAAGAGATGGCAGTACGCTCGCTACTACCAATCATCATCTTAGACTTCCTAGCACAAGAATGATAGAAAACAAGATTGCATCTCCCACATTGTTAGCAACTAATTGCCACGTTATAATAGCTAGAAAAGGAGAGAGCAAAGAAGAAATTCTAAGAAGGCAGAGGAAGAAACGCAGAAAAAGCAGACAAACGGCAGAATTATTGAAAAGTTTTCCCAGCATTGTTTGTGTAAAATGTTTTTATCTCGTCAGCGAAATGGTGGATGCTGTCTAATCAACAAAGAGAGGACTAGAGGTAAGGTTAGACGAGGTATTATAAAGAACAATGGATCAAAAGATCGAAGTGTAAAACTCAATACCAATATCTGTCAATCTATATTCTCAAGCAGCAAATCTTGTGTCTTCATGGCCATGGATGAAAGATCAACAGTATCTTGTTATATAAATATGTGGGCTCCCATCTCGTGCGATTTCTAGACGTGATGAAACAGTTTTGGGCACCATTTTTAAAATCCACACAGCCAAACCCATGTAAAATGTGATATAACATCGTATGCTTATTCTGGCTGTTGCACTGTATTGGCAGATTTTGAACTGCAATAGTGTATGTAACAAAAAATTGAATTGACCGGTTTTATTTAATTTGTAATAATTTTACATTTTCAATGCACTACAAGCAATTTTTGTATTTTACCGCTACATGTGAGATGGGCATAGCTTTTGTATGATTTTTAAATTTTTCGAAATTTTACTTATTGAGTTGGAATGCGAAATTTGGTGGAATTTGGTGGCATAGTTTTGGAGATACACCTATTTGCTCGAAAGGAGGAGGGCCCACGCCTATAAGCAAAATTTTTTATTCCGTGTATTTGGTTATGCAAACTCATTCTAAATATTAAATTTGGGCAAATAGTTATTTTAAAATCGATTTTTTTTGATTTTGGAAAATTACCGTTATATGAGGTTATATGAGTTTTGGTTCGATTTTGAAAGTTTTTGAAATTTTGCTTATTGACTGAATTTGGTGGACTTTTGTTTGGCATGGTTCCGAATATATAATTACTTAATCTAAAATGGGCAGTGCCACGCCCATTTATCCACTTTTTCGATTCGGTATATTTTATTTAGAGCACCACCATCTTTCGTAATAAATTTGAGCGAATTGTCTTTCCTTCTCACTATAATGTCGTGTTTTTTTTATTTTTGAAAATTAACGTTATATGAGAGGTTCGATTTTAATAAATTTCGAAATTTTGCGTTCTGACTTGAAATGCAATAGTGTATCAAATTTTAAAGAGTAGATCCAGAAGTTTCGGTTATACAAGTTATTTTTTTAACGTGGGCGGGGCCGCAACCATTTTCCAAAACAGAAATTTGCACACGTATTCCTTTCCCGTACCCAATCCTATGTGTCAAATTTGAGCAAATTATCTTCACTTACTAAAATATCGCGGTGTTTTGATTTTCACAAAAAAAGCCGTTATGTGGGCGTGGTTGTTGTCCGATGTCAGACGGTCGTGTCTTATCAGTTTCGCTATTAATTCTAAGGATTTTGGTATATATATATCTATCTCGGTTGCTTTATGCTGTTAAAAACTACCGTTAAGTGAACAAAGTTATAATACCCTGGGCACCACCAGTGCGCTTGGGTATAAAGAGCGTCAATAAAAGTTAACAACTTTCGAAAAAGGGCGAAAATGTCCTTATTTTTTGCATTAGAGACTCACAAGGAACTACTTCAATTTACACAAAAGATATATCGGCATAGAGAGGCTGAATATGCGTTAAAACAATGCCCGTGGAGTGTTACCTTTATTTGCTATTCTGATGCTTTATTTTTGACAACAACTGAAAGAAGACCTTGAAAAAAGGATTTTTGCACATATCTCAAAAACGCTTGTTTGGAAAAAAAATAAATCTAATTTTCGTGTTCAGTAACCCAAAGTTAGTACAAGCAACTATTTTCCAAACAAGTGATCTTAGAAGTTTTCCGTACCCTTGCAGCATTTGGCTTACCTTTATTTCTAAATATTAGTTCAGTCCCACTTTGGGTACAAATTCCAATTTGAGTTAAATTAGCTCCATCTCAATTAATTGAAGTTAAGTGAAGGTTAATACTTTGCACTAAGCTGAGAAATTTCGTCATTTTAAATGGCAAATGTATTTTAAAAGTTGTGAAAAGATGTTGCTGCAACATGTTGCGAAGATATTGCGAGCCTTTTCACAACGTAAACTTAGTATTACCTTGGCTTGAGATGGCAATTTGTATAGATTTTGACAGTCATTTCAGGTGAAACGCGAATTTAGTATCTTCTATACTGAAAAATGGCATTAGCCATGCCCACATGCACAATAATATATATAGACTCAGTGGGGGGAAGTGTACATTTGCACAAACTCTAATATGGCATGACAAATAGCTGGCCAACAATGTATGATTGTATAAAGTCCATAAGTAGCAGTGCAAAAATATTTCTTTGATATGCAGTTTAAATATTTCATCATAAAAGGAATTCAGAGCACATGTTTAAACGCCCAACTTACATACACAGGCCCGCGCACACGCACACGCATACATATAAAGATAGCAACATATCCAAACTTACATAGATAATGCAGGCATGCAATGGCCTGTGCTGCAACCGCAACCCAACTCTGTTGCGGCTGCGCTGCCATATCACCAACGATGCTCGAGCGAGTGCTACGTTCTATTCCTGTAAATGCTACGGGGCAAAATGTTTGCACATTGCTTTTCCACAAAATATTCCAGGAGTTGTAATACTTTTGCATGCCAAAATATTCGTGAGCGCAATTTTCATATGAAATATTTGAAATTGAATAGAGAATTCGTTGGCTTGTTGAAGGACGTTGAAACATTGGTTCGAAATTGCCAAGTTTAACAAGCAGACATCAAGTTAGTTGGTTGGTTGGTTGGTTGCTTGCGTCGAGTCGTATGACAATACGCGACACAGGTGAATTTGCGTAGCTTTGGATTTGATTGCAACTATAGAATATTTGAAAATTTTCTACTGCCACTGACACAACTGTTATTTTTCCAATTTCATATCATACGAGTGCCAAAAGCATTGCGACAGCTACTACACGGCTGGGGTGGGATGCAATTTTTACTAACATATGTTTTTGGTTTTTTTTTTTTTGATCACGCAGGCATGCATACAAATTAATTGCATACCAATGCGAGCAAATTGAAAGTTAACTTATGTTTCTATACTTAAAAAATTAAAGATTTAAAGAGTGATGGTTGAATAACGCACTTCATCTAAACACACAAAAATAAATAAACTATCGAGAAGCTTAAGGAATTTCTAATCTACAGTAGTAAGGTGTGTAAAAATATTAAATGACTTTCAAAGGGTAAGTCTGATACAGAAAGTGTTAAAATAACATCGTCCATAAAAAACAAAAAAATGTCAAAAATTTCCACTTTGTTTTATTGAAATTGAATGGGCAAGAAAACTGCGTACCAAAAATTTCTATAAAGATTCTGATTAAAAAGTTTCAAGTTAGGTGAATGAAATTTTTCTAATTTTTGGCAAAATTTGCATGAAGTTTACCGCTTAGGTGTATTTAGTTTTTGTTGTGTAGCAAAATATTCATAATTCAATAAAAAATAGCAAAATTTAAATTGTAGGCAATAATTCCAAGTCGTATAGTTATGATATGTACTATAGCTGTCATATCTACAAGCAGGGACTGTAACTCTTATGACTTTTATCAAAAAAATAAAAAAATAAGAGTTATTTTTTGATTTTTATATATTTAGATTAAAAAAAAAAGTTATTTTTGATTTTTATTTATTTAGATCAAATATAAGAGACAACCATAAGGTTTCGCTAATAATAAAAGGTGTACGGTTATAATAACAACAACAAAAATGAAAGAACAAGCGATAGCGTTATTTCAAGTTCAGGGACAATGCACAACATAAGTTAGAAACTTTGTTACAATCATTTTGTTGTTATTATAACCGTACACCTTAGTTTTACTTTAATGCGTAACAGAGATAAAGAAACATATTATGCCACGAATTTTGAATTGATTTTTATTATTGATATAAAAGTATAAAAATCAAAAATAACTCTTATTTTTTGATTTAAAAATATAAAAATAAAAAATAACTCTTATTTTTGATTTAAAAATATAAAAATCAAAAATAACTCTTATTTTTGATTTAAAAATATAAAAATAAAAAAATAACTCTTATTTTTTGATATAAAAATATAAAATCAAAAATAACTCTTATTTTTGATTTAAAAGTATAAACATCAATAATATCTTTTATTTTTGATCTAAAAAATAAAAATCAAAAATTTAAAAAACAATACAATATATTATATTTCATAATGGTGTAATCAAAAGTTTTCTACGATATTTATTTATGTATGATTTTTTTATTCAAATATTTAAAAATAACTCTTATTTCTGGTCCCTGTCTACAAGACATTCACGTCAACAAGAATTTACATAAAATATTTTTTTTTATTTATTGGTTATTGTTTCTGCAGAAAGAATTTACGAACAATTCACTTTCAATTGGATTGAGTTTATCAAAGCCCCAAATAGTTCGAACCATGGAGGAAAACATTTTTTCAAAGGTCAAATCAAGTTTCCATATCTATGACTAGGTTATTTCAAAAACTAAAAGTTACGCTTAAAGAACGAATCTAAGGCAAAAAGGATATTAGGTTATTAGATAAAAATGCAAGAGCAAATTTATCGTAAAACTTCTTAGCTCCATATTATCTTTATGACCCCATATTTGATAAGTACCTAAAATGACTAATTGCAAATGGAATTAGAGGGTTCAAAAGCTCTACCAATAAGTCCTTGAAAAATTTCACTGTGATCCTGTCTCACAGATGATTCGTTTGATTAATAACAATTCCCAAAAAATATAGAAAAAAACAAGTGCCGTATAAAAGTTTCTTTTGTGAAAATTCAACTAAATTTGCAGATTTTTTGAATCAAGAAACTTCCAAGTCGAAAGCCAAACGCTCTTCACGTCATCTTCAACGTTCTACTCTAATGGGACGACCAAAGAAAAATTAGACGAGGCATCATTTATTGTAAAAAAAAAATAAATTCTAAAGTTGAGAACCTCGTTCAATCACAAATTGTTGTAGAGTCAATGATTTATTTATTTATTTATTATATCACTGTTTAAATAAACCACAGCAGAGACAGAAATCTGTGCGACCATAGAATGCAACCCAGGAAACAACAGTTCAGCGAATAGTTGAGGTTTGGGAAAAGGTTATATTTAAATACTATGCCGTCGGGTTCGCCGCACACTATTGTACGGAAATGGAGTTGTGACGGAAATTCAAGTATGTAACTCGGCCTATAAGTAAACACAAAACGCCTGTGCACTTAAACGCGCGAGCCAAAAGTACAAATTCTTTGCCGACTTCACAGAAACATAGAGATGGAAGTAGTAATGGTAAAAGGCGTTAATAGTAAGTAGTAGGAATAATAGTTGAGTTCTGGTAGTACTAGTAATACTGTTATACTGTTTACTAACGCTTTGTAGTACAAGTATTTAGTAATTAGTTGTAGCATTAGTAAAAATAGTAGTAAAAATGAGTAAAAATAGTAGTAGGAATTTGTGGTAGGATTATTCGTTATTCATTTACAGAACAAGAAAAATAGTAGTAGAAAATAGAAATAGGAGTAATTAGTAGAAGCATTAGTAAAATTGTAGTTGTAATAAGTAGTAATAAAAATATTACTAGAAATTAGTAAAAAAAAGGAAAAGTAATTTGTAGCAGTAATAGTAAAAAATTGTAATAGTAATTAGTAGTACCATTAGTAAAAAAGCAGCAAAAATTAGTGCACAAAAATGGTAGTAGTTATTCGTAGTAGCATTAGTAAAAATAGTAGTAAAAATTAGTAAAAATAGTAGTAGTAATATGTTGTGGGATAAGTAAAAATAGTAGAAGAAATCAGTTAAAATAGTAGTAGGAATTTGTAGTAGCATTAGTAAAAATTGTGGTGCTAATTTGTAGTAGATGTGAAAATAGTAGTAGAAATTATTAAAAATTGTAGCAATAGCAAATAGTAGCAACGGTAATTGTCGTATTCACGGTAGTAGTTGTAATGTGTATCAGTAATTTATAGTTGTGGTACTAGTATTATTAGTAATGGTAGTAGTCCTCGTACTATTTAGTAATTAGTAGTTGAAGTCGCAATAATAAGTAATAATTGTAGCTAGAGTAGTAGTAGTAATTAATAGTAATGGTAGTAATTAGTAGTAGCAGAAGTTGTGGAAGTAGTAGTAGCATTAGTAGCACTGGTAATTAGTAGTTATAGTGGTAGTAGAAGTTGTAGTGATGAACCAGTACCGAACTACTGAAAGAACCTCAAAAGATCCCGAAATATCTAGTCCGAAAATTGTGCCGAAACGATCCAGAACTTTTCCTCAAATCGTCCTTATCTAGCGAAATAGTCCCAAGCTACATATGTATATATTTATTAATCTATATATATAGTACATATAGCGTTACGACGAATAAGTGTTACACACTTATTTGTTGCAAACTAAAACACAACTTAGGATTTTGAAAATTAAATATAGTATTATTTTTTGGTAATTAATTTTATCTTATTCTCAGTTATTAACCCTGCATTACTAACCTCAAATCATGTCGCATGGTTACTAACCATTGGTCTTATCGACCCTCATTTGTATTATCTATTAAAATCGTTTAAACTTATAAATTGCTAAAACGTATACGTCTTTTAGTATATTGTAGTATTTTATTGTTAAATTTATAAAAGGATGTGTTAAAAAATTAATTTATATATTTAAATTGAAATTAAGTTTGTATTCATTACAACATAGCTAAAAAAGAGAAAAAAAAAGTTATCCAGCCAGATTCCGCATAAAATGATAAGTTTTAAAGATATTGACTTCAAATAAAGTGCATTTGAAACCTGAAATATAAAAGTAAAATGTTAAAAAGAAAAATTGGAATGACTAATTTATTTCACTTAATTTATTACACTAATTTAATTTATTACACTATTGCTAACTATGGGTCTAATCGACCCAGGCTATTTTTTAAAACAATTTTTTATGCATAATATTTTACATGTTTCTTATTCTTATTGTTTATAAACGTTTAAATATGTACAAATTTAGATTACACATATATCTTGCGTTAAAAAATATTCTTTATTTTTTGTTAATTTAAAAAGTTTGCGTGTCTGGGTCGATTCGACCCTAAGGTTAGTAATAGAGGGTTAATTTCGAATGTTCCACCGTTTTATTTTGCCATCTCCAAACGTTTCGGAAAAACAGCACAGGGGGCACCACGTATGGATTCGTCTGGGATTTTAGCTCATATCTTTAGTTAGCGTCATCATCAAGGGTTTTATGTTCTTCATTCTATCCAACATGCAGCCCCTGCATATGAAGTAATCAAATGCATTCAGATTCGGGGAAGAGGGAGGTAATTCATCTCACGAAATGAAATCCGTAAAATCGCATTAATTCTAGCCTGTGAGCTGGAGCAGAATTTTTGCTAGAAACAGCATGGTGCTTTGTCAATAAATAAATTCATTGACTATGACGAGCATGTGCTTTTTTAAAAACACCTCCAAGTAATAATTAGTGTTAATTTTGACGCCTTTCTTGATAGAAGAGAGAAGAGGCTGACCTTTTTTGGGAATCGTTCCCAATTCCATAACGGATGATATCTGTCGGTACAGGTTTTTTGAGTGGCGATATTAGCCTTGCTTGCTGTCCATCCGAGATCATTTTGCACGTTGTGAGTGTGCTGTAATAAAAACTGTTTTACGTCAGAAAATAAAAATACTTTACAGCTTGCATGCCGAAGAAGTAGCTGATCATTTCCGTTTGTTCTCATTTCCGCCATTAAATCGATCTTTCGATCTTTCTTGCCGAAATAGAAAAATTTCGACAAATTCGCGGGCGCACTTTCTTTACCATATCTGGATTTCTAACAATAAATTTTCGGCTGAACCTTGCTTTGCAATTTAAACGCTCTCATCTTCCTTTGGGCTTCAAACCGCGACCATAATCTTACAAATTTGAAGTAAATTTACTTTTCTTTAAATTAAATTAAATTTGAAATAAATTTAAGAACACGCGCTTCAATTTGTTACATCTTTCGCCTCTGCGCGGTATGTTGTTTTCCATGAAGCAGATACCTACAAAAATGGATTTATATATTCTCGGAAAAATGCCTGCTATCGCTTTAAACTCTTGTATATCATTCGTGTAACAACATTGGCTTTAAAAATCCTACTATCCGTTTGCAAATTACTGTAAATAAAGCAAAATAAATGTCAATACTTAAATACATATATAGGTGCGTTAAAGGTATGAAATAAGCTATATATGATATATATATATATATATACTTACTCATGTACTTCGCCAGCAGGTGAAAGTTCTCAATAATAATAAATGAAAGTCAATAGCTGAGCGCATTTGCTGCCACAACTGCAATTTATGCGGTATGTGTCTCGGAGCAGGCATTTACATGTCATTATGTAATTTAGTATGTACTCGCAATTATATACTATATATATCTACATTTGTGTAAACAGAAACATCACTAATTTTGATATAAAACCATATGCTATGCTATATATGCCAAAACTTTCTGCGAACATAGCACAGCAGCAAGTGAATGGGGCAATTGGCGATTATTATTATTGTTATTATAGCTATACGAAATTCATACGATTACTCCCTGGAAGCGCATTTTGTATGTGCTTTGGTATTTTAGCCGCTGGCTTCATTGTACCACACCCACTGTGCTGTGCGCAGCAATTGTTGTTGCGAGGGAAATATTGTGGAGTGAGTACTGATGATATTCGATATTTGCAGCCGTTAGAGTCTTCAATCGATTCAACCGTTTGGCAGACAGCTGTTCGATGTGCAACATGGTATGGACAACAAAGGGGGTGGCAGGGGGAAAGTAAAAGGCAAAAAGTCGAGCAGGAAACAAATAGCTGTGTATGTAAAGCATAGCCGTCGTGTCAATGCGTATGAGAGGCGTGGTAATAAAATTGAACTACCACATTAAAATCATTTAAATTCTATTGTTTTTGCAGAATAAGCCATTTACGTTTTGTAAGTAAGTGTGCGTGTGTGTGCGTGCCACTAACGATATGAGTGCATATGCGGTAGAAAGTCTGCAAGTGTGTGTGTGTGTGACTTTCATAAGGAAGCTTAGTCGTTGTAGTAGTAGTATATTCAATGCTGAATTTTTAGCGCTGACGTCGGCTAAATTTCTGTACGAATACAAACGCTGGCAGTCAATGAGTACCGTTTTCAACCCACATATATTTATATCCAAGCACTTGGATGCATATCCTTATTACATAAAATCGCATGTACAGACAGTGGCGCAAAAAGGAATATATTTTGGAGGAGCCGGGGCTCTTACACTTCTAAAAGATGTAGCGGAATAAGTAAAGAATAGGTTCCACTAAGCTAGAAAAGAGTAAAAAAAAATGAGCGTGGCCCGCCTTCTTCTACTTATTTTTATGGTGTACAACTTTTTTGCGCAAATGAAAGGAAGGGGGAAGAGGGGATGGTTTAAAAGGGGGTCCTTTCAATATTTTTAATAGTTTTTATTTCAAAAACTAAAAATATTGATAAGTTTGGATAGGTAATTAAGGGGTCTTTATTGTGATGTGTACAGTTGTATATATATTATATATACAAACATACATTTAAAAAAATATAAAAAAATAAATAAAAAATTAAAAAAAAAAAATTTTTATAAAAAGTAATTTTCTTAAAAAAAATACCTAATTAACTATATGTAAATATATATTTGTCCAATTGTTCATAAAAATAGCTTTCATTTGATATGTAATATAATATAGTTAGGGCTCAGTATTAAAAGTTTATTTGCAACCTCTTTGCGTATGTAGTTTCTTAAGAAAAAATAGTTTTTATAAAAAAAAATGGGCATTACTTACTTACTTAATTGGCGCTATAACCGCTTAAGCGACTTTGGCCGAACTTCTCCTACAATTTGTGGTGTGCGTCTTGATGTTGTAACACAAATTGAGGGACCTACAGTTTTACGCCTAATCCGAACGGCGATAATTTTTGTGAGAAGTTTTTCATGGCAGAAATTCACTCGGAGGTTTGACGAGGGGCGACCGCTATTAGATAAAACTTTTTCTATAATTTTTGGATGTTACTTGCTCCGAGCTGGATTCGAACCTGGTACCCGTCAAATGAAGCGCGCACACGCTACACACTCGGCTACGGCGCCCGCCAATGGGCATTATTTCATTATTTTTTCTCGAAATTTATGTAATATAAATAATCGCCGATCCAGTTGCATAAAAATATAAAAATATAAGCACTTTAAAATACCCCCTTTGTCCCGCCTTAACATTGAGAGCCGATTCCGTGAACAGTTTATTTCACGTTATCTGTCAATTAGTCGCCTACATCGTGCAATTCAACGCTACTAGACTATTTTTTCTGAGGCTGTGTTAAGGCTCATGTCTATACCGACAAACCATCTGAGGGGAGCATTTCATTTGCATGAAATAATATTCAAACATTAAATTATATCGATCGTACAATCGATTCAAATAAAGCAGTTTCAGGGACTTTTTCATTTAAAATTTCAGACAACTCTTAAAACAATCATCCGTTACTTGGTGGAAATATATACTCGATTGAGAAAATACACATACATATATATTTTTTTTGAAAACGATATTTGTTTCTACGTAGCCAGTTCTGTCAAAAATTTTAAAAGAGGTTTAACGGTATCTCAATCTATGCCACCTTGTATATTATTTTCATCATTGCCTTTAAAAGTTCATAAGAATATGTGGAATATTTTTCGCCAGATGGAATACAATTTGTCTTTTTCATATCCGCAGTTTTTCCAATTATTTTGTTAAGCCGTTTTGGAGATATCGTTTCTATTTTAAATGCCCATGATTTTGCAAAAAAGCATACGTGGGGTTTTCACTCAACTTCAGTGACTATATCTGGATATTTAATTTAAAACAACTAGAGCAAAACATTATTTTTGTTGGGACTCCGAGACCATTAGCCCAAATATGGTCTAATGGACCAACAAACCGTCGATTGGGGCAGGTGGGGTACTGCTCAACATTATTTGGGTGTGGATATCGACGCCCAATGACAGTCGCACAGTAGCCGCTACGTAAGACTCTGCGTCAGCCAACCGCATTAGTTGGATCGAAACCGCGGGGCGGTAGAGCTATCGATCAGTCAGCCCGATTTGAAATTCGCTGGTTGTCTGCGTCGCGCTATTTATTTCCCCGAGCCAACTCGTCGACAATACCTTTGGTCTTCGGACGGTTGGAAACGACGTGTTCTCGAGCTGTTCGCCCGTTGATTCCGATCATGCCGAGCTAGCTGAGAGGACAAGTACTCGCGACAGTCGTTCATCGCTGCACAATTTTTTTGGATAATTTTCCCTTTTTTTTAGGTCTAGTTTTCCTGAATAAAAAATTAAAATAGTGTAAACCCGTATTCCTATAAAGTAAAAAACAAAATGTGTGTTTCCAAAAAAAAGGTACCCAGGTTTTTTTTTTGTAAAGCTCTCATTTATTCCGCAACTTTTTAGCATAGTCCAATTATGGAATAGCAATACAATATATTTTTTCATGTTTTACTTGCATAGGTTGAAAAATATTTGCAAATACAAGATAAGAGTAGGAATATTTCATATTATTTACTTCTTCTATTTTTTTGCTTATATCTGCTTTTAGAACTTTTACTAATTTCTTTCACTACTTTTACTTTTACTAATCTCTCCCACTATTTTTACTAATGCTACGACTAACTACTACGGTCACTTTTATTAATTTCTACTATCGCAAAGAGGTTTTACTTCTGGCTCGCGCACTTAGGGGCACGGCACCCGTGTTTTTTAATTTTTTTTGGTATGCGGGCTTACATTTTTTTTTAAGTTTTATCTTTCCAAAACCTTATGAAAAATGAGAAATGCAAATAAAGTCAAAATCATTCAGTTTGGAGGAAAAATCGATTCAAACGGATAAACAAAAAGAAATTTTAAAATTCAGGGATACCTCTCTCAATCGGTACTATAACATAAAATATTATGAAACAAATCGCAGATGCAAAACCCAAGTGGAGTTTGATTTGGCCCCACACGTATGTTTTAACTAATAAGCATTTAAAAGTTCTGTGACACTTTATTTGCATTAAATTAACAAGGAATTCAAACAATAAAACTCAACGTTTAAGAGTAATATTAAAAAATTGTTAAACAAGAACTTTTATGAAACAGAAAGTAAATCAATTCCTAGAAGCTATTTAACTTTAAGGTTTAGGGGAGTATGGGAAGAGGTATTTGTACGCCAAAACACCCTCCCCTCTCGGAGGCACCAATGTGTACAGGTTCTATATACTATCTACATATCTATACATATACATATTACATGGTCCGCGCTACATGGCGTATACGTAACTTTTATTGGCTTTCACATTGCTGCTCCTGCAATGATTGTGGCCGCAGGTTCTACTCGCTTCATATGCCTTTTGATTGCCTCCGCTTAACTTTTTATGTATTTTAATATATTTTTTTTTCACTTATCCCCATTTTGCTTGCACGTTCTACTTTTAGATACTATTATTATTTTTTGTTTTTTATCTCATCGCCTTTGATATTTGAACTGTAAATGACGCTTATGTCTCAATGATTTTAAATTGCGTCTATCAAACACTCAACATACTGTGCTAATAAAGCGACGAGGCATGCGAAAGAATGTGTGTGTGTGTGTGTGTGCTCGTTCATTTGAATGACAGTTGGCAGTCAAATATTATTACTGGATATGGTGGAGGACCTGTTGCAAATAGCGAAAAAAAAATATTGCCATGTAACAAATTTTTGCAACCGGTTGATTCATTTTGGCTACCATAAGGAAACTTTAAATTGTAACAGAAACGGTGGATATTTAAATAAATTACACTAAATCCTGGGAAGGTATTTCTATTGTAATCGCATAAAGAAAAGCAGGCATAACTCAACTCAAAAGAAAAAAATACTACAACTTAATACTTGTAAATATTTTTATAATGGACTATCCCGTTTACTGGAATATTCCAATAACGTACGAAATGAGGTAGGCATTTTAAAGGTCTTTAGAATAGTTGATTAAATATAAGATAAGAAAGTAAGGAAATACAAATTTTAAATTTTCACAAAAATAAATTTGGTCACGAAAACAAATAAAAATGCAAGATGATGATACACTATAAGCATTTAAATAACTTTGAACATAATTTTGGAAAATTTTTCCGGTACTAAGTTTATCTAATTTTGAATCAATTCAAACCTGTATAGTAATGATTCATTTATTGAAGCAGTATAGAAATAATTCAGTTACATTTCTATTTAAACTGAATAAACATTCTTTATCAGGTGGCAGTCCTGTTTATAAAGGGTGGTTAAATTTTAAGGGCCAATGTTGATTTTGAATAAAACACAAATAATTTTGGAAATTATTGTAATTTCTTTTTATTATGATAATGTGGTGTGGTTCAATTATGTATGGAACAAAATATCGGCCAAATGTTCGCCGCGACCTCGGCGGCACACCTCCATCCGATGGTCCAAATTTTCGATGCCGCTGAGGCATAATTGAGGTTCTATGCCATTAATGTGCCGAATTATCTCACCCTTTAGCTCTTGAATTGTTGCTGGCTTATCGACGTACACCTTTTCTTTCAAATACCCCCAAAGAAAGTAGTCCAACGGTGTCAAATCACATGATCTTGGCGGCCAATTGACATCGCCACCACGTGAGATAACACGGCCATTGAATTTGTCGCGCAAATGAGCCATTGTTTCGTTGGCTATGTGGCAAGTGGCACCATCCTGTTGGAACCACATATCGTCCACATCCATATGTTCCAATTCGGTGCATAAAAAGTTCGTTATCATCTCACGATAGCGAACACCATTCACAGTAACTGCCTGACCGGCCTCATTTTGGATTAAAAAAAAATGGCCCGATGATGCCACCAGCCCATAAACCGCACCAAACAGTTACTCTTTGTGGATGCATTGGTGTTTCGACAATCACTCTTGGATTATCATTCGCCCAAATGCGGCAATTCTGCTTATTGACGAATCCACTGATGTGAAAATGTGCCTCATCACTGAAGATTTGAACTGACTGATTTGAACGCCCATTTTCCTAGTAAGCCTGAATAACTTTAACACGTTGCTCGATTGTGTATCTTTCAATGTTCAAATTGAGTTAGTCTGAAATTGAGAAATGTCAAATGAAATGCAGAAAAAAACTTGACGTTTAGGTGTGGTTCATATTTAACATCGGCCCTTAAAATTTAACGCTTTCGTTTTACAACAATACTGCTACATATATTTCAGTAAGCTTAAAAAATGAATTTAATTAATTAAAGAATGCACAAAAGTCAGAGAGAGAGAGTTTCTAGAGACTTTAAATTGATTAGAAGCAAACGCAAGTTGTACAAAGGGACCGGATTGGAAAATTTCAACGACCTAATTGCAAATTTAAAAACCACCTTTTGCACTCGTTCAATTCAATCAACTGCAAATTGGTAGTAAGGCCTCCAGATAAAAGCTGCATATTCCAACCTAGAATGAACAAAAGCAGTAAAAAATATTTTAAAGTGTAAGCATCTGAAAAATGCGAGCTGTTCCGCCTCACAAAACCTAAGATAGAGTTGGAATTAGATATAATAAAATTAATGTGACTAACAAATAGAAAACGTGAATCAAAAAACACACCTAGATCTTTGATCTCAGTAAAAGATTGAAGTAGACTATTTTCAATAAAGTAAGATGACTGAAAAACGGTGTAAATGGTTGCAAAAGTGAAAATGGTTTAAATGTTGACAAAGGAAGGGGCGCATTAATATTCGATTGAAGTATAAGAACATCGTCTGCGCTTCTTATCGCAGAGAACATTTTGAAAAATAAAAACTGGTACTAATGTCATTAATAAATAAAGTAATAAGTAGAGGTCCTAAAATACATTACACTTGAAGTTGCAATGAAGGGCTCCGACACATCGCACATCGTCCACTACATAAATAACATTTCAACCATTGAAAGAAAGTCGAATGAAAACCTAGCGAAGCAAGCTTAACTAAGGATTTTAGTGAGACACTCTGCCGAACATTTTGGATCTGTATAAATACAGCCAACTTGAAGTCCAGCTGCGAAGGCTGTATGACAGTCGAAATCTTCGAAATTGGTCTATAATACCACATTTAAAAATTGGGGTATATTCGCCAATTTCCCGTCGTCGATAAAAACCCTGGGAAATAATAATTTATTAAAAAGTAGTTTAAGAGGGGTAACAATGGACGGACACCTTTTGAGAAAAATCGCCGAAAGTCCATCCAAAATGTGTCATTATCAAATGAAACTCGTTCTGAAGAACTCAGCTAACAAATCGACCACATACGCAGGTGTATTCGCAGATTCATCATTTCAATAAACTGCAGACTTTTAAAATTTAATGAAGTTCGAAAAGGTCTTAAGACTGTACTGAATGTTCTCCTCAGTTCTGAGGATGTATGTAGTTTCTATAGAGCAATTTATTTAAGCAGTTAAGATGATATACTGCTGATATTTAGTAAAGAAAATCTGCTATGTACGTATCATATATTGGGCCCGGATATCACTTGAACTTCTGTGAAAATTCCATAAAAATCGATTGAGAACTTTGGACGCCTAGTATGAACTCACATTAATTTTTATATATGAGATTAAGTTCTTTGATTGCATGCAAAAAGAGCTGTTTTCAAATAAAACAGTGCGCTGGGTGTTTATAGTTCAGACGTACCAAAACGTGGAATCTTCCCTACTTGTTTAAATCTATTACTTCATAAAAGGATTATATTTTATAATACTGTAACTTTCGCTCATATAAAATAATATGAAAAAAATAGAACAAAACGTCATGCATGAACAACCAGTTGTTTAGAAGTGATATGTTGTAGTGGTTCGATCACGTTGATTCTGATGCATTACGAATACATTTTTGTAATGTGATCTACTCTTCTTTTGGTTCTATCTTCAAACCGGGGGTGATTAAGCAAAGCGGGCAGCATGTTTGGATTCAAGAATGGGCCTGTGATACATAAAAAAAAATCTCGTAGTCATTTCCATTCTAGTATACCCAATGTCTGAGAAGAGATTATTTCGGTTACTGATAGAATTAACTCGTGAAACAAATTATTCCGAAAAACTTGAACTCATCATTCATATTGTGAAAATAAGAACTCGATTTATTTTATAATATACTAGTTGTAAAAGCCCGTCGCATGATGGGATCCAACAATTTTGTATTCACGCAAATAACGAATTACAAAGATATCAAAACTGTTATATTTTTTCATGCATATTTTCAGGCGGAGTTCAATGGAATGGACAGTTTGAGCGATTTGCTTTGAGTAGTAGGTCTTGTAGACTTTATATATGTATATATTACATTGTTTCCCTTTTGGAAATATGATACATCTCAAACAAAATGGAATAAAAAACTTGGTTCGAAAAAATATTTTACTACAGCATTCTACTTAAATTTGAATGGCAACTAAATACATAAATATGTAAATTTTTTTAATTTTGGAAGGGTTTGAACGCCAAACTAGCCCGCTTTGGCTGCGCCGATGACCATTGTGTGTATATATAGCTTATACAAACTCATGGTTTATTTTCAACTTTCTCTTTCAGCAAATACATAACCGGTAGTAAAAAAAATCAAATTGTAAATTTGTTTAATTTAGAGTAAACCTACTTCAGGCGTACACAAAGGTTGCGTGAAAAGACAACTTTTATTTGAAAGTAAATTTTGTTTACACTTTACTCTTATAATCTCAACTAAGCACTTCAGCGCCCTGTGCTTAAAATAAATAAATTCTCACATTAGTTTTTCCATATTCCAGATAATGTATCTTATCTACAAATATATGAGATTACGCCTGACTTCTCACATGATCTAATTGTAGTGTATGTATTTGTTTTTTTTTCTTTCTTTTTCTTAATGACCTCACGAGTTTGATATGAAGTGTAATCATATGAGCCAAAGTCATAATCGTGGTCACATTTTAAGCAATATACACTTCAGATTAATTGGTTTGATTTTATTCGCCCGCCGAAGTGCTTAGTTGACGAGCAGTTTTTTTTTTAATAGCTAAGTCGAGCAGCAACAGTTAATAACAATAAAAAAACATATGTTTATCTTTCTTAAGAACTCGATTTGCACTAGTAAAGCGATATCTATACTAGGCGCATAATATTCCCAAGGTTGTCTCAAAAAGTAATTGCAAAAAATTAACCAACATTTTCGCTCACTTGAAACTTGCACTTTATTATACATAATAAAATTTAATGGGCTACAAAACTGCGTACTGAAAATACTTTAAAAATTGCATGTTAAACTGTTTGAAAATTTGGTGGAAATATCATTTATTTTTGTAAGATTCGTAATATGTTTGAAAATTTTATTTATAGAGTTTATGCTAAAAAATGAGCCATACTTATGTAAAAAATTATTAAAAATAAATTAATAAACATAAGTGGGCAAACTTTAATATAGTTATAACTTTATTATTTAAATATAATTTTTATTTGAAATATTTTTCAGTGGGTTTTGGATTGTGTTTAGATATTCCAGTTCTCTTTCATTTGATAACAAACGTGTTTTATTTTATTATTTAATTTGGGTAAGCGGTTGGTTTGTTATTAGGGAAGCACTTTTATTTCGGACTTAAAATATTTGGCCAAGTTTAGCTGTTATTACTGTACTAAAAAATAAAAGCACAGGTTGACCGATTTTTTTATTTCAAATAAAGTAAAACTACAAAAATAACTTTTTCCTAACGACTTTTATTATGCAAGTTATAAAAGTCCGGGTTCCTGGTTTATTTAAATTAGCTCCCTAAATCAAAAAGTTTCTTGTCAAACTTTATTAGGACCGCATGAAATTTAATGTTAATGTTATATCAAGTGCATTCGATTCGCCACTTCTCTGCTCGCTATGTCTGAGCTCTGCTCGCGTTCGATCAAATTTGTGTGTATGAGCAACAACAACGGCAGCTAGCTAGATTCGGCGATCGCGAGTACGGCAATTACTCATTAAACAGGTCGAACTCGTTGCGCTCAAGTCGGCAAATATTATACCAGTTTTAAGTGGCGCATAAACTACGATAATGTGTACGCGCGTGCTTGAACTTATGGTGAATATTCGTCGATTTTGATGCGCGACCATTAAATTGGAAACCGAAACAAAATTTGTGTTGGTGCTAACTTATGCCAGATGCTTCATCGATCCGCCACCATTGGATGGCGAAACGAATAAGGCTATCATTTGGTATTTTCGTTCAAACAATAACAATTTATTTAGTATCTCCAATAAGACCTTGTCTAAGTTCCTGCCCTTTGTAAGTTCAAATTAGCGAATAGTATTATAAGTAAGGAATTTATTTACTAAAGAAAAATTATTCTTGGATTATCTTACAATTATCGTATACTAAATGAAAATTAGTTAGTGTATAAATGGTGTGTAATTTTATCTAAATCTGGTGAACGTTTTTGAAGTCTATAAGTTTCCTACAAACCAATATCAATTTTAAAGACTCTTTTATTATTATTGTTTTAGAATGCTCCTTACATACAAACTTTTCACAAGTAATACAGATTAATGCAGTTTTATTATCAGATTTTTACATAATTGGCATAAACTTTTTTTTTTGTACCTACTCATATCGCTAACTACAACTTGAGGACATCGATTTGGCTTTCTTTACCAAGTCGAACAGGACACAACTTTGCCCAATGTGTCTGCACCACCTTTAATTTTGTTGTAGTTTTATATTATTTTGTGGCTTTTAGTCTTCGCGATTACTTACTTCTGAGCTATGCAGCAAAATGCTAACGAGGACCACAAGTTTTTTTTTCGGATGCCCGATAGGAGGGTAGACTCCTCCGTAAAACAAAATGATGAAGAATGTGTAGGCTTTGCTTTAATTGCAAATAACTCTGATAGTAACTCGGGCTAATTTTTGAAAATGGTTCCAGCAGTTTTTACTCAAGCAGATATGATGTGAAAAATATTTATGTAGTCACATTATAACCTGTTAGTTCAGCTGTCAAACCAAGAATTATATGCACACTCAGGAGATGGGTAAAATAATTGAAAACTTGAAATCTCTTCCTTCGTAATTTTATTTTAATAATAATTACAGATGTAAAAGAAAGCAGAAAAACCGCCAAGAAGATTTTTGAGCAAAACATTCTTCTCAGAAATACAAATATAACACGGTGCTATACAACGAAAAAAAAAATGCACACACTTTCCAAGTGATCTAGTAGACGTTGTAGATCTGGTCGAGTGGTTTACAAAAATGCGTTTGAGAATTCCCAAACACTCTCAAATTTTCAACTTTTTCATAAAAAAACCAATTTGGCATGACCTCGTCTACAGAACAAACTTTCTTTCTTTTAATTTGTTAGCTATTTTCGGTTTTGATATATCTTTCAAGAGAAAAATGTTGGCACATTTTTTGATCAATAATGACTTTCCCGAAAATAGTTTGAATCTGTGAAAAAAAGTTAGCAATCACACTGAAATTTACATAATTTTTTTTTTTTAATTTCAATTTTGGTAGCTCCTTTTTCTGCAATTTTACGGGAAAACATTTACATTTAAGTAATTTTCTGTCAAGAAGTTTCTATTGTTCTGAGAAAAATAAGGTATCATTGTTCAGAATTAACTGAAGGCTTATGAAATTACGACATTTACTTCAAAGAGAAAAAAAATCGAAACTGCCATGAAAATTCTCGGTCTCCTTAAAAACTCTGAAAAAAGGGAAGAATACATATACATACATACGTACAGACTTAAAGGATTAGGTAAAACTCTTAAAACATTATTCAATAAACTGTCAGGTGCATGCGGGGGATCAGCAGTAATTTGCTAACATTTTGATCCGATTTTTTCCTTGAAAGCGACTTTCCATTGTCATAATATTTTAATGAAAGTACTCGCCTTGATCGTCACAAAACTTACCAAGATTTTCAGAAAAAATATCCAAATGATATTGATTCTTCCACTTTAGTAACGTAATCAGATCTCCGCTTATTTCCCAAAAATGTTTTGCATAACAGATATAACTTTTCCATGCTTTTTTCTTTAGATGGCTTAACTTGTATAAAGGGTCACCCTATAGGGACGCTACAAAAGTAGACTGATAGTGACTGCAAACGACGCCATATTTTTCCCCGCTCTTTTGACATTTCTCTTCAGTAAGGTTTGCCATTTCATCATGAAAAGATCTACGATCCAACAACGAGTCGAAATTATTAAAATTTACTGCCGAAATTCGGAGTCAATGGCCTCAACTTTAAGAGCGCTACGTCCAATTTATGGTCGTCGTCATTTCTGGCTGAATGGCTTCGTCAATAAGCAAAATATGCATTACTGGACAGGCAGCAATCCACACGTACTCCGTGAGTCAACATTGTATCCCGAAAAAATTTCGATTTGGTGCGGTTTATGGGCCGGCGGCGTCATTGGGCCGGTTTTCTTCTGTGATGATCAAAACCGGCACGTTACTGTGAATGAGAATTGCTACCGCTCAGTGATAACCGAATATTTTTGACCCGAATTGGATGATATGGACTTGGACAATATGTGGTTCCAACAGGACGGCGCCACAAGCCACACAGCGAATGCCACAATCGAGTTATTGAAACCCAATTTTGGTGAACGTGTTATCTCACGAAATGGCCCAGTCAATTGGCCGTAAAAAAAATCGAGTTCCATACATAATGGCATCGAATGTACTTTCACTGGAATAAGAAAACTTAATTATGGAAATGTTTTTAAATAGTGTTGCCACCTGCTTAAATTTTGTAATTTATATAAAATTCCAAGCTAATGGAAATATAACATCATTGATATGAAACGAAAGTGCTTATTCGTAAAAATGTTTGAGGATGGTTGTCACCCAATAAGGAACGTTTGTTCGATTTAATTGGTATGATTAATGAAATTCTTTTATACTGGTGTAAAATGAAAAAGGATTAATGGAAGTTGATACAAGTAATATATGTAGACAGGCTTACAATCTATAATATGTTGTTGATGTTACTTGTCCCGGCCAGGATTCAGATCCAGGACACATCGGGTGAAAGGCGCGCGCGCTATACACTCGGCTACGGCGGCCGCCGTTCACTGAAAAAATCGATATAATCTTCAAAAACGCAGTGCGTCCAGTGTCAGTAATTGAAAAACCTATAATACAGTTAAATAAAAAGTAGACTTAGTAGAGGGATGTAGTGGAAAACTCCCCACGCTTCTTGGTATCGGCTTTTCTATTATTATTTTACATTTATATTAAATATTATTTTCTGCTGTTTAGTTCTATCTGCCATTAATGTGAGCAGATTCTTGTTCGCACTTGTCGCTCGTCGCTCGTTCGTTTTTGAAGAGCTGTCATCTCAAAACTGTGCAACCACTTTCACACAAAAGATAGAGTGTGGCCACAGTAGCCCCCCGGACACTCCGGGCCCCTTGAGTGCGTATGAGAAGTCACGGGTTGCTACGTTGTTTTGCTTGGAGAAAATGGATCTACTCAATGATGATGACACATTTGAATCACCGCCAGCGTTGTCTGGATTTTGGCATTCGGTTTCAATGAAGGCTGATTTTAGCCTTTCTGTTGAAATTGTGGTTTCGGTACCGTCGACGTCCACCTTGAACACATATGTAGTCAGATAAGCCCAATATGGCTGTTCAAGTGGTCGTTTAACTTCGTCCACTCGTACGAACACATGAGTAAAAATATTACGACGAAACGTTCGAGATTTGTTGTGATGGGTCGTGGGCGAAGATCGAACTGCGTGCATATACTTTCGAAATTCCTCGACGAAGTATTGTGGGCCGAACCCATCTCAATGTCAATGAGGAATGCACCAGGTAAGCAGAGTGTAGTACAGTAAAGAATTTCAGCTATGCTGGCATTGATGCTCTCTTTATAGCTGGTGCGAAGACCGATCAACACTACTGCGAGTGTATTTACCCAGTTTGGAGAAGCGTGCCACCTTATTGTCGCCTTAAGCGACCTACATACGTCACCGCTCGATCATGCCATTTGATGCTGATGTGGAAGGCAGTCGTTTGAGTTCGGTTGCACGCTATGAGCTGAGTAAAGGAGCGTCTGTTGCTGGTGACTGGGTACTCTGGTACTCCAAAACGGTTTACCCAACCGTTGACAAATTCTTTCACCACTGTATCGGTATAAATGTTTTTAAGAGATATTACTTCTAGCCAACGAGTGTAGCGATCGAATATTGTCAGGTAGTAACTGAATCCATCACAAAGTGGCATGACGATAATGTGGATGTGGGTTTTAATGAAACGTTCTTTCGATATTTCGATGTTCTGCGGAATATTTTTAAAGTGACGGTGAATATTGCACCCTTGACACGGCATGCTAGTGCGAACCCATCGAATGCTGGCATGATTTATGTGTGGCCACCCATATTGCTGGTTTATGAACTTTTGCGTGGAACGTCGTTGATGTTGTGGGTCTGGTCCCTTCGTCGTAGTGACGTTAGTTTATATGGTCGCACATTATCCGTAGATACATCGGAATATATGTAGCTCTGCATCTGAGTCGTCGATGTTGCGTTTTCGTAGTTGGAAGGATGTTGAACTTGAACGAAAATGGTGGTGTAGTTATTAGTCTTCGAGTTGCTCCTGTTCAATAATAGCGTTGATCCGCGACAGCGGATTAGCCACTACCTTACCTTGACCAGGCGTATGTATGACCGTACTGGTAAACTGGTTGATGCATTGAAGTTGTCGCTGTGGTCGCGGCGAAGGTTTGTTGGAATTCTGGTCCAAAGCGAAGGAAAGTGGGCGGTGGTCTCTCTCTCTCTATTATTTCCCAATAAGCAACAACAATTCTGAGCCCAAGACTAGTTATATGAAAAAGTATTGGGAGCAAAATAACAACAGTCAGAGCGGTAGATATTATATTTAATTGCTATATCGGAGATCACCACATCTCCTCATTAGATTTCGTTCAAGACACCACCCAGTTATGAATTTACTACCTTCGACTTGATGGGCAAATATGTAGCTAGGGATCCACAGCGGTTTTTTCTTTTTTCTTATACCCCACCATATTTGCCTAGAATTTTTGTTTTTCTTTCAAAGCAGGCGTAAAATTTTGACTCGAAAATTTTTATAAATTATCCTTTGTTTTTTCAAACACCACTCACATTCATTCGCGAATCGCACATTTATTTTATACAGTTTTAGCCCAAAATCAACAAACTCAGAAAGCAATCATTTATTATTTCTATTCTTGTCATGTGCTCTCTTAGCGACACGTTTTTATTACACTTTAAAAATAAATTTTGGTCTAATTATTGACAAACCGTAAAAAGTCAATCAAAAATATTTCCACACTAACCATATATGCGGATATCACTTATCGAACTAAATCATCACATTTATAACTATGTTTATTATATTGTATTTGAGATTAGCGCGAGTATCGGCTACAGTGTGCAAACCTACATACATAAATGTAAATATGTAGGTATTTTTTTCTAGTAGACTTTCACTTCTGTTTGAAAATAAATACAGTTAGACTAGGCAGAAGTATCTGTAACGTCAACACGTTCAGTTCGTTTAGCCAGCTGTGGCAGTGCAAAATAATTACTAATTTGCACATAATAAACCGTTAAGTAAGTGAGCGCGAATAAAATGAAAATGAAATCCTGTAAATTAATTAAATATATGCTACATATAATGCGTGACATTCGAAATGATTTAGTGGATGAGTGATTGAATTGTGATGAGCTTTATTTATTTTTTTCTTTTTGTAGTTGTTATAAAGGATAATGAAATAAATGAGTTGATTAATTCTTAATTACATGTACGCCGCAAAGCTGTCATTTATTTATATATGGCTGCATATCTACTATGAACATACCAAAAAAAAAAAAAAACAACAACAACAATTGCGACAAACCTAATTATTTACATCTTATACTGGTAGTGTGGGAAACGCGACAATACGGAAATGCCTATACGAGTACTGTTGTAATATTGCTCAAAATTTTGATATTGCAGTTTAAAAAAAACCCACTATTGTTATCGTAAATAGTAAAGAACGAAATATACTAATAGTGTTTTAGTGCAACAGAGAATCCTGATGTGAAAAGTAATTTACTGTGGCAAATTAAAATTGGCCGAAAACATTCAAAGCGTGTCAAATCATAGAATTTTGTACATGTATCAGTTTGCGATATAAAACACTTTTTTTCTTATTTCTTTGCTATAGTGAAAAAAGTTCAAAAACTATATTCAATTGAAACCCAGAAAATACGCAATGCAGTCGAATCGAGAATGCTGTACGCTAAACTTTTAGACCTCCACGCCTGCTACGTACTTCTTATTCTTCTACCTAATTAACCCTGTAACCGCCTAGTAGATTTTGGCCGATTTCAACAAACCACGCCAATTGCTTCTCTGCTGTACTAACTGGCACCATTTAGAGACACCAAGTGACGTCAAGTCCTTCTCTACCTGGTCCTTATAACGTTGAGGAGGCCTTCGTTTTTCTCTGCCCCCGCCAGCGGGTACCGCGTGGAATATTTTCAGAGCTGGAGCATTTTCTTCCATAAGTACAACATGACCAAGCCACTGTACTATGTCACTGTCGTTATAAAGCTCATACAACTTATCATCGTTCCATCGTCTGCGGTATTCGCCATCGCAAAAATGTGAAGGTCCAAAAATCTTTCGAATAATCTTTCTCTCGAACACTCCAAGGTTCATCTCATCTGATGTTGACAGTGTCCATACTTCTGCGTCATACAATAGCACGGGCATGATGAGGGAATTATAGAGCGTGGTGTTCGTTCGTCGAGAGAGGTCTTTACTGTGCAATTGCCTATTCAGTCCAAAGTCGCACTGACATTGTTGTTGTTGACGTTAATGCTGGTTCAAAGATGAATAAAGTCCTCTACTTTGTCAAAATTTTAAATGTCAGCAGTGATGTGGGAGCCAAGGCACGAATGCGCTGATTGTTTATTTGATGACAGGTGGTACTTCGTTATGTCCTCGTTCACCTCCAGATCTTCAGACCGCTTCATTTCGCTTCATTTCGCTTCGCTTCAGTCAGCTTGGAAAAGGCAGAAGTAACGGCGCGCTTGTTGAAGCCAACGATGTAGAATTCATCGGCATACGCCAGTAGTTGCATAAGCTTATAAAAGATGGTGCCTATCCGGTTTCATTCTGCAGCTCTAATTATCTTTTTCAACTTAATGTTAAAAAAGGGTACCCCGTTTATTTACGTTTGACAAGCGAGGTTCACTGCAGGGTGTGCTAACTGTTGCAAATATTGGCGGCTATTCATCAAGGTGTGACTTCGATTGAGGAACAAAAATTACTGAATGAGCTTCCGGAGGTGCTTAGGCCCCCACCCCCCAAAGTCTGTTACATTACTTGTATACCGTAAAAATATTGTATTTGAGATAAATCCAATTCAGAAATTTGCTTTGGAATCCATCAGGAATAAGCCATATAAAAATGTCACTAAAATGCAAATTGTAATTTTAGTAGCATTTTTTAGTGCCATTTAGTACCAAAAATTGTTTTGTAAGAAATACAAGTCATTTTATCAATTAGGTATCAATTTTACTGCTAATCGATTGAACTTCACACCAGCTATCATTCCGAATAAACCACCAGATTTGAGGTATAAAATTATTTTCCCCCCACTAAGAATCGTTTCTGGATCCGCCCCTGGCTTGGGGCTGCATGCCATTGATATTTTTAGTGTTAAGTATGTATTGTATTATCACATTTTCATTTGAGGGCCTAATGTGGCAACACATACATATATAGATCCGGGGCGTACCGAGCCTAATAAGTTCAGAGGGGTTAATCATGTAACTATTTCTGACTCGATAAAGAAAATTTTCCGACTGTATAAAATACCTTAATTTCACCTGCATATTTGAGACATGGGTATATGTATATTGCTATTTCATAAATTTCTGGTTACTTTTATTTGGTTAACCATACCAAAACTACAACTTTGTCTTATAGTAGTATTTTTTATTGATTGACTTAATTTTCGATATACATACCGAAGGTTTTTTACAGCAAAAACTGCAGCTTCAAAGAATTTAAAAACAACGTTCGTGGTCACAGAAATATTAATTTTTTGAACAGTCATTTAGCATACTTTACGAAAAAAAAACAAAACGCACCAGAGATATTAATTATGCCCACTAGACTCCGGGCAAAGAGAATATGGTGTCTTCTTTGCCTACCCTTGAACATCTCTTGAACTAGTTGGCTCTTTTTCGCCTTAGCAACAGCTGGCAGGCGAGGCGAGCTTCGTGCGCATTGGTCGGCGGTCATTGCCCAATAGAAATCCATGCGGTTAAGCTCAGTATCACATCTGATCACCCTTTGTTGCAGCTGCTTTCATATTCTCTTCTGCCGCCTTACGTTCGTGTAATTGGAGTTTGAAGCACTTTGACTGCCACACCCTGGCCACGCAACGGTTATTCTATTACTTCCTTATTATATTATCAGGGGCGGATCCAGAAACTATTCCTAGGGGGACTACATAATTTTATATCTCAAATAATAAGCATATAGGAGCTAGCAAAATAACTTTTTATCACTAAAACGTTTAATATACGATTATAAAACTCGACAGATAATGTACGTTCCACATAAGTTGACAAATTGGGAATGCCCCCAATTCGCCCTGCTGGATCCGCCCATGTATTATACGTCACTATTTAAAATAATTAGTGTTAACGCGATGTGCTACTTTTTTGCATGGCGAATTGAGTTTCCAACCTAACCTTATCCAGCGTTATATAAATAAAATGTCTAAAAACTTGGGGTTCGAAAATCATTTGAGAGCCATCTATTTATTTGTTCGGAGGTGCAATAACTTTACCATTCGATTTCTCAATGCCTGCCGTATCTGAACTGTCCGACGTATTTGAGGTGTATGTAGTGATGAAGTTAGTTGCAGATGCCCAGACCCGAACTGAGTAAGTCTGGCCCAAACAAGCATGAGTGAGTCCACATTTACACTAAAATATATAGATAAAAGCTTTCGAAATGAGGTTTTAGGTTACATATCGCAATGTTTAATATACCGCGTTTTCATGTCACATATATTTTTGAATTAATTATTTAGATAAATAAATAAATGCTTGGGATCATTTGAGAAGAGTAAACTGGAGTTTTAACGTTCCGTGATTGTTCTATATCGAAAAAACAATATCCCTATTTTGTTTTTTATTCTATTACATTTTTTTAAGTCCTTCAGAGCGCTCACAGTGTACCCATTATAAATGGGGGAAAACATTTTTTTCGTGGAAATAGCTTCGAGTCGTAACCAAATATGGTTTGATTAAAGAAAAGGCCCTTTCAAAGAGCTATTGTGTTTTTCGATGTATCGAGTAGAATTTAGTTTTTTTTTTTATTTATATCCTCTATTAAGACAGTCTACCGACTTTGTTAGATAAACTTGATTAAGTGGAACCTTGTTTTTAGTTGAATAACGGTAAATTGCAAATATCTCAAACTTTCCGAACCAGTGAGCGATGCTACATAGTAGCATTCAGTGCTAAATTTTGATGCTAACTAGTGTAATTAGTAAATAGAATACGAGTGGAAAATTTAAAAACTTAGTTATTATAAATTTTTGACAAGCCTTGGCAAAATCTATTTTGAAAACTTTTCTCATATATATTATGATTCCCAGTTTCTTTTTATGTAAAAAAAAATTGTTAATTTATCTTCGGAATAAAAAAAAAATATTTTTTTATTTCTAGGTACATATTTATATACCCCTAAGGCCCTTTTGCAAGAAAGCAGGTTATCTATTTAACTCCGAGTTTACCGGATAAATTAATAAATTGTTAGGGCTCCACCCAGAATTAAAGGCATAAATAATAAATGTCATACATATTTTTTTTCTTTTCTTTATTTACAATCTGTCTGAGGACAATAAGCAAATGAGGTGAGTATCTAAATATCACTTGAGTTGGAGTTCCCCAACGAGAACAACAACTATATACAATTATATACATATATACAATCTTAATCTAAACTAAAAATAACATTTATTTTATCTGAATGACAGATTGAGAACATGAAACGCATCAAACGCGAGATCTCATCACTGTCATCCAGCAGTTCTATGGCAACTGGATTGCTGTGATTGCTTAGCCTTTCCAGGTACCTCATACTGAACCTTTTAATTTCCTCTTTGACCCTTGGTACGTTCAGATCGTTCATTATGGTTTTGTTAGAGACAAACCATGGTGCATTTAATATTTTTCTTAAAACAATACTTTGGTATCTTTCTAGTAATTCAACGTTTGAGTTAATTTACGTGCCCCATAGTTGAATACCATATGCCCATATTGCAATAAATAGAAAGGAGCTGGTAAAAGTTTTTTTAACTTGTAGAGTAAGCCTATGTGCCACACACGGTCAAAGGCCTGTTGAACATCAAGAACACAGCAGAGCAGTACTGCTTTGATTCAAAAGTGTTTCTTATGGTTTTTACAATTCGGTGTCACTGTTCTGGTGTTCCATGATTTTGCGGAAAGCCAAACCATAAATAAAGAAAAAATATATTTGTCAAACAAATTTTTTTGAAATAAACGAACAAATTTGAAACGAATCGCTTTTTTTTCGACAATAATGAGGAATATGTTGATTCCAACTCCTTTAGCAAAGCAACGCGATCACTCCCACGAGAGTAGATACCAAGCGTACCAAGCATTTCGTTGTTATTGCTGTTCGATTTCGGGTTGGTGCCATATTAACTAACTGACAATTAAACAGATTATGAGATTTCGTGCAACCATCGGTAATCGATAATTTTTTCTTTTGTTTGAAATAAAAAAATTTAATAATACTTCCCCAAAGTACTATGAATGTTCAGCTCATTTCAGGTGCACGATTAAGCCGAAGTGCTTTGTCAAAATTACCTATTGGTTTTAAGAGATAAACAGTATTTTGTATGCAGATCATCTGCTGGAAGGGAATATATATGTACATATATACCAAAATCTGAGTTTTTCAGTTTTTTTTTTGAGCATGTAATAAAACGTATGATATAACTAATTAAAATCCTTTAACCGCGGATTCTAATCATATGCAAAGTTTGTTATTAAGCACAGACAAAATAAAAATAACTATTGTATATAAAAAACATTTTATTGTACAAAATTCGGTAATTGTAACTAACTATTATAAAACTATATGAAATATAGCTGATCATACCTAAACTTTTAAAAGTTTTGTGAAAGATATTTGAATTAGTTTTTAAAACAAAGCTATTTCATTGATAAGTTTGCGAATTATATGAAACCCTCCGTTTAATAAATAATACCAACAAAAAATTGAAAATTACCCTCTCCTAAAAATATGCGACGGGGCAACGTTATGCCAAAAGTTTACATCTGAGGAAATGTTAAAAATCTGATTTTTAATTAAAAAAAAGTACCAAATGGACCTACCTAATTTCTTGTGTCATTTGCCCTAACGGTGTGTATTAAAAAATAAGAAAAATTGTAAAGCAAATTTAATGATATGTGTATGATTTCTATATTTCTTTGAAAACTTTTATATTAATCGCACCGTAGGCCCTGGTAGCTAGTGTGTATTTACTTAAGTTAGTTTAATATTTCATATTACTCTAATAAATAATAATAATAATAATTTTCAGCCTTATATTTAGAAATTTGTGTAACTTTATAAATCTCGAGGCCAGCATTATTAGAGAATATTTTGAAAAAGCAAAAATTTTTCATAGTAGTAAAAGTGATAGCTGCTATTTCGCAAAACCAAACAATTTTCACATGTCGAACGTGGCTCAGCCGTTGAATGCTGACCTAGAAATCCCTTGTATCATAGTTCGAACCTTGGTAATGTCTAGAAAGATAAGCGTCTTATGAAGAGTTGTGGTAAATAATAAACACCATTACAAAAATCTACTTTTGAATTTGTTATACTAAAATTAAATCGCCTAAAAATTTACTAAAACTCTAATTGAAAAACTTGAAATTTTAATGACAAATATTTTTTTTTAAGATTGAAAGCTTAGTGTAGATATTATGGTTTTCGTTTTAGTGCCGCTACACTGGTAAACAAAATTAACAAGAAATATCTGAAAAACATAGCTCATAAATAAAAAAAAAATCACTGTCCAATATATAGTATGAGCAATATATCAATATAGATGAATGAAAATACATATTTACATGTACTGTACACCGGCAGCTATCCATAGATATCTAGGTAAGTGGGCAGGTAGTGATGTATAGCAAGTGATTCATCATGTGAAATTTCCCAAATTTTTTGATAGTATAAAATATTAATATCAAATTATATATTAATCACTTTGAAATTAAAAAAAAACGCTATATAAACAAATGCACGTGCTTATTTTTCAAACACTGGAAACCCAAGCACTTGACCAATAATTAGGTGAAAAATTCAATAGAAATATGGAATTCCACATAACGAAACATATGACCTAATTTATTAGATACTTTAATAATTTAAATGGTTCTGCAAGAAAATTTGATATGGTTTATTTAGTCCAAATTTGCCATTAACGATGAGTGTAACTATTTAGTCAAAATTCTGCGTTCAATTGTAGATCTCCTGAGACAGAATTTTACATACTAAGCCAAGGACCAATAATAATGATTATTTTTGAAAGGTTATCGGAGAACAGTTTTGAGTACATTATTATGTATGTCTCTTTATGCTTTTCATGATTTTGTATGATTTAAAAATTTTCAAGCGATGGTTTAATAATCATTATTAATAATTACTTTTCGATTTTTGTTAATCGCTCAGAAAAAATAACACTAGTTTACAGTACATTTGTTGCCGAAGAAATTTTAGCTGTTGCTGACTACATATAATATGCTATTTTCAAAAATATAATTAGAATATTTTTATCAGCTCTAGTTTCTGAGTTTCAGCTATGTAGGTATTAGACAGAAAAAACATGTATTTAATAAGAAAAACTTTAGTTAAAGAAACAATTAATCATTGAGTTCTAAAAAACTTCATTTTAAAGCTTTTCTCCGATGTGTCGACTTTGGAAAATGACGTATTAGAGACCAACAATAGTCAGACATCATATTTGTATCCCAGAAACCCTGATAGCGCTCTTCCATGATGCGTAAGTCTTGATGCATACGCTCTCCGTTCATATCTCCTAAATTTTTCGGAAACCTGTCCAGGTGACTATGGAGAAAGTGGACTTTTATACTCATATTGCATCCCATATTTCTTAATTGTAGCAGAAGGTCTTCTACAAGTTCAACATAATTTTCAGATTTCCGATTTCCGAGAAAATTCTGCATCACAGATACGAAAGCTGTCCAAGCCTTTAGTTCTGACTCAGTCATAGAATTTCTAAATTGAGTATCATTCGTAAGTTGTCTAATTTGAGGGCCATCAAAGATACCGGCTTTAATCCTTTCCATAGTGAGCTGAGGAAATTTTTGGCAAATGTTAGAAAAGCAGTTCCCATTTTTATCTAGTGATTTTACAAACTGTTTCATGATGCCCAGTTTTATGTGTAATGGTGGAAGGATAATTTTGTCACGAGATACTAATGAATTGTGGACTATATTGTGCTTTCCAGGCTCCATATTTGCTCTCAAGGGCCAGTTTTTTCTTACCCAATGTTCTTGTTTAGCTCTACTGTCCCAAAGACATATAAAACAGGGAAACTTGGTGTAACCACTTTGTTGACCGAGAAGAATGTTGACCATTTTTAAATCGACACAAATTAGCCACTTATGGTCATTGTATTTTATTTTGTTCAAGACTAGCGAAATGTTACAATATTCCTCCTTTAACTTTGTACTGTGGGCAATAGGTACCCCAGCATATTTATTTCCATTATGTAATAGAATACATTTTAGGCTACGTTTTGAGCTGTCAATGAATAAACGCCAGTCATTTGGTTCGTATTGCTTCAAGCCCATTTTTATCAACAATTTTTTGATATCTGAACAAAAGGTAATGCCATCTTCTTCGGAAAAATAACACCGTAATTCTGTATCTCTTTCACGATAAAAACTTATTTTAGTATCCGAGGATAGCAAATTTTTTTCTTTTAGTCTTGATGCTAACAATTCTGAAGCTTGTTTAGAAAGATTTAAATCTCTTACAAGATCATCTAACTCATTTTGGGAAAAGCATTTTGGCTCATTAGACATAGCTTCAAAATCAGGATCATTTTGTGATGAGCTTGGTCCTTCAATGTCTTGCTCTAATGGTTCAGATATATTTTTAAGCTTTGAAGAGTGAGGTGAACGCTGCACTGGACGTTGAACACAACTAGTACTTGGGTATTGCCATTTAGCTCGATTTTTAGTGTTTAAACCGTTTATGTTCACACTACAAAAATAACAGTCTATGAGATGATTTTGTGGTTCTCGCCAAATAGTCGGTGTTCCAAATTTAAAGGCACTTCTTTTACCACTTTTCCATAATCTTAAATATTCCACACACGATTTACAAACACAATTGGGAGCCCAAGACTTCTCATTTTTATCCAAGAGCATCCCAAAATACTCAAAATAGGTATTTTTCACCAACTCTGATATAACTTTTCTACTATTGTTAAACACATATTCTCCGCATATATAGCAAAAATGATCTGGATTGTTTAAACAACGTCTCCTTGAACTACTCATGACGCAAAAACTAGAGAAACTAATTTTAACACAGTAAAATATGCCTGTTATCGATTAATATATATGATATAAATTAATATAAATGATGAAATCAAAAACAAAGTAACTCGAGCTGCTCAAAAAATTTTGAGGGTAGATTTGACAAAAACAAGTGATGAGTGAACAATATCAACCACAGGATTCGCGGCAACAGACAAAAAGTTTAATATTGTAAACCAGTGTAATCTTATATCGAGTTTTATTTTTTTGATCACAAACAAACCTAATTTTTTGAGTGTTTTAATTTTGCTCTGTTATTATTATATTGATTATTTTTTGTATTCATATATTTTTTTTCAAAAATAGTTATCATTTTATTGGTGTTTTTGGTCACAAAAAATTATAATTTTTTGAGTTGAAAAATAAAACTCAATTCTTGAACGTTTTTTTTATTTCTCAGAAAAAAAATTTAACTTTTGAGTTTTTTTTGTGCAAAACGAAAAACTCAAAACGCCATACCACTTTTTTAATAAGTACTTCATGGTCGATTTCATTTTTGCAATGCCATCGTCATTATATGCACTCAAAAACTACATTACAATTATATACGAAAAATGCGATTAATAAGAAAAATGTTCAGTTTGTCATTAATTTTATAGAGATATATGTACATATAGTTCATTATGTAACATAAATGCTAAAAATCAAAATTTCAAACTTTACACAAGAATTCAACAAATTTAAAAATATGTTATCAAATTTTAAAAAGTTTTAACCAGAATTTTTAAGAAATTTTTTGAGTATGCAGTTTTCTAACCAATTGAAATTTAGTATAATAATGTGTAAGTTTTAAGTGGTTAAATTTTACCGCAGATTTTTTAGAATTTTTTTTTTTTTTTGGTGACGAATGATGAATTTTGTTCGTGCATTGTATGGAAGAAAATGTTCAGCACTATCCCCCAAAAAAAAAACAAATGTGAATATGAAGCATAAAGTTGGAAGTATAATACCAGCCACCAGAATACGGAGAATGGAAAATTCTTAGAGCAAATCTGCCATGGAAAAAATCAAATGAAACCACGACATATGTATATATAAAAGTGTATGATCAAATTGGCTTTTCTTTTATGATATGATAAAGTTCTACTAACGGAAAAAACTATATAAATTTGTTTCAGAAATTTATTAAAATTTAAAATTCCCCAGACCTTTAAAGTTTTTTTTTTTTTTAATCTGAAAAAGTTTTCCAGTAACAGGAGATTAACTCAGAGAATTCACATATTCGTCAAGCGCAAGAGCCTCGGTGAAAAACTCAGAAATCTACATTAGCATTTGAATCGAAACTTTCAACTGTTATTTGTCAATAAATTACACCTCTACGCAACTATCAAGAAAATGATGTGGACTAAGAATGATAGTAAAATCACCATACTATTACATAAATGTTCAATTGCATCGAAACATTAAGATTCCAACTGCGAGGAAATTAAAAAAAAACGTGCTGCATCGCATAACCCAAGACCACAAAGTCCCCAAATTGCACTCATAACACAGATTAGACCAAATGTCTTGAAATTTTTAAAAAGTTTTATTTTCTTTTCAAGATTCTAGGTTTTGAATTTCTTGATTAGTAATGTAGTTATATTTAAAATGGTTTGAAATCAATTTCGTAGGTATATTTGGGATTTTAAAGAGAAAATAAATTGCAAAAACATAACTCAAAAAATTAAAAAAAAAACACTAAATTAGATTTATTAAATATAAGAACTATAAGAAGTTATATATTAAATACATGCGACTCATTTTGAACGCAATTTCTGTAACCAATCTGTAAAAATATTCTGCAATGAAAATTGTTCATATAGACAAAATTGGATTTTTGTTGAAAAACACTCTATGGATTTAAATTGTTGAACTTTTTTTCCATTCGAAAGTGCATGCATTTTGAAAATTACAGGATATTTTAAGACCAGTCTGAAGTATTGTATGAAAAACCATAATAGTTTAAAATATTACTTTGATCTTTTCGATTTTTTAAATTTCAAAATCTGGTATATTTTTTTGTTTCGAATTTTTATACCCGCGGATACTACCACCCAAGGTATTATAATTTTGTTTACATAACGCTTGTTTGTAAGTGAGATATATAAATATAAAAAAATTAAGAATGAACTTGTTTCCAAAGAAAAATTTATCTTATTTACAAAAATCAGACTTAGTCATAACATATTTTGATTAAAAAAAATGATTTTCAGTTACACAGCAAATCAAAATTTCAGAGCTCGTCTATAGTCAGTTTCTGTCATCCGACTCGATTGAAATACAGGCTGTTTTTTTAGACGTGTTGCTTTCAATGAGGCAACACTTTTTTCGGTGTTGATCTTTTTTAGTTACAGCTGTTAGGTACTTGATTTATACTCAGTTTGGTTTGTTATTTAATTGTGAACCGACTTACTCCGGATCAGCGTTTGCAAATTTACCAAAATAATAGTTCGGTTCGCGCGACGCATCGTTATTGCTCACATACGACCCCAATTGCTGTAAAACGTGATCGAAAATTGAACCTCTCGACTGGAACTCATTCGAGCCAGTCGCGGCGATCACTTGTCTGAAATCGTTTTTAAAATATAATGGCAAACGCTTATCTTTGGGCCCGTTTCTTTGTAACAGAATCGCAAAAGAATACTATTGCATTTAAAGCGGAATAATAAGCAAGTTGAACCAACTCGGTAAAATGATATCCGACCTGAGATGTAGTGTTGGGAAGTGAAAAAAACTGCGCCATTGTGTTGTAAAAGCACCCTTTAGTAATATACATATTTGACGCCGCTCTCAGTTATTGTGTTTCTAATTGATCGAAAAACCGAAATAATCAACTGAAAACTCGATACAATGAGTTTCTGTAACCAAAAGAAATGGGATTTTTCCGATTATTATTTTCAATTGCCTTTGAGAGGTTGTAAGAATTGTATTTGGATCGATGTGTCTTCACTTTAATCGACAATTTTGACGCAACGCTGGTTAAACTACTACAAATTTATATTTCATAGCTTGATAAAAAATCTATCAATTATTTCTTTAACTTTCCATGTGACGCGAGAAATTTGTCGAAATATATATCACTGGTATAGCAAACAAAGTTTGGGTAATTTGAAGAGTATTTATGTAATGAAACAAAAATAAAATATCTTAAGTAAGCAACAATTTGTTACAATGTCACGAGTGAAGGTTAAAAAAAAAGTTAGGAATCCCCCCAAAAGGAAAAAATTAATATATACATATATATTTGTAAAACATTTATCACTGTAAAACAGCCAGTTATATTGATATTGATAAGGCAATCAATGTAACAGCTTGCTCCACCGCGTTATCAACATTTATCGGTTCGAATGTTGTCTTCTTTTTTCTGCTAACGAATCGACAAGACAGTTAAGTCATTAAAGTAGCACAAAATGTGAAGCAAAAAAGTGAAAATGTGTTCTCTTTATTACTTATCTACTGCGCCCTTTAGCGATTTATCGTTAGATATGAATATAATTTAAGAACATGCCTGAAGATATTGTATGCGTGTTTGTGTGTGACTTGAGCTGCTATCGATTGAGTATTTCTACATTTTTGAACAAGTATATATGTATTTAGATATTTATTTCCGTTTTTGTTTTTGTTTTGTTTTCAGACGCAAATAAACATTCGACGAAGTTAACGGTAGGCAATCGCATCATACACTGTTATTTGACAATCTAGATATCTTTGTAACATTTCAATTGTTATCGAAGCGTCAACATGAATGAAATGTTCCGCAGTGAGTCGATGGCCTTGTGCCAAATGTTTATACAACCGGAAGCGGCGTATTCATCGATGGCCGAATTGGGTGAAAGTTCTTGTGTGCAGTTTCGTGATGTAAGTGTATACATACATATGTCTCGCCGCAACAACAACAGCAACCAAAACAGCTAGAGTGGTATATTAAATCTACTAACACTGAACTAAATTTGGTGTATAGCTCAAGTAGTGTTTCCTATATTTGAAATAAAACTTCTTTGGCGGCATATGTGTGACTTTTTACATTACGTAAGGAAGGTCGTGTCGATATCGCATACGGACTTAGCGTGGTGACATATTAAGGTGTATGTATGTGTGTACATACCTCTACGTAGATATAAACATAAGACTATCGAAATTTTTTTTTATTTAAATCAGTACATTTTCAGGTCCTAAACCATGAGGGTTGGAGTTGTAAAAAAGGGGTATAATTTTTCCGCCCGATCTGATAGTGCCTAACTGTGTCTACGAGTAGTGGAGCCGAAAGGACGCAGAATTTGAAAAAAATCATAATTTTTACATATTATTTATATTTCCAAACATTTTTTACTTCAAAATTTATATTTGCTCTTGTTTGCTAATCGCTATCAAATTCAATGCAAAATCATTTTTAAAATGAGTCTATAAAATTATGAAGTGGTTGAAAAATACCCACAAAGTGTAAAAAGTAGCAAAATATTAAAAAGTGGTATAATTTTCAATCGACATCAAATTAGATTGTTTATTAAATGAGCGATTATTTGGTGCAACATGGATACATTTATTTTTTTTTTATTTTTAGCAACAAGACATTAGACAATTTTTTTGTCGAAATAGACAATCATATCTTGAACAAGTTTGAGGTCGTTTTGTGTAGCAACTATTGGACTATTGGGAGACTATTAGAAAATACGAATGCTTCGTAAAATATGTAATTTCTTTGAAGTTGTTATACTGCTCGCGAAACAGAACAATTTTGTAAGAACATAGACACTTCGACGCACACCTTTTGTGCGATGTTGCGCCAGATAAGTAAATTTGGGAAAAATTTGGTACATCTTCCCCAACAAATAGCAACGATAATTGTAATAACTCTTTTCAATCGGCTATAACTTAGTGGTAATTTTAAGCAGTTAGGCAAAAATTCTTAAAAATTTATATTTCAGTTGCTATTATTAAGACATTCCGAACTTTTTCGATATTCCACACATGTAGGATTTAGGGTTACCGTTTTTCCAAGTGCTCTTTCTTCCATTCGCTGTTCTTTACATTTTGCTGTTATCGCTCTTTATTTCTTTGGAATAAAATAAAATCCAGGGGCGGACTGGGCGTCAAAGGGCCCCCGAGCTTTTGAAAAAAGAGCCCTCAAATTTTGTCAATTGTAAATGTTAGGAAAGTTTATTGAATAATCATTTTTAGGGTCTATTTTTTATTAGTTTATAATATAAATAATATAAATACCGAAACGGCCAGCAAGAATTATCAATGTATGGGCAAGAATTAAACGATGTATGGCAATCTTGAAAAATGTGATAAAATGTTTCGTTTCAATTACTCAAGAGTACAAGGAGGGCCCTACATATTGGGGCCCCAAGAGTCACATATTCGAAAGTGTATACCTAAAAACTGTGGTCATCACTAGAAACTCATGTTTATATTCTTAAAAGTTTCATCAGAGTGAAATTTTCAATTATCTAAAAATACTGTGGGGGCCCTAAGAGTTTGCAGCCTAGACAAATCAGTGTTTGAAAACTATATATAATTTTATCTTTAAGGCCACGAAACAGTCACGACGGAAATCTCATATCAAAATTCGAAAAAGTTTCCACAAGAGTGGGGCCCCAAACATCTTAGGACCTCAGAGGTTCGAAACTCAAAAATACTAGAATATATACATTTTGACGGAATATTCAGTTTGAGTTGTCTCAGAGTTTTTCGGGGGCCTCTATTCTTAGGCGCCAATTGCTTCCTATTCAATAACTCAATATATATATAAAACCTGTAGTCATATCTAGAATCTCTCGGGTTAAAATATAAAGTGTTGATCAGAGTTTTATTTTCAATTACCATGTTAAAGGGTGAGGCCTTATATAAAAATTTGGAAACAACTTTACGAGAGTATACTTACAGTTAACTAGTACTGCAGGGCCTTTACGGAGTTTTTTTCTTGTGTTTGGAAAAATTTTTGCCGGCAAAAGGGGGGAGGGGGCTACCGGGCAATCGCCCCTGATAAAATCTCTATCCTCCTGTATTTTCATTAAGTCTAGCGCATCCGAGGCAAATATGAAGATCTTCAATATACATATCTATATTCTTGAAAATCGCTTGAAATTCTGTTTTATTTTTGCGAAACTTTTCCTATGAAAGTTTGTAATTTTGTTGTAAATTTCTCTATTTATCATAAAGATTTTTTAAGTTTTTTAAAATATTTTTTCTCTAGCATCTTAGGAATATTAGCATTTTTCCGAAACTCAAGAGTAGTACTAATCTTGCATATCGAACTGCTACCCAAAGCCATACATATTATTGTTGCACATTTTGTAAAATAATAATGGAGGCATCTATTGCCTTGATGGTAATTTGTCCTTAAAACAACACTTCCACATTTGCTCACTAAAAATATTTCTTGCTCATTACGTAATCTTATCTTCGGAATGCCAGATAATAGGTTTGTTTCTGAACTGCTAACTGCCAATAATTATCACCGCTTCTTAACCCAAAAGCTAGTGGGCGGGAGAGAAAAAAAGTGTAACGAGACAAGAGAGCTGCTAGTTTCAATAAGTAAAATTGTTTCCAATAGCAACTAGCAGCTGAGAAAGCAAGAACCAGCTGTTTCTTTTTGATCTTCTGTTGTCCCACAGCGTGGAAAGACGATGCATATTGGAACGATTTTCCGTCATCCCTTGTCAAGTTCAGTTCGAAGACAAAACGAGGCCGGTGTTGTACCATCTTCAATGTCATTTGAGAAACAGCTATTATTAAAGTAAGCAAATGCCAAGTGTTTATTAAATCACTTTACATATTTTTAGCACTTATGAAAGAAAAACTTTGTGAGTCAATAAATCATAATGAAATGTAACAAAATGTAAGTATCTATTTATGAATACTATTGAAATAAGGAATACTACAAATTCTTGCAAAAGCTGTTTACTTGCTGATTTCTGCTAATTATTCGCCTATTAACTTTTCTTGGTTACGCTCCTTGAGATCGTAATTTCCTGTTTTTTTCTCTCTCTCCTAGTTTCTTCTCAAAAATTACAAAAACAAAGCAAATGATTTTGAACTAAATTTTCCACAATTTAGGCTACAATTTATGCCAAACATGAAGTTATGGTGTAAATGCCAATTATTATTATTATTAATACATTTTGAACTATTAAACAATAAAATGTCACCGTTTACTATTACATGTAACAAATAAAGTGCAAAACTTTGCAACACATGAACAAAAATAACTTGTAAATCTAAAGATTAGAAATATAAAAAAACTGGTAAAGTTATTGATTGTTTTTTCAAACTTCGTGTACTGTGGGCTTCACAAGGCACAGTTAGGCATCATCAGATCAGGCTGAAAAAATATACCGATTTTTATTACTTCTATCCTAGTCGCCACTATTTTCAATATTTCGGAACCATTTCAGGACATCTCAGCCGCTGGGGATCGGTTGACCACTACAAGTACTACCTCTAATTACTACTGCTACTGTTCTAACTACTTATTACTACTCTATTTTTATTAGTCCACCTAATGCTACTATAAATAGCTACTACTTTTTTACTAATTTCTAGTACTAATTTTACTTTGCTACGCTTGTGAATTTCTACCACTATTTTTATTAATTTCTCCTTTTATTTTTAGAATTGCCACTACTTTTTCTTCATAACGTTACTACTAATTGCTGCTGATATTTTACCTAATTTGTACTACTCTAGTTACTTATGCTACTACTAATGGCTAGTACTAGTTTAGTTATTTTTACTACTAATATTGCTAATTCTGCCCCTCAATAATGATACTATTTTTCTTATGCAACAACTAATTGCTGCTACCATTTTGCCTACTACTAACTACCATTATTACTAAGAACTACTAGCGACTACTACCACTACAACTCCCATAATTATCTCTCTATCTCTTATACTTCTTGTTTTCCTTGGTGTCAACGCTAATTACTGATATTTATTAATGTAGGAATATTTTTAACGTATCATATATTCCAATAACTCGCCGAGAGATTAGCATTATAATAGTTAAACAACTAATCAGCATCTACTTTATATGTAATTTCTGAATCATATCCCTTAGCTTTGTATTTTAAAAAATGCTCCCCAAATAGTTTACCCCATAATCAGATTCTAGATCAGTGACTGTGAAGTAAAAATGTTTCGGTGTGGTTTAGGAATAACAAAACAATAAATGGAATAAGCAGATACCGCAAAAAAATGATAATTTTTCAAATTGCAGCTAAAAAAACTAAAGTGAAATTGAAATGCTGCCAGCAAAAACATGATCTTTGTTAATATTGTTTTTAATTACATCAGTTACATTAAAAAACCAATTAATATTATTAATATTTTTTTAATTTTATTTTTCACTTAGGAAACCATAGTTTTTTTTCTTTTTGATTGGAAAATAATTGTTATATTATAGTTTGAATTTAATTTTGTGCAAAGGAAATAAAAGTACAGTTACGAGTTTAATTTTTTGCTAACAAAACAAAAAAATATTTTTTTAATAATTATTAGCAGTAAATAAAGCAGAAACAATAAATTTTAATGTTTTTGTTTTTAGGATAACTTGATTTAATTTAATTAAGTGCAAATATTTTCACTTTTCCGGCCCAATGTCTCGCTAACTACTTTAGGATCTTCCGGGGGCGAATCTTTACTTAATTTATTATTATAATGTATATTACAATATTTGTACTTAATTAAACTAGATCAGGTTAGCTGTAAAACAAAAACGGATATAAACAAAATTGATCAGAAAAAAGCGGAATAACTTTTAATTTCTGAGCAAAAAAAAAAAATTAAAACTAATAAAATAACACTTTAAAATAAAACTTAAAACCATTACAGTTACTGCAAGTAAGTAAGTTTAGTCATCAGTTTTTGTCATCACAAAGGTTGTCCCAAGTTAATCGTTGACAGCGGGAGATTCCAAACATTCAACTGCTTAGTAGCGAGCATGGAAATGATTTTTTCTCATCGCCAGAAAATATCACAGATCCGGTATCATAATCGGTATCACAATTTGACCTCAAATCAGCGTGTGTTCTGTCAAAACTTCAACCAGAATTGACAGTTCCGGTTTTTTGAGCCTAAGCTACTTCTTAGTAGCTTTCAGTGTTATAATTGTTTGGCTAGAACTCGCTGACCTGAAATAAGACCTATCCCTCCAAAAGCAATACGCAGGTAATACAAAAGAGTATTGCCATTCTATTCAGTACTTAGTAGTAGTTCAAAGTAATATCGTTCGCATCACTGGGAAAATAATTTATTGACTGATAAGACTTCTTGGACTGTAATGTATTTTTTAGGAATATTGTGACATAGCAAACGCTTATAAAAAATTAAGCACGGAATACATTAATACTTTGCACATGTTTCTTGCCCACTCTCTCTCCCTCTCTCTTTCTCTATGCACACACAATGAGTTAATTTCAATTTTTTTATTTCCAGTTGAATGGCACAGTTAGTACTTTCCAACGGAAATTCGTAACCGAAGTCAGACGTTGTGATGAATTGGAGCGCAAACTACGTTATATTGAGAAAGAGCTGAGCAAAGATGATATCGAAATATACGGTACGTAAGGCGCTCGCGAATGGTTCGGCAAAAGTGGATAGTACAATCAATGCCATGGTGAATGTGATTGAGACAAGCGAACAGCCTCCGACCTACTTTAGAACAAATAAATTTACGCGCGGTTTTCAAAATGTAATTGACGCCTAAGGTTTATCTACCTATGGTGAAGTTAATCCAGCGCTTTATGCTTGTATTACGTTCCCATTTTTATTTGCGGTGATGTTAGGCGATATTGGACATGGTGCCATAGTGCTACTTGTGGGGATATACATGACATGGAATGAGAAGGAATTGAGCAAAAAAAAAAGGGCGAAATATTTAGTATATACTTTGCGGGCCGCTACATTATACTTTTAATGGGATTATTTGCCATCTACACTGGTTTGATTTACAATGATATATTCTCGAAATCAATGAACCTGTTTGGATCTGCATGGCATGCATCCCACATGCCGACACCCGTGAACACAACTGACGGTCGTGATCCAGTTATTAAGGGTGAAGAAATGTTAATGTTGAATCCACTCAACAATGTAACTGGTGTTTATACTTTTGGTGTGGATCCAATCTGGGCAATAGCTGATAATAAAATCATATTTTTGAATAGTTACAAAATGAAGCTTTCCATCATTTTCGGACTCATACACATGATCTTCGGCGTTGTTTTGTCGCTCGTTAATTTTATACACTTCAAACAAAATTCGCGTATTGTCCTAGAGTTTTTGCCACAGATACTATTTCTGCTTCTGCTTTTCGGCTATCTGGTATGCATGATGTTCTTTAAATGGGTGCAGTATTCTGGTAAAGCAACATCTCAGGAGTTAACCCCCGGCTGTGCACCATCAATACTTATTTTATTCATTAATATGCTGCTTTTTGGACACACCATACCGCAAGATGGTTGCAAGGAGTACATGTACGTGGGACAGCAAGCCGTGCAAATTGTGTTGCTTGTATTGGCGGTTTTGTGCATTCCATGGCTATTACTAGGCAATCCATTGCTGGAGGCATACAAGCGCAAAAAAAAGATGGTAAGTAAAACATGATATTAGTCCCATTTCCTTGTAGCCGACTTGAAAAAGAACACTAGGTAGGATAACAAATTGCATTGATGCATAAAAGATGCGAACAGGGTTGTTTTTGCAACTTAACGAAATTTTACCTGAGTTGGAGCGTTTTTAGCAAGCCGGGTAGAAAGAAACGTGCCTATTGCGCTATTGTTTAACGTAGCTGAAAAAGCAGCTAGCTGTGCCAAATATAAAAATCACTTAGTGGGGCCTAATGATCTCAATTTAGGAGGAAATATTATAGCGATAATTTGATAGAACCACATTTCCATCTAGAGATGTCGATACGTTAAATTCGATTGTGGAAGACGCATACCTACTTGCTTGTCTCAACGAGGAGAAGGTTTACAGTTAGATATTTATTGAAGAGGGTACGAAATATTGAAATACTGGTGCCAAACGGCTCTCCGCGTAGTTATATTACGAAGGGGAATACCACCTTTTTGATAAGTCGAATTTAATTAAATGATACTTAAGTTATATATATTATTAAAATATGGTTGCCAAACGGTTATTGTCTAAAATTTGTGTATTCCCATTAACGCTGGGCTTATCCTCTGATTGCAGGAACAATTGGTTTCCTATTTTGCTATTGAAGAACATACGTTATCCAGGATTTTTTTACTCATTTTTATCAATTTATTCTCAAATTAAAAGAATCACTAGGTTGCAATGGCTGGAGAGAGAGACACTTCCTGCACTTAGGCCAAGAGTAGGTCCAATCCAGTTAGAGACTTACTTAATGTTGTTTACGCGTGAATTTAGGGATTTTAGGGTCGCTTGAGAAGATGCATACCTCTATTTTCTTTTTTTTAAATTTCAAAATAACGATTAAATTTTATCGCAAAAATAAAAACCACAGAATGACGATAAAACTGTATTGAAAAAAAAAAAATTACAAAATGACGTCAAACTTGATCGAAAAAATTAAAATCACAAAACAACGATCAAACTTTATCGAGAAAATAAAAATCAAAATATAACGATAAAACTTTATCGCGAAAATAAAAATCAAAAAATTACGATCAAACTTGATCAAAAAAATAAAAATCACAAAACAAAACGATCAAACTTTATCGAGAAAATAAAAATCAAAATATAACGATAAAACTTGATCGAGAAAATAAAAATCACAAAAAAAACGATCAAAATTGATCGAAAATGTAAGAATCCCAGAATATGGACTGAATCATGATTTTTTTGTATAAAAATTATATACCTTACGGACCCTAATTTTAATAATTAATGAATCTTAATGTTAATAAGTAAGACAATAATTTAGATATGTGCGTAAATTTGTTCGGTTTATCGAATGCAGTGTACGCGTAGCCTTCCTAAGACGCCGTGCCTAAAGCTGGAATCCCTTATAACTAATACAGCTACGTAGAGTGACCTCGGGAGCAACATTTAGCTCCGTCGAAATTTGAAAAAACCTTTCTAGCTGTTCGAGACCAAACGAGGTTTTAAATTAGACAACCCCGTTTCATGGAAATTCTTAAATTTAATGCAGGCACTTTATATAGAAAAAGCATGATTCTGCTGGCATCATTGACCGCAGCAGCTGGGCCGTCAGCGCAGCATTTTTGTTGATTGAGGCAAAAGCGGTCTAGAGGTCTAGTGGCGAACAAGGGTAAAATATAGCCACTGCTGTCAACGCAAACAGTTTCTACGCACTTATAATCCAACAGAAATACCACCAATAATATCAGCTTAGGATTAAGCGAAGAATAACTCTTGCCACACCTAGTTGCTTTGGACTCACTAAAAAAAATTATGCGCAAGAAAACTTCACCTTTTATTTATATTTGGAAGGTATTTCCAATAGGGTCCCTGTTAGGTTTAAATGCCCAAATAAAATAATACTCTAAAAATTATATTACGCTTACACATCTGAGAAATTTTGATATTATTCGGAGAAACACCCAGATATATAACGTTAAACATAATATGCTTTTAAAAATGTTTGCTTGAAATGGAAAAAATTGTATTTTTTTTTACGAATGAAATCATTTAACCCTCACACATTTTCCCGAAAATGAACCGCTGTACTAAATATGTAACATTTCATCTCTCACATAGGAAGCAGTAAAGGTAGATGGTGCTATGAATGGAGCATCAAGCAAGCCATCCATACCATAGAATATGTGCTAAGCACCATATCTCATACCATATCTCATACCGCATCTTATTTGCGTTTGTGGGCTCTATCGTTGGCGCATTCTCGTAAGTTTATTTTGTGCAATTTTTTCGAACTAACTAAATTTGATTGTACTTAATGTGTGTTATTTGTTTCAATTTTTTTTTAATTATAGAACTATCGGATGTTCTTTGGCAGATGATATTTTCGTTGCCTCTCATAATACCGGCTCCAGTTCCGGTTGGTGCAATTTTGATGCTATTATTTTTCCCACTCGCCGTTCTCGTTATAATCGAAGGATTGTCGTCCTTTTTACATACATTGCGCTTGCATTGGTGAGTAGTTTAGTTTAGTAGTCATTTAAGTCATCATAAATATCGAAAATATCAAAACAGTAGCTTCGATCCAAAAATATCCAATATCAAAATTACTCTCATTAGAGACTAACAACCAGGAAATGCGGGAATACAAAAAAAACAATATTGTTTTCTTGTAAAATCGTCAAACAGTTTTGTTTCAAATGAAAAATTAATTTAATTTCTTTCGAACGCTCCGAAATTAATAAGATTTACTTTAATATTTCTCGCTATCAACTTGAAAACTGACAATTTTTGTTTACTGTTATGTAACAGGGTAGAACCTGCAAGTTCATGCGGTAAAGGAATATAATTGAAATTTCATTCCAAACTTTTAGTACTAAAAGTATCAAATGAAGCATAATTTGTAATTTTTTTGTTTCCATTTCATACTCGATTTGCTATTGCCGAATTTCCTGTTATTTTTAAAAGAATATGCACTTTGAGTAGATCAACTCCTGAATTCAAAAAGCCAGTACCAGCTATTTGAGTCTAAACTGAGTTAGGCAAGTCGAGTAAACTTTTTACATCTTTCATGAAGACAAAATGGTATTATGACTTTGGTCCGATGTTTGTAAGTATAAGAAGAAGAGAATATAGACCATCATACCAAAATAAACCGAAACGATCAGTCCAATTCAGTTACCCAAAAAGTACTAAACAAATTCTATAAAATATTGCATTCTATTACTTTATCATATTGCATTTTTTTTTTATTTATTTTTGTTTTTTTAACATTTGTACAATAATTAATTATTTTAGAAATACTTATATTGCATTTTATTTTTAATTGCGAAAAGTAAGGATTTTTTAAAATTTCATATGCCGAAGCTTTTATACAAGAGCTTTCGATTTCCCAAGATTGTTCGAGAAGCAATTTCTCGCGAGAACCGCTTTCTCATAAGCTCCTGGCGTATCGTAAAGCTCGTAAGACTCGCGAGCTTCTCAATATCCAATTCGGGAAGGTAACATCTATACAGTAGAGTCTTATACAATATTTCTCGGTCGCTCATGCATCGGGAATCGTGTGAGGCTCGCCGTCTTCTCGATACTCGGTTTGTAAATGGATACGCAAAACTCGGCTCGATAAAAACTCGAAATTTCTGGCGAGAACTGCGATACCAGAGATTGTACTGAGAACTCGTTCCCTCGATTTTTCGAGTATTGAAATACTCTATGTTCGAGCGGAAATCGAAAAATATATTTTATACCTTTCACTAGTAAAAGAAATGATTTGTTTCTATTATAACCTAAAATATAACTTAATTTTAAAGCAAATATTAAAAATTTAAAAACCTAATATTCTAATTTAGTTTCATTCGATTCCATTGCGTTTGCATTAGTTTTGCAATCATTCTTTTCTATTCTTTTTTTTATTTCCATACTTAATTAACTTAATTTACTTTTTTTCCTTTCCAGGGTCGAATTCATGAGTAAATTTTATGGCGGCTTAGGCTATCCGTTCCAACCATTCTCCTTCAAGGCAGTGCTAAATGCCGCCACTGAAGAATAAAGAAAGAGTATTAAATATGTTTGAAACTTCAGTTTTTATTAAACTAAATATTATTTCATAACTAAAATAAATTAACGCCTACACAAAAAACGTATTTTATTTAATTGGGTAAAAGTAGAACTCTAAGATGCACATAGCAAATGGTTCTTCTCACGGATGTCTCTAAGCGGAAAGCAGTACATATATAAGTAGATATATCTATCCGCTTAAGTCGATACAATTATTCGACTTCATATTCTTTCAAATCTGGTAAAAAGAATTAAATTAGGAGGGGAAATTCAAGGAGAACCAAACATTTTTTTTTGGCTCTTTTTTTAATCAACCAATTTCTTTTCAGTTTTCAAAATATTATCACACTAGCGTAGTTGACTTGCTTTGCTGTGCTAATAAGAATCTATTATTTTAAAACTGGTTATTTTAGTATGCTTTTCAGTTTACAAAACTCGCTATGCCTTGATCTAAAGGAAATCTTTATATATAGAATATCAGATGTACACGCCAAATAGCCGGGAAGATATTGTGAATGGTAGTAGGAAGCCTTTGAGGGGCGTGAAAACTTTGAATTTTTTTTTTACTATTGGGAAATAGGCAACTCTTTTATAGACTGTTTCCAAAAAGATTTTAATTTATATTTAATTTAATTTTAAAACAGTTGGCAACCCCTCAGAACTTTTTCGTGACTAAGTATTGTACTTTATATAAGAGAAACCGGAACGAAAGCTCCTAAAGCATCCCAATTGGAAATTAAACTTTGGTCCTAAGAAAAATGCGAGTGATGGTTAAATAGAGGAACAAAAAAATTAGTGTGTAATTCAATATGTGGAGTTTTATTGTTTTATTTTTGTTTATTTAGATTGTTACTGTTTTCAATGGGATTAAAAAAAACCTCCCTGATGAAGGCGCGGAAGACGCCGAAACGCATAGGAGAAAAAAGAGACGTTTTGTTTGCTTTTAAGAAATTAATTGAGTTTAGTAGAAGTTAAAATTTTTCTAACAAATTTGCTTTACTTCTCGACACCAGTATAGCAGAAGTTCAGTTACCTTATAAATCAAAGTGATTTAAAAAATGGCAACCCTCTTTAAAAATGTTTTTGTATAAACGCTTTTGTTTCATACCAATACTGCTACATTTCAGTAAGCTAAGAAATTCAATTAAATTGATATTTAAAAAAAGTGGTAATATATTTTAGCATATTTTCATGATTCAGTGTTTTTACGCTTACTTCCTTGAATAATGTACCTTAATGTTTCCTTTCACTTAATAAAAAAAAATTTTGTTTATTTTATAATTAAGTAGCTGGCAACCCTCTTTAAAAATTTGTTTTAAAATAAGTTTTCTTAGAACTGCTTCAAAAAAAAATTATAAAAATCTTATGGCAGGTGGTATTGACGAAAACAGTTATTAGTTTTGTTGTAGCACAATGCAACACCACATTTTTTGAACAATGTTACTGACATGCTTTGGGAATTTTGCATTTCGCAGCGTATTCTCTTTCCGTCCACAGGCCAATGACCAAGCTGGTCTTGACTCACAGCTTGTGGTAGAGCCTATAGAGCGGCCCTTCAATTTTTTCGCTTAAATTTTTTTTTGATATCAAGTTTTAAGAGAGTTTCAGCAATCTACAGACGAAAGTCTGCGAACATTAGAAACTTCCCTGGTTTATTGGATTCACAATTTATTTTATAAAAAAGCCATGAGTTCACCATTACCAAATCCAAGAAAATAATCGAACTAGCATCCTTTTATTGCAAGTATGAATTTCGTATCTTCCTATTATAATGTCAATGAGATCTATATTCCCATATGCGTATTGTATTGGCCAACAAAAGACGGACGTTCTATTTCGCTACATTTAAAATTTTGTTGTCTTTCGGCAGTGTTACAATTTCAGTTCCTTCAACGCTACAAACAAACTCCACTGAAGACTCTCTATTGTTTTTCATCATTTCCTTGTCAATCAGAAGTTTAAAGCATGAGATTCGGTTTCTTTTTATTATTCCAGCACTGCTGGTTCCATCTTTAGCTAAATATGCAAGGAGTGGTAGAGAAATAATATAATTGTCGAAATAAAGTTGAACTTTTTGATTTACTGAAATCATTCATAGAATCATAGACTTAATGGTGCACCCAAGTCCGTTCGTTGCTCTCAATGACATTTTCTTTGTCGGTGTCCGGCTTAATTTTGTAAGCAAATCCTTAGGAACCGCGTAGAACATATATCTTGTAACCTCAATTATAGGCTAGGGATGTAACGCTTCAGAAAGTTTCTGGCTTTGGTAGAATACATCTATTCATCGACTCAAAGATGTACTAGTTCACTAGGAGCTTTATCACAATTTTTATTTAGTCCATATATGACTAGCCTCTTTCTAAATATTCTGTCATAGTTTTTGTCAGTCGTTGCTAAATTTTTAGCATTTTCATTGAAGTGAATCACCCGTCTGATTTTTTCAAAACTCTTTAGAGGCAACGCTTCTCGAATCATAGAGGTCCCGATGCTGTTGCTCCAGCGACTCTGCATTAGGAAGTTTTATCAACGACATCAAACACGACGACACGAAATGTATCACTGATTTTTTTTTTAATTATATGTATAGAAATTGATCCGATCAGAAATGTACTATTGTAACATTTATTTTGAAATAAAGTAAAAGAAATACCGTATTGGAGTGACGAGGGATTTTATCTGTTCGGGCAGTGCGGTATTACCTTGATCACTTAGAACTAAGTTTTTCTGAAACTCCTTTTTTATTTTCATAACGCTTTATTTTTTGGTGAGTGATTGAAGTTGGTGATTCTGGAATTTGATTTTCCACATTTTCTATTTCATCGTCCATATCGAGAACACCAACTTCGAAAATTTGGTCTTCAACGTTTGCGTCATAGTCGGTATCAGCCACACTTCGCATCATAGAAATCAAGTCCAACCTCACTTTCTTCCAGCATTTCTAAGATTTCCGCACTTGTCAACGATTTAGACATTTCTATATTACAAAGCAATGCAACTTAAATGTAACGAACTAAAATTTCCCATATAAAAGTCAAGTATGGGGTTTTTAGTTGCATCTGATAAAAATCACTTTATTATTTACCCACTGATTTTTAAATGAAGAAGTTACTATGTATAACACCAATCTGATTTTCGCACTAAAAATTGAAAAACTTGTTACAATTTGACACTATTTTCACAAATTAACTTTTTACGCTAGTGCTTTGATGCAATGCTTTTATTATCCCGTTATAATTTACTTCTGCATTGTAGTGCACGCATTAGCACCGCTACAATGCCCCAAAAAATAACATAGAAAGAAAAGGGCAATATATGTATGTATATTAAATTTTGGGGTATGTGACATTAATGTGTCATGGCCAGATAAAGGGTTAAGTAATTTTTTAAACATATTCCAACATTTTTTCTTAACATTTTTATAATTTGTTTTTTCGCTACTAAAAAAAATAAAAAGCGTGTTTGGGTAAAATAAAACCCGAAACTGAAATCATCGAGCCCAAAATTTACCAGAGATTTTGAAAAAACTTAAAAAAAGGAAATTTAATTTAATCGAATTTAATTTCAATTTATTGATTTATTAGTAAAGTTCTTTCAGAATATTTTGCGATCATTGTAGGCGCACAAATACCGGATACCTGAAGTGTTGAATAAAAGTTTGCAAAACCAAACACGAAAGGGCTGTTGTGCTATGCAACCGCCAAGTGAGCCGCACATCACAAGCACTTTATGTGATTTTAGAGTTCAATAATATTGTAATTATGACAGTAAATAAACCAAATGTCATTGACATGTGTATGTACATATGTATGTATGTGTATAATATCTTATCAAATAAGTAAACCACTTGAGTTAAGCAACCACAAATAATCTTCAATACGCACATTCGTTACATATGTATGTACACGTTACATACGTACTACATACGAGAATAATCTAATGGCAATGAGTAATCGAAATTGTCACCTAGCTGACAGAAAGCGCTTAGGCGTTAAGAGAACACCCCCCCCCTCAGAAGTGATATCTTAAAGGGACAATTGGCAAGCGTAAGGCTATTCGAATGTTTCAGCGATAAAATAAGTATTCGAAATAATATTGGATTTCTTTAAAATCTCACATACAACTTTGTAATGGATCTCTGTTATTTTTTTTAGGCATATCAACCGTAAGTCGTTTTGGGATAGTAAGAAAGCTGATACTGGCTTGACAAATGGAAGAAATATATTTTAAATATTGAAGAAGAGAGTGGTTAACACTGATCTTAATCTAATTTTGAATTTGAGGCTGAATTTGTCTCTAACACGAACAAAATTCAATGCCTATGATAATGACATAACCGATACGTCTATTTAGTTATACATGCCCATTAGGATGGTTCAAAAATAAATGAGTGGAAAAGTAAAGTCAAAATTCTCTTCTTGGATTATTCCATAGAGGAAAAAAAGGCGCGTAAAAAATTAAAAAAATTAAAAAAATAAAGCGAGACAGACAGATCATGCACACAGTATATGAACAAACATTTGCATCAAGATATTCTGTTTATTCAATATTTACGCAGTTATTTTTTCAATGGTATTTTTGACTTGCCATAACTGAAGTATAAAAGACAATCGGCCCATTCGGGTCATATTTTTATTTTTCCATGAAACTCGAATATACAACATACGTGTCGAAAAAAAATTCATATCGGATATTTTTCGGCGATTTTAATGTCGTCTTTAAAATTTTAAAATTTTTTTTTAATGCACATAACTTCTCCAAAAACTGATCTTAATCTAACTGAAATAAAAAAAGGTACTAACCTTTAAATAAATTTTTTCGAAAAGTGTGTATTTTTTAACATTAGACACCTCAAAATGTAATTTGGCCAAACAAAGAAAGTTGCCCACTCATTTCAATTTTTTTTTTTTGGAATTTGAAATGAATAAACCCCAATTTTAAAAAATTAAAATTATTACTTCGCTTTTTTTAATGGGTATGCAGTTTTACAGCTCATTTTGTTTAAAAAAAAAAAATTATAAAAATAATAATATTAAAGTCTTTATTGGGTCAAAAAGATCGGCTGAATTTTAACAATTTTTTTTTTAATTTTGCTCTTTAGCATTTTTTTTTTCATTTAAGGCATGCAGTTTATATGGTAGAAGGTTTTAATTAAATTTTTCGAAAAGTTTTTCTTTTGATTTTATTTTATTTTTTTCACAACGGAAAGAAGGCGCTTTGACTATATAAAAAATTAGACAAGCGGCTATTAGCTAACACTTTTTGTAAAGAGTTACAATTGTTTCATTAAAATAGTGTTCAAATTATTATTTCGATTCTTCTAATAGGTATGCAGTTTTGTAGTTTATTCAAATAAAAAAAATATGAAAGTTTTAATTGGGTCAAAAAGACCGGTTAATTTTCAAATTTTTTTTTTATATTTTTGCCCTTTAACAGTTTTTTTTTTCATTTAAGGTATGCAGTTTATATGGTAGAAGATTTGCATGACTACTAACATAAAACCCAAGTAAAAGATAGGGCAATTTATATAAAATCCATCCGTTATATGTGAAAATGTGCGTAAAACATGAATTTAAAAAAATTGGCGATAATTAACTGGCATTTTTAGCCACTTCAGACATTCGCATTATTATTTTAAAATTAAATGAGATGCAAAACTGCATAAACCAATTAAAAAAAAAATGAATTAATAATTTTAACAAATTATTATTTTGTGAATTAATAAAACTAATAAAATTCACAAAATACATTTTAAAGGGGGTTCTTTCTGCTGTGAAAAAAATAAAAAACGCATTTCGAGATATTAAATTTTAATTTTTCCAAAAAAATTTTTTGCCCACCAGTTGGGATTTTTCTCGATTTTTTTAAATACGTATTTCGAAATAGTAAATTTTAATTTTACCGTAAACAATTTTTTGGGTATCAGTTATAATTTATTGAATTTTAATGCTCAATCAATTTCGAACACTTTGGAAGTAGCGTTATCGAAATTGGTCAGTTTTTAGAGAAGTTATGTGCATTAAAAAAAATCATAATAATTCAATAGCGGGAAAATACAATTTTCACAGCGAAATTGAAAATTGAAGAAAGCAAAAACACGTGCCTGATCATTTTGAATTAGAAATAACATATTCGAGTTTTATGGAAAAAGAAAAACATGACCCGGTTGTCTTGAAGTGGAAAGGCTCTGCTGTTTTAGCACAAAATCAACAAAATCAGAAACCAACCATGGTTATTGTTTCTATTCTTCCCACGGACTCACTTAACTGCATGTTTTTATTACACTTTAAATATAAATCACGTGTTATTATTGATAAACAGTAAAAATTCAATTAAAAATAGTTCGATGCAAACCACTTATACTTTTACCTAAACCCAGCGACAAAAAAAAGTTTCCATGCCAATATGGAGCTATTGTCGAATTAAATTAAATAAAAAAATATGATTGTAGTTAATTTGAACTATTGTTGATATTTTAATTTGCCACAACGATACAAAATTAAAAGACCCCCCAAAAACTGCTCGATTGAAAGTAGGCAGTAGGAATAACTTAAACTTTGCGAACAATACCAATAATTCGAAGTGTTTCTTTCTTACTCAGATTTTGCTTAAAAGAGCCGATATTTTACATTTCTTTCTGCACGCTTTTATTGAAACTCGTTACTTTTATGACCTTTACATTTTTTGCCTACAATTTTTAATTACCCACAGAAATAGTACCTTAACTATGATACCCCCCATAAGTAAAATACTTTGAGAAGTATTCCATTTGTTCTAAATTTATTGAAAGTCATTTGTCACTTTGTTTATTAAATTTTGTTCATATATAAAATGGAAACTCTTTTTTTTTGTCGTTGAGTGTACAAATTCACGCCGGATATCACTCATCGAACTAAATCATCACATTTACAATTATCTTTATTGTATTGTATTTGAGATTAGTGCGAGTATCGCCTGCAGTCCGAAACTATAAAGGTGCATAGGTATTTTGCTAGTAGACTGTCACTTCTATTTGAAAATAAATACAGTTAGACTAGACAGAAGTATCTGTAACGTCAACACGTTCAGTTTGTTTAGTCAGCTGTGGTAGCGCAAAATAATTACTAATTTGCCCGTAATATCCTGTAAATTAATAAAATATGTACTACAATACGTGATATTCGAAATGATTTAGTGGATGAGTGATTGAATTGTGATGAGTTTTATTTTTGTAAGTTTTGCAAGTTGTTTTACATTATACATAGTATAATGAAATAGACGAGTTGTCTATCAAACAAGCCAAAAAAAAAAACAACAACAACAATAGCAATTTCGAGAAACCTACGGGAAAAGCCCACTCTTGATACTCATAGCATTACAAAAAAAAAAAAAAAAAAAAAAAATAGTAAACAATCGAACATGCTGTCATGCATTGAAAATGTTACAGTGTCATAAGGAATACCGATGTGAAAAATAATTTACTGAATTAAATTAAGCTTGTAAGAAAACATTCAAAGTGTGTCAAATAGTAAAACTTTGTATATGTACAAGTTTGCTATATAAAATATGTTTTTACTTCTTTGCTATAGTGGAACAAGTTCAAAATTTATATCCAATTGAAGCCCAGAAATTACGGCGTGTAAACGAATTGAGGAAGAAGCTGTTCGCTTGTAGCTCCTCTATGCCTACTACTAAATGCTCCAAATGAGATCCCCTCAGTGACAACCATCGCAGGCGACATAAGAAGGACTTATTATTTAGACACATGTAGCTAATGTATCCGTGCTCTAAGGGGAAGGTGTTGTTTTCCGCCTTATTGCTGCCTTCCAAAAAATGATGTTTTCCACTAATTGAGCCAATAAATGACGTTTATCTATATATACATATATATTAATGTAGCCGCTGGTTTTGTGACAAGTTGGCAAACAAATTTATGAACGGATTTAAATTAAATTTGCTAGGTGGCGCATAAGTCGTTATATTCAGGAAAACAGTATTTTAAATCCGATTTTCATGAAATTAAAGAATGTGTGCGACGTGAAGTTCGTTTGTGAACAATAGATTTGCTAGGTGGCGCTAGAGTGGAATTATTTAAGAAAATATTTATATATATATATATATGTACATATATATAAAAAATGGAGCCGTTTTCTTTCCCATAACTTGGCACAAAAACTGATTCAACCGAACTTGAACAGTATATACTTTAGATCTATGCTGCGGCGCGTAGTCTATATTTAAATCCGCAATGTGGCGCATGAGACGAGATATTCAGAAAATCCGTATTTATAGAACGATATCGATGATATTAGAAAGATATGCTGCTGGTGCAATAGAAAATAATTTTATGGAAAATATATGCGCTAGGTGGCTCTATATAGATATGAGTCATTCAGAAAATCTGTATTTATAATCCACATTTGGGTGCATCTACGTTACTATCGGGAGCCAGTCGTAAAATCCAATAAAATATCCAATAAAATATCTCTTACCAATAATTTATATTTTGAACAGAGTAGACAATTGAGCAGCATAGCCGAATGAAAACCTTGAACTAAATTCAAGCTCCTATGTTAACAAAACAAAAATCATCCCCGAACACCGCAAACTGTAGAAAAATTTCGGCCACATATCGAGCTATATAATGAAAGCTCCAAAATGTTTCTATTATTATTATTGAATTCGAGTTTATTTATTTCGTTCTGCAAAAATGTGCACTCCCTGTATCTTAGCTAGCCAAGCTTCCAATTTGACGGTACTCTGCACAACCGAATTCAGTCATACTATAATAAATATAAGACTTTCAGTAGAATTTTACTGACATGCTGCTAAAAGATACCGGGAAATACCATTATACATACAGCAGTTTTTGGATTTCGCTATCTAACATTTGCTAAGGTTAATAACATGGCCATATAAAAACTTCCACAAATAGTTTTGATTTTTCTGCAAACTATTACAATATCTTCGGTCTTATATTTAGACCGAATATTATGAAAATGCAACAATTTCTCAAAGTGATAAAAGTGTTATTACTATTTCGGATAGAGCAAACAATTTTCACATGGTTAGCGTGACCCAGCCGTTGAATGCTTGCCTAGCAGCCTCGTGTAAGGTCCGGAAAGGTAGAAGCCTGATAAGAACTGGGCTCGAGTTCAATAAAATTACACAAATTTTTCCGAAAACTTTCAGATTGCGTCACACGCTAAAAAAATATTTATAAGGTAAAACCGGTAAAATCGGCAAAATCAACTGAGTTGTGTTCATACTGCGACGAAGCTCTCGAGACCCCGAAGCACTTGTTATTCGACTGTGATGTCTTATCGAAAGAGATACCTAAAATCATATAACCTTGGAAAGGAACACGTACGCTCGCTACCACCAGCCACCATCTTAGACTTTCTAGGAGGGCTGGGGTCCGCCGAGGTACTGTAAGGAGTAGAGGGCACAATGGATATTTTAGGTCGAAGTGCAAAACCTCTATAATATATCTGTCTATCTATTTAAAGTAAAACCGCTGAGATCCAGTCTGAATATTTTGAAGTTTACTTTTGATATCAACATTTTTCAAACTCATAATCTCACACATACAATTTTATTTTTTTTTTCTTCTGTTTAGCGTTTGATTCGCCCGCAAGATTAACCGTATGAGACAGAACCTCTGAATCTGTTTAATTATAAATAATACAAATATAAAGAAATATGTGAATGTGTCAGAGGTTAAAAAATTTAATTTTCATAATTGATTAATTTGTCTTAAACTTATTATAAATTAGCTTTCCCTGCGCGCTTGGCTGTACCCTATAAAGTGAAAGAATGCGATTATGAGTTAATATATTTATGTAATTTTTTTATGAAGCTACTTAATCAATACATAACTTAAATTTATGGTAAAGCTCTCAAGTATACAGTGTTATATGTATGGTTTTCCATCTGGAGCGTAACTATTTATTTTTATGTTGTTAGTGTTTGTGGTTTTTGATATTTAGTGAAATCGGACTATAAATAAGGCTTTTAGAATTATATCAATTTCAGCATTGCCTATGAATAATATACACCATTGCAAAAATTCATCCTTTTTCCAATCTGAATTCAATTGGTAAAGTAGTTTTCGAATCGAGAAGTCACATACCATCAGACACACATGACATTTCCTTCATTCATTCTTCAGAGGATTTGTTTTATCTCTATCCGAATTCCATTATGACAAACATATTAACGACCTAGCTAAATGTATCTAAATTTTTTCTCAGATTATTTTACTACTTCCTCAGGTGTTTTCTACCTAATCCTGCGAGATAAAATAAATAGGTGATTGACACGTGCCCTTTTATAGCTCTCACATTGGTTGATATGCCAATTATTTTATTTATAACAAGCGACGATTAAGCGAATCTTAATTGATTGTTGATAGCAATATAAAAGTAACATATTTTGCATTATGAAGGGTCGCAAAACACACAAATATATATGTATATCATATAAAAACATTCATACATTACAAGTGCAGTGGGCCAAATAAAAATAAAATTTTTTTACAACATTTGAAAATTATTTCGCAAAAACGTTGTACGATTCACATTAAAAGAAGCGCGACATTTTTTCTTTCGTCAGTAATACCATAATATTTATTTCCCCAAAAGTTATTACTTATTCCCACAGTTATATCTACATCTATATAATTATATATGCAAAAAGGGTGAGGTCCTCGCCGTTAGTGGCATAAAAATATTAACCAACGGTTCCAAGATGAACCATGGAGTCGGAGACGGCATCTGCTTCGAATCCTTGGAACTATCCATGTCATTAAAACTCCCTTTTTACTGCAGAGTGTTAAAGGCGGAAGTTTTTGCTTAAAGACAGGAACGTAACGACAGCCAGTCATCTCGGTTCTCGGGCATAAAGGAATCGAAGGTAACGAGAAGGCCGATGAGCTAGCACGAAGCGGCTCGGCAGAGGATGAAGTAACAACCAGTATCGAGCTGGGCATACCCCTAGCAGTAGCGAAGAGAAATGTAAGAAACTTCTTTCTCAGCAAAGCGCCACAAAAATGGAAAGCTACCACTTTTTGCAGGATATCAATAACTACCTGGCCGCACTACAATGAGAAGAGTACTAGCGGTCTTCTTTGTGGGTCTAGGGCCGTTGTCCATGAACTTATTGCAGTATACTCGAACCACTGGACTTTGGGTACGCATGTGGATAGAATGGGCATCCCGCATATCGAATACTGCACAACCTACAGAGAGGTAGGCGTGAAGGAAACGGTACAGCATTTCCTGTTCAAATACATATTTACATGCACTGCACACCGGCAGCTATCCATAGATAACTGGAAAGAAAATGACGTACAGATAGTGATTCATCATGTGAAATTTGCAAAGTTTTTTTGATAAAATAAAATATTTATATCAAATTATATATTAATCTCTTTGAAATGAAAAAAAAAAACCGCTACATAAACAAATGCACGTGTTTATTTTTCAAACATGCCACTCACTGGAAACCCAAGCACTTGACCAATAATTAGGTGAAATATTTAATGGAAATTAGGAATTCCTCATAACAAGACTTATGACCTAATTCAATATATAGATACTTTAATAATTTAAATGGCTCTGCTGTAAAATTTCATATGGTTTATTTAGTATAAATTTGCCATTAACAATGGGTGCAGGTTAGTAAAAAGTTGGCGTTCAATCTTAGATCTGCTGGGTCTGAATTCCACATATTAAACAGTGCCAATGTGTCATAGCTAGTGTGAATGAAAGAAATAATTTAAATATCTAGTGAACTACAACCATCATTCAAAGTAAGATAATTATGTGCAAATAATCGCAGTTTTATGTTGTGTGATATGTTTTCGTGGTTTTTAAGTGTCATCTTTGAGTTGCTTCTAACAAATAAACATGAGAATTATAAATTAAATGAATGCATAACTTATGAAAGAAATGAAAGTGAAAGTAAACGAAAAATAAATTCAACTAGTGATGTATTAAACGAAAACATTGTGAATCAGTTCTTTGAACTTTTGTGAATATTAGGCAAAAAATTGTAAACAAAAAAAAATATATATCTTAAATGCCACCATAACACAGAGAGTGGCAAACTTTTTTCTGCATATCTGCTAAGGTAAAAACAATTTAAAAACTATATCAAAAGTGCACGCGCTGCCCTCCTATATAAAATCGTCTTTTACTTTATCATATCAGAAAGTTCTAGCAAGGTAAAAAAAATACTGATTTTATGCCAAAGTCAAAATATCTCCATTCCTTCGATCTTTCATGTTTATTTTTTGAATATTTAGAAAAGTTCTCCAGTGACAAAAAAAAGTTCTACTTTGTTTTGAAAGCTATATTTGAGGCTATAAAAAAGAAACGTGCTTTGAAAAATATCTAACGCAATAAGCTAAAAATCATTTTTTTAATTGTTGGCGACATTTTTTTTTTCAAAGAATAACTCTAAATCTTTTCCGGAAAATCCAAAACGGTGTTTTTCTTTTGTCTTCTCGATAATTTGAGATTTTAATTTTCTTTTATATGGAGTGATAGTTACAGAATGGTTTTGAATTCATTTTGTGCGTAATATTTGGGGTTATATTAAGAAATATATTTGGAAAAAAATGGGAAAATTAAAAAGTTCAATATTATAATCTTTAAATATTAGATAAACTTAAATTTTTATATGGAATTTGTGGCTAATTTTTACGCAATTCTTCTATTTGATTTCAAAATATTCTGCAATAAAAATTGCTCGTAATTACAAAACTTGATATTTAACATAACCCTACGAACTTAAATTCTGACACTATTTTGTCATTGAAAAATTCAGATGAATAAAGGGGGAAAAATATCGTCGTGAAAGTTGCAGTATATTTTAAAATCAGTCAATGGTGTTTTGTTAAAAACGCCAATTATTTAAAATGGGTTTTTGAACTTTCCGATGTATTTGATTTTAAAAATCTGTTATTTTTTGTTTCGATTATTTTTTATACCCGCGGGCACTTGCGTCGAAGGTATTATAATTTTTTTCGCATAACGGTTGTTTGTAACCGAGTTATATCGATTTTAAAAGGTTGAAAATAAAAAGAATGAAAATTCAATCAAACCAGGTATGCCCGTCCGTTCGTCCGTGCATCGACCCAATGGAAGATGGTATTGCAAATGGACGCAAACGTAAAATAAAAACTCCCACATAGCGGTGTTTGGCGACCACTGTATTCAAGCGTGTGACTGCTTTATCCCGAGTGCCACGGGTTCAAATCTCGGTGTAGGAATGTAACATCAAAAATTATAGCAAAGCTTATTTTTCTAACCTCAAGACGCACACTACAAACTGTAGATGTTTTGAGCAATACGATATAAGAGCTGAATATTTATAATATGTTATTAAATAGGTTTTTATATTTTCAAACTATATTTTCAAAATGTGAAGCCAAAATGAGAAGAAATACGGCTCTGCTATAATTAGCATCGAATTTGAAAAACTACGGATTGAATATTTGGATGATTCACAAAGTGTCATAATGTGACATAAATCATAAATTCATAAAATGTTAGATTTCAAAAGTTATGTTTTTTGATTTTATCGAAACAAATAATTCAAATTAGGCAATTTTTATTTTTTAAATTTTATGACTTCATAATTTATGATACATTATGACTCCTTGTGAATCGCTCGGTTCATTATGCGAGTATTTGTACTTGTTTGCAAAAATATATATTCTTTCACACTAAAAGCAAACTTGATCATTACCGACTGTGATCAACAAAAATCATTTCCAGCTGCGCTGCAATTCAAAATTTGACGCCACTCTCAGTTGTTCTGTTTATAATGCTTGGTTTTCACTAGGTCAAAATTTGCATGAAATGTTGTTAGTGATATGAAAAAAAAACATCATTTTGACATAGTTTGTTTTTGATAATGCCAATGCAGAATTATAGAATGGCAACATGTTGGTATTTCGTGTCATATTACGTCGTCAAATAATTGACATAAAGAAAACTAGGCATAATTGATGGACAATTCCGAAGAGTCAACTGACTTGGTCCACTTCATTTCAAAAATACTCGACGGAATGAGTTTCATTAAACAAAAGAAATGGAATATTGCTGATTATTATTTTTATTTGCCTTTATATTTTTTTTTTGTATAAGATTCCAAGTAATGTGAGAAACTTGTGTGATATGCAGACCACTTGCGTAAAGTTAACAAAATAAATATTAAGTAAATAATAAATTGCTTACAATGTCACGCGCGAAGGTTTCGAGGAAAGTAAGGAAACTCCAGTAATGATAAAGTTCAGTCAGTTGCTCAAAAATTTGTACCTACTTGTTTGTATATAAATTTATATATAATTGTGCTTATATGGAAAAGTAGCTTATCTCAAATATGACAGTTTGGAGATGTAGGCAATTTTATTTATTAATTGTATTAGCTTGTCCCAGTAAAAACTTCTTAGCTGGAAAAAATTAACTTTTAAATTTTTCGAACCCCAAGGTCACTTAGGCGATTACATTAAAATGAAGACTGTCAAGTGGCCGGCAAATATATGGTTTTTTTTTTAAATTCTGAATATGTTGGGCACTTAAGTCAATTTAAACTTTTTAGTGAAATTATAATTATGAGGTTCGAGTATATAAATAAATACAAATATATTCTCATTACATATTTTGTGGAACGAATTTTTTTTAACACTTAGGTTAAAAAGTGAAGTCCTAGCGTTGAGAACGCTTTCAATACAATAACTAATTTTTCGCTTATGTCGACTAAAGCTACTCTTTCTTGTGACCACAGATTTGTTTATTGGTTATCACTTTAAGAATAGCCAATTATATTGTTATTGATAAGGCAAACAATGTAACAGCCTGCTTCACCTCGTTATCAATATTTATCTGTTTGAATGTTTTTTTTTTTTCTTCTAACTATTTGAAAAATGCTGCTATAAAAAGTAATAAACTCAAGACAGTTAAGTCATTAAAGTAGCAATCCAAGTTGATGGCACAAAATATGAAGCAAATAAAATAAACAATTTGTTATCTTTATTACTTATCTACTGCTCAATTCAGCGATCTTCACATGCTTCAAGTTCTCGCTTGTTTTCTGCTTACTGCTTTTTGTCCTCGCAAGCCAGAGAACGACTTTTGTGCACTGGTAATTTTTGAAAGCATTCTACATATGTTCATTTGCAACATAAGTAACGATAAGTAAGAAAGTTCGGGCGTTGCGCGTGCGTTGTGAAAAACTGCTGTACGCCCTTGCCGTTGTGTCCAGCTTTGGTTGTGTTGTAGTTCAAACTTGTTTTTGGTTTTTTGTTATACTTGACGTTTTTGTTGTGAAAAACTGCTGTACGCCCTTGCCGTTGTGTCCAGCTTTGGTTGTGTTGTAGTTCAAACTTGTTTTTGGTTTTTTGTTATACTTGACGTTTTTTTTTATTCTTGACGTTATGTAGCGTACTTAGTAATGCCACAATTTTGGCTCTTTTTTGACAGTATGAAGCTATCGTGTTATCGCTTTGAAATCCAAATAACGTGGAAAATATCTCGATGTTCTTAACAGATGTAAATTATGTCGGCAAGTCCGGTTTGGTTTTTCTGATTATTCCTATAATAATCACTTTTTTCGAATAGGACGTATGAAATGATCATGTTTCATCTAGAGGTTTTTTTTAGCTCAATTACTGATAATTTCATCTTAATTTTTTTCTCTAACTTCTCCAACTTTCCCTGCTTAAATGTCTAACGTCCGAGCATATGATGTGCCGCCGTCACACGAATTGCTCAAACTCGAGCCATACCTTTCTAGTTTATATGGGATGTACTGCCGAAATGAGAACCTTTCTCTAAAAACTAATAGTTGTTCGTCTACTGTCTTACTCCAGCCTGGTATGAAATTGGGTTCCAGGATTCGAAACGCTCACGAATTGGTAGCATTTTATCAATAGATCCCACCTCTCTACGTGAAGCTGCATTATGAGGATAATTTCAAATTTAGTTCAGCTCATAATGTCATTCGAAATTTTTCGTCCATCTTTTCTACTCTACAGTTAGAATATCTGTTTGTTTCTCAAATTGTAAGTCCCGATAAGTATTAGAAGTTCAATAAGCTATCGAAACTCATTGAGTACAATTAGTGTCCATGTAATTTCAAAAATATAACTACCTACAGCATTTGTCCATTTGATAATAATCTCCAAAAAAGAACTTCTAGAATAAATGAGAAACGCCGAAGATAAGCTATCAACTTCTCGGAATGCGAAACAGAAAGCAAATGATTGCTTGCTGTGCCTTGAAATAAGAATTGGTCATAATTTTTCTAAGAACATGTTTTCACAGATATGTATTGATAATGGTCCCATTGCCATTGATTAAACACCATTCTGAAAAAGCTCCAATTAAGATGGCAATAATGTATGAGCCCATAAAAATTGAGAATTATATTGCTCACTTTGATTAGAAATAATAAAACATACTTTGATTAGAAAATATGTATGCCACTAACAAGCTCAACTCACGTTTACAAATTTCCGACTAAATCAATTTTTTTCAATGAAGTAATACTTTGGGTTCAACAGACCCGGATGCTAACTCGCGCTGGAGTATTTTTCATAGCAATACAAGTTATATAAAATTTTTTATAAGAACAGAAAATAATAAAATACATGGAAATGAACAAAGTCAAGGAGTTTTGTATTTCAAAAGCATTAGCTACGAATATGGCAACACAATAAAATCTCATTCGGGTCCATTAGACCCGGCTGGTAGACAAAGCGTTAAGCTGCTATCGATTGACTATCTCTACATTTTTGAACAAGTATATATTTAGATATATTTAGATATTTATTTCCATTTTTATATCATTTTTTTGTTTTTTGTTTTCAGTTGCAAATAAACATTCGACGAAGCTAACTGTGGACAATTGCACACTCTGTTATTTGACAAACTGCATTTATTTGTAACATTTCAATTGTAATCGAAGCATCAATATGAATGAAATATTCCGCAGTGAATCGATGGCCTTGTGCCAAATGTTTATACAACCGGAAGCGGCGTATTCATCGATGGCCGAATTGGGTGAAAGTGGTTGTGTGCAGTTTCGTGATGTAAGTGTATACATATGTATGTCTCGCCGCAACAACAACAGCAATCATAACACTACTGATACTGAACTAAATTTGATTTACAGCTCAAGTAGTTTTCTTAATTTTTTATTTTTTTGTTAATGCTAGTTACCGATATTTTTAAACGTAGCGATCGATATTCAATGAAATGTCAATATTTTGCCGAGAGATTGGCATTTTAGTAGTTAAACAGCTAATCAGCTCCTGTGTCATCTTCGTGTCATATCAGAATCTATAATATATTTATAAGAATTCTCAGTCATACACTTTAGCTTTGGCGACCTGAATCAGCTACAGAATTCAACGATCTGATCTTTACTAATAAGGCCCGGTCACGCTATCTAAATTCTTATTAATTTTTAATTTATACGCAAATCATGCTGAAATTAAGTAATTTAGCTTCGTTATATCTGTCCATAAATTAGGATAAATTGAGGTATTTTATTGTAAATCAAGAAGCAAATCAAGAACAAATCAGTGTTGGCTCTAAATTTTATCGATAATTATCAAAAAATGTATACTCCCATGATTTTTACTGATTTTTACTGCCTCAATGAGGTTTATTTCATGATCGTAAGTTTAAAAAAAAAACAGATGCAACTAAAGGGCTGCCAAAATAAAAACAAAATACTTTAGGAATGACGCTTTTGAAAGCACTTGCTTTATGGGAAGTAATTTATATGTAAATAAGTAATTTACATTGTAATGTGAGCCTGGCTTTATATACCTACTAAATTCAGTTAGACTCAGAAAATAATAGTTGTTTTTTGAGTTATATTTTTTGCTTGGAAAATAATAGTTATATTTTGTGTTTTTTTCCTGCATCGAACCTAAGTTATTTTTTGCGTTCCATTTTTTATATTAAAAAACAAAAGTACCTTTTTAAGTCATTTTTGATTTAATTTTAATAGATTTAAGAAATATGGTTTACATGCAGATTCTGGCGGTAAATTCGATATTAATCGATAATTTTAACCGATTAATATTAGTTTACGTGGAGAAAATGCAATTTCTACTTTCTACGTAAGGATGCATACATTTTTCACAACAAATAACAATTAGTTTCTGAGCAACAAAAAGAACAAATAATCCTTATTTCTTTTTTTTTCACCTTTTGTAACTAACAGAGATAGAACGCTGATTTTTACGCAAGAGTTTTTAATGTAGAAAAAAGTTACGCTAAGCAAGAGAAGACAACTGATAAAAATGAAGAGAAGAAATAGTACTTAAGTTATTTATTTAAGATGCTTAAAGATAACGAGAATTTTTACTGTTTTTTTTTGTTGATATCTGCCAAATAAATCTGACCACATTTCTACTAATATATTTTTATTTACGTAGCTAAAAAATTATTATTGCTTGTAAACTAATAATATTCTTCATTTATGAAAATGAGTAAGAGTACGAATGAGTGCAACAAAGTAGTAATTTTGCTATTCGTTTACTTCTAGCTATCTTAAAACGGATATGACACTCATCCTAATTACATATATCATAAATGTGAAAGTTTGTGTGTGAGTATGTGAGTATGTGTGATACCTTTTCAGGTCCAAACGGCTATGCGGAATTGTACAAAATTTAGCACACAAATGGTATACCCCCCTAGCTACAACATAGGTTATATTATATGGAAAGTTGCCACCTGTTAAAACAGTTATAGTCAATTAAATAAATAAGTTAAATCACATATTGCTCTAAGCCGACAAGATATACATATGTACATATCTCTATACGATTTCGTTTTATAAGATCGATTTTCTAAAGGGAGTTGCCAACTGTTTAAAATGCTACATTAAATTAAAGCAATGAATGAAATCGAATACAGCAATATGGCTGCCAAATGAAAGAGGCGTGATAAAGCTTCATTTTCCAAATTTTTTGAAAGGTTGCCAATTATTTAAATGCAAATTGAGTTAAATTAAAAAAGAAATACATAAATGACGGTCTATAATATGAGTCCAAAACTTCAAATTTCAAGAATGCTTAATTTCAAAAATTAAATAAAATTTGGGGAAAGTTGCCACCAGTTTAAAAAGTTTATCAAAATTATAATAAGCTTCATATCGTAAATACTTTTAAAAAAGGTTGCCACCTGTTTATATGCAAAATAAATTAGGTAAAATAAAAAACGAAATTTTATAATATGAGTTCATAACTGCAAATTTTAAGAATGCTTCATTTCAAAAATCAAATTAAATTTGGGCAGAGTTGCCACCTGTTAAAAAACTTTATCAAAATTATAATAAGTTAAAGCACATCTAACTAATATTATATGCTAGGCTCAATAAAGCTTTATTTCGTAAATAGTTTTAAAGAAGGTTGCCACCTGTTTATATGCAAATTAAGTTGGGTAAAATAAAAGCCGACATTTTATAATATGAGTGCGAAACAACAAATTTAAAAAAAGCGTAATTCCGAAAATAATTTGGGGAGAGTTGCCACCTGTTCAAAAAGTTTATCAAAATTATATGGAGTTAAATTACATCTTACTAATATTATACGCTAGGGTCAATAAGGCTTAATTTTCCACGTACTTTAAAAAAAGGTTGCCACCTGTTTATTTGCAAATTAAGTTAGGTTAACTAAAATACAAAATTTTATAACATGAGTGCTAAACTAAAAATTTTAAGAAAACGTGATTTCAAAAATGGTTTTGGGGAGGGTTGCCATCTGTTTAAAGAATTAATCGAAATTAAATTAAGTTAAATCGAGTATTGAAATATGAGTCTTATATGAAGGGGCTTAGTTACAAATAAGTGCGACTTAATGAACTATAAAATTTGTTGCCTGCTAAACGTTTTTGGACTGTAATGTATTTTTGGGAATATTTCGAACATTTATTAAAAAGTAAACGCCAAGGAGAATACATATAAGGTGATGTTATTAGAACAAAAACAAAATTTACATACTTCTATCATAAAGTATGGAAAATCAGTTCCCATGAGAACGAAACTACTTGAATTTAAAAAAAAAAATGTTTCAATTTGACAATCCTTATGCTGATTCGAATAAAAAAGATTAAATGAGTTGTTATAGTAACACCACTATATATGAATTCGTTTTGGTAAACACTCAACAAATATACAGTCAAGGCGAATTTATAGAAGGTGATGGCATAAGAGCAGCTGATTTGATTTCTTTTATTCACCTACATGTATTTTGTTTTTGCTTTTGCGTATGAGCTTTCATAAGCAAAAACAAAATATATTTAAATTTTGACAACTCTTACGCAGAAACAAAACCAAAATACATAGGAATTTTTTAGTTGTATTTATAACACCACCTTGTATGGATTCGCCTTGTATACAGTTTATTCAATTCCCACGAGCCTCTTTCTCTCTGCACACTGAACGGCTTTGTTTTATTTTTTATTTCCAGTTAAATGCCAAAGTTAGTGCTTTCCAACGAAAATTCGTAACCGAAGTCAGACGTTGTGATGAATTGGAGCGCAAACTACGTTACATTGAGAAAGAGCTGAGCAAAGATGGCATCGAAATACCCGAAGCGCTAGACGAACCACGACCACCATATCCGCGTGAAATCATTGATCTTGAAGCGCAGCTGGAGTCAATGGAAATGGAAATACGTGAGCTAGCCGGCAATAATATCCATTTGCGGGTCAACTACCACGGTTTGCAAGAACTGAAACTTCTACTCGAAAATGCCGATAATTTTTTCGCCGAAACGGATGTCTTCAATATGAGTTCGAGTAGGTACTCGATTGCGAGCGCAGAGTATGCGCAATCAGCGCCCGGCCAACAACAGCGCGCTCAGCTAGGTTTCGTTGCTGGCGTTATCAGCTTAGAGCGATTTTTCTCATTCGAACGGATGCTATGGCGCATTTCGCGTGGCAATGTATTTCTCAAGCGTAGTGATCTCGATGAGCCACTGCCCGATGGGGACTCGGGTGATAAGAAGGTACTTAAAACGGCCTTTGTCGCCTTCTTTCAGGGCGATCAGTTGAAAGAGCGCGTCAAAAAAGTTTGCGCCGGCTATCACGCTACACTCTATCCCTGTCCGAGTTCACACACCGAAAGACAGGAAATGATAGCAAATGTCAGCGTGCGAATGGAAGATATTAAGCTGGTACTCAATCAGAGCGAGGATCATCGTAATCGCGTCCTATTGGCTGCCTCGAAAATATTACCTACCTGGACTATTATGATTACCAAAATGAAGGCGATTTATCATACGCTGAACATGTTCAACATGGACTTGAGCATCAATTGTCTAATTGGCGAGGGCTGGGTGCCAACACGCGACTTGCCGGCGGTACGTAATGCGCTAGCGAATGGTTCGGCAAAAGTGGATAGTACAATCGATGCCATGGTGAATGTGATTGAGACAAGCGAACAGCCACCGACCTACTTTAGAACAAATAAATTTACGCGTGGCTTTCAAAATGTAATTGACGCCTATGGTTTATCTACCTATGGTGAGGTTAATCCAGCACTTTATTCTTGTATTACCTTCCCATTTTTATTTGCGGTGATGTTTGGCGATATGGGACACGGTGCCATAGTGCTACTTGTGGGGATATACATGACATGGAATGAGAAGAAATTGAGCAAAATTAAAGGCGAAATATTTAGTATATACTTTGCGGGCCGCTACATTATACTACTAATGGGATTATTTGCCATCTACACTGGTTTGATTTACAATGATATATTCTCGAAATCAATGAACCTTTTCGGATCTGCATGGCATGCATCCCACACGCCGACACCCGTGAATACAACTGACGGTCGTGATCCAGTTATTAAGGGTGAAGAAATGTTAATGTTGAATCCACTCAACAATGTAACTGGTGTTTATACTTTTGGTGTGGATCCAATCTGGGCAATAGCTGATAATAAAATCATATTTTTGAATAGTTACAAAATGAAGCTTTCCATCATTTTCGGACTCATACACATGATCTTCGGCGTTATTTTGTCGCTCGTTAATTTTATACACTTCAAACAATATTCGCGTATTGTCCTAGAGTTTTTGCCACAGATACTATTTCTGCTTCTGCTTTTCGGTTATCTAGTATTCATGATGTTCTTTAAATGGGTGCAGTATTCTGGTAAAGCAACATCTCAGGAGTTAACCCCCGGCTGTGCACCATCAATACTTATTTTATTCATTAATATGCTGCTTTTTGGACACACCATACCGCAAGATGGTTGCAAGGAGTACATGTACGAGGGACAGGAAACTGTGCAAATAGTGTTGCTTGTATTGGCGGTTTTGTGCATACCATGGCTATTACTAGGCAATCCATTGCTGGAGGCATACAGGCGCAAAAAAACAAAGGTGGTAAGCTAAACGCAATATTGTACAATTGTTTAAAGTAAATTAAAAAAAAAGTAGCTAGCTGTGCCAATATTTCAAAGTCACTTATTAGGAGCCTAATGAGCTCGAAGTGGACGGAGCCACGCCTATTATCCTTTTTTTTAATGCCATGTATTTGCTTGTGTAACCTCATTCTACATATTAAATTTAAGCAAATTCTCTTTCTTCGTGATCGAGATCACTTCCAGTGGAGCTCCCATTCAGCATCCGGACTGGTAGTCATTAGTCCAGAGTAGTGTGTGAGCCCAAACGGCAGAAGCACCAACCACAATAGCCAACCAGAGATCAACTCAGCAAAAATGGGGAACGGGATATCGTGAGTGCCCAAGTTCGTCGTTGGATCGTATTCTCGGAACTGCCGCTTCCCACATTACGGGGGACGGGAGCCCCAGAGTGTCTTAGCCCTTGGGTAGATTTCACCCTGGGACTCACCGCCCCACACAGCGCCAGACTGATTCCCGGCAAGACTTTACGGTCGAAACCACCACCAGCCGGGCGCGCACTCCACTCTAGACGTTCTTGCGTTTAACTTTTTATAATGTAGCTTGTTTGCGCCTTTTTGGGCAGCAGCTCTCAATCAGGAATTTTCATACCCGACCAGATCTCGCATCTAGACTACCGCTCTCATCAATACCGTCTTCTTCCTCCACAAGGAAACCGGCAGAACCTCAGCAATCGAATTTTCATTCTTCAACCACAGGCGCATCTCCACGCTTACGCCGCAAGCTGGGACCTCCATCTCAGTGTACTCAAAGTCCCGTGTGCGAACCACTCCATTCAACTCTTAATCAACATGTTTGCCACCTTTGATAGAGCCTTGTTAGTGACAGCAGCTATCACCAAGCCCATTATGGGCAGTGGGTGAGGTTGTCAAGAGAAGGAAAGGTTGTAGACTCATATCACTCCCCTTTAATTCCCGGTATAATGGCATGGATTTTGGTTACCGAAAAATGGTTGTAGCTTCAGATAAGAATAATAATTGACAGCAACAAAGCATGGGATAAATTGCGGGATAAATAATTTTAAGCTTAATGTGATTTAAAAAAAAAATATTTTCTTCGAATTAAAACAAAGTTACCAAATAAGTCTTGAAGTTCTTCTAACGAATGAAATCATTTGGCTGACATATTTTCCCGAAACACATTTTATCTCTCACACAGGAAGCAGTGACGGTAGATGCTGCCATTAATGGAGAATCTCATATTGTGACAGTTGTGAATTCGCCACCTAAGCCACCAGCGTCAGCTCATGGTGCTCATGACGATGATGATGCAGACGGGCCCATGAGTGAAGTTTACATCAAACAAGCCATCCATACCATAGAATATGTGCTAAGCACCATATCCCATACCGCCTCCTATTTGCGTTTGTGGGCTCTATCGTTGGCGCATGCTCGTAAGTTTATTTTGTAATATTTTTTTCGAGTTAAATTATTTCATTGTAGCTAATGTGCGCGTGTATGTGTGTTTTTCAATTTCCAATTTATACAGAACTATCAGAGGTTCTTTGGCAAAGGATATTATCACTTGCTTTTATAATACCGGTTCCACTTCCAGTCGGTGCAGTTTTGATATTAATTTTATTTCCGCCATGGGCATTTTTCACAATCGCCGTTCTCGTTGTAATCGAAGGATTGTCAGCCTTTCTACATACATTACGCTTGCATTGGTAAGTAGTTTAGTTTAGTAGTCATTTAAGTCATCATAAATACCGAAAAGATCAAAACGATATTTAGTTACAATACATAAAATATTAAAAGTATAAAATGAGACGTATTTTCGAAAAATGTATTTTCCATTTCATACCGGATTTACAATACTTTGTGTTGTACATGATGAATATTTATAAGTAAAAACCTTATAAGTAAAGAATTTTCTGTTCCGTTTTAAACCAATATATAATTTGAGTAGATGAACTGCTTAATTCAAAAAGCAAACACCAGCAGTGCTTGTTTAAACTCAGTCGAGCATATCGACTACACCTTTTATACTTTTCATCAAGATAAACTGGTATTATGACTTTGATCCGATGTTTGTAAGTATAATAAAAATAAGAGATATACCAATTATATCAAAATTATGGGGACCACGAGCTGATTCGATTTAGCCATATCCGTCTGGCTGTTCTTTTTCTATCCAGTTAATTAATTAATCATTTGTCGAAACCCGCCACATCAAACAAACATTATATAGCAGTTGTACAACTGGTCGTCCAAATTTGAGATTTTCCATTATAACTGTAGCACCAAAGGAGCTCAAAGCGTGAAATTTTGTACTCTTGTCTATTTTGAGCATCTCTAATGAAAACTATTAAGATCGGATCCCTTTTCCGTTATAATTTCTACACAAAAGCAGATAAGAATTTAAAATTTGGAAGTCCTGTCACTTATTGTCATCACATTTCCATATACATATATCTTTATATCTTTATTTTTTTTTCTATAAAAATACAATTTTTTTACTCTATTTTAAAATCGAATTTTTGTATGCCAACAATACGTTTTTTTATATTGGTGATAGGGAAGACCGAACACAACATTTATTTTCTCATTATAACGTAAAATATTATTTATTTTTAAAGCAAACTTTAAAACTACAAAATCTTATTATTTTAATTTAATTTAACTAAATTTCAATGTATTAATAGTTTTGTAACCATTCTACTCTATGTTTATTTTTATTTCCATACTTAATTAATTTAATTTAATTTGCTCTTTTCCAGGGTCGAATTCATGAGTAAATTTTATGGCGGCTTGGGCTACCCATTCCAACCTTTCTCCTTCAAGGCTGTACTAAATTCCGCCAGCGAAGAATAGAAAATAGTATTCAATATTTTCGTGCTTTAGTTTTTATTATTATTAGTTAAAAAATGAAATAAAATAAAGGAAATAAACGCCAGTGCAAAAAATGTATTTTATTTAATTTTATAAATGTAAAATTCTAAGATATATGTATGTAATATATGTAGGTATGTAGCAAATTTTTCGTCTCACTCTATATATTTGTAGATATGAGTTTCATATCATCGTTTATTTGATTGCGATTGCGATTGCACGCCGAACTGAGGAATGTTGACTTTATTTTTACAAACTGAAATGAAAATGCCATTGTGAAAGTGATACTTCTTTAACGGTAAGAGAATGATTTTTTTGAAAGTCCCATCACAACACTGTTGTAAGATAAAACAATTACGAGTATACAAAAGCAGCATTTTCATTGTAAATAAAAATTCTAGGCATGCAGTTGTTTTCCTTACTTGGCAATTCTCAAACGTGGCGAAATCCAACCGGAACGAGTTTTCTTTATGACCAAATCTTCATGTAATATCGTGTGCTTGCAACCCAAGGGTGCCTGAATCTCGGATGTAAATTTCGAAGCCTAAATTATGTATGTAAATTATAAAAATCAGACTTAAACCACGCTTACCTTTTAAAAAACGGTAGTTTTGAAAAATCAAAAAATTCGATGTTTTATGTTTTTTTTTTATTAACTATAAAATTCAATTTGTTTAAATCTTATATGCAGGAATGGAATGGAAGTAAAACTTCTTTGCCGATTTGATAAAGAGATATGGAGATCAATTAGGGAGTAGTAGTAGTAATAGTTATGGTGGTAGTAGTAGAAGTTAGTAATTCTTAGTAGTACTTGGAAGTTCCATTAGTCAAAATAGTAGTAGTAATTAGTAGTAGCATTAGTAAAAATAGTGGCAGAAATTATCAGAAATTGTAGTAAAAATAGGACAATGAGTTTTACTTATTAGTAGTAGAAATAGTTAAACTAATAGTACCAATTAGCAGTAGCATTACTAAAACTAATAGTAGCAAAAAAGAGTACCAATAGTAAAAGAACAGTAGAAATTAGTAACACCAGCATTAGTAATTAATAATGCCATTTGTAAAAATAGAAGTAGAATTTAGTCAAAATATTATCTAGTAGTAGTTAGTAAACAATAGCATTAGGAAACAATAGGTGCAGAAATGCGTAAAAATGGATACAGTAATTAGTAGTAGCATTACGGAAAATAGCAGTAGTAGCTATAATACAAATAGTAGTAGAAATAATTCAAAATATTTGTAGTAGTTTATAGTTAAATAAGTAGAAATAGTAGTAGAAGTAATTAGTGGTAGCATTAGTAAAACTAATAGTTAGATAAGTAGAAATAGTAGTAGTAGTATTAGTAAACATAGTAGCAGAAGTTAGTAAAAAAAATTAGAATTAATTAGTAGTAGCATTAGGAAAAATTGAAGTTAAATTAGTAAAAATAGTAGTAGTAATTAGTAGTAGCAATAAAATAGTAATATTTATTAGTAAAAATCAAAAGTAAAAATAGTAGTAATTAAGAGAAGCATGAGTTAAAATAGTTGGAGTGGTTAGCGGTAAAAATAAGTAAAAGCAGTAGTAGTAATTAGTAGTAGTAGTAAAAATAGTAGTAATTATTAGTAGCATTTGCAAAAATAGTAGTAGTAGTTAGTTAAAATAGTAGTATTTATTAGTAAGAATCATAAGTAAAAAGAGTAGTAGTAATTAGTAGTAGTAGTAAAAATAGTAGTAATTATTAGTAGCATTTGCAAAAATAGTAGTAGTAGTTAGTTAAAATAGTAGTATTTATTAGTAAGAATCATAAGTAAAAAGAGTAGTAGCGATAGTAGTAGTAATTAGTAGTGGAAGTAGCTCATTAGCGCCAATTTATTTCCTTCCTTCTTTTGATAGTCGTTGTAGGTAAACATACATATGTACATATATATCATAATTATAGAGCATTTGCCTCTTGTATCATTTCATGAATATATATTTGATCTTTATGCCACCACGTTTATCCTCGGCAATCTACTACGTCCTTTTGGAATGCCACGATTGACAAATGCATAAAGTAATTAAGGAAAATCGGATTTTAATTTGAATTGAATAGCTATATGTTTGCACATAAATATTAGAACTTGGGACCACCGTGACGTATAAAACTGAGAAAACAAACAGGGGCAAAATGTTGTAGTTTTTTATTATCTTAAATGTGCATTTTCTTATGTCCACCGCTGCTTATCGAAATGATCGTGACAATGCTTTGTTCGATGCTGAAATTTAATAATCTGCAAATTCACAAAGTAGATAATTTGTATGTTAGCAGAAAAAATGCGTATCGTTGCGTTTTGGATCGTTGTGTATACTATCGCTTTCTTTTTAGTTCTTCCCTTGTCTACGTTATATCTTTCATCTTAGTTATGTAAGCATATCTGGTTGAAAACTTTTACTATCCATTTTTGATTCGACGCTCAAAAAGTTACACTTCAAAAATTTTATGTATGTTAATCTTTTTTTTAAGGTGGCAACCCCGTGCAGGAATCTATCGTGGCTAAAGAACTCGTTTGATATCCATATTGCTGTGATTTTGTTAAATAAAAGTCTAAATCATTGCGTTATATAGATACATATTAATTTCAGAATAGATCATAACGCCATTTCACTAATTTCTCCACCGAATTTAATATTTTTTTTTGCAAGCTGAATGCATTACAAAATCGTAAGAGAAAAAATGTCTAGTTATTCGCTGTGGAGACTTAAAATAGACAAAACAGATAACAAAATCAAGGCTAATTTAAATTTATAAAAAGTAAATTAATTTTAAAATTATTCTACAGATTAATGAAACAAAATAAAATCGGACCCTACACTTCTATCTAATAATATTATGTAATATTGTATTAAAATTGTAAATTAACAAAATTTCCTTCAGGGCATGCAAATAAATATTCATGTGTGTTTGTGTAACTGAAAGGCTCAAGATTAGCATTAACACTCTGGCTGCTTAGCAATGTAAACAAACGAATAACAACAACAACAACAATGACTACAATAAGATCAGCAGCAACAACATCCGTAGTGTAGCAACATAAACAAACAACATAGCAACAGTAACAATGGATGCCAACAAAGCAAACAACACAGCTACTTCAGTAGATTATTTCTGAAATGCAAGGACATCAGCTGCAACAGTAACAAGAACAACAGCAACAACAACAGCAACAACATTAGTAAACATGAATAATAACAATAGCTGTGAGAGCGGCTGGTATATCAACTTATATCTGTCCATGTGTACATTGGCCTACATGGCCTGTCGGAAAAACGCGGACAGTCTGGAAAATTTACCAATTTCAAAAGTGGTCAGCTGCTTTGGAAAAAATGCTTGTTAAATGAATTATAATTTTTCTGTGGTAAAATATATTTCCAATCGTACTTGCATATATTATAAATGTGAAAGTTTGTGCGTATGTGTGTGAGTGTGGCTATATTATATGGAGAGTTGCCACCTATTAAAAAGCGGTATTCAAATAAATAAATAAGTTATATCAAATATTGCTCTATAACGACTGGATTGATGTGAATAAGCTATGGCGCATATATAATTACAATTTTTACCGTTTTTTGTTTATAAAGAGTTGCCACCTGTTTAAACTGTTTCGTTCAATGAAATCAATGAATGAAACAAAATATTGCAATATGGATATCAAACGAAAGAATCATAGTTAATCTTCATTCCCCAAATGTTTCCAAAGGAGGTTGCCACCTGTTTAAATGAAAAAAAAATTAGTTTAAAAAAATAAATACCATTTTTATATATGAGTACCAAATTAAAATTTTAAATACAACTTATTTTCAAAAATAATTTTGTTGATGGTTGCCACCCATTTAAAAAATTAATAAAAATTAGAGATAGCTAAATCAAATTCATTTAATGTTGAATGCCAGGCTCAATAAAGCTTCATTTCTCAAATACTTTTAAGGAAGGTTGCCACCTATTTCTATGAAAATTAAGTTAAATCAAAAAATAAAATATATTTGAAAATATGAAAGCGCAATTTCAGAAGTAATTTTTGGTGATGGTTGCCACCTGTTTAAAAAAATACTTCAGATTTATTTTGAAACAAAAAAATAATTTTGGATAGGGTCACCACCTGTTTAAAAAACTACTTAAGCTTTTGAAGCGGGTTGTCGTCTGCTTAAAAGAGTAAATTAAATTAATTTATTAAGTACCTATGGGAAGTATCGTGACGTTAATAAGATTCAAAGAATTAGGCTTAAAAAACTCAATTATGAAAATATATTTAAGGAGTGTTGCCACATGTGTAAAAACATGAATTTAATGCTGTTTGTAAGCTTACTGAAATATAAAGGTATTACTCTGAAACGAAAGAGTTTATACGAAGACATATTTGGTGAGAGTTGCCACCCCTTAAAGACCGTTGATTCAAGTAAATTAACAACAGAACCAATCTATTTAACAGGATAAATTCATTTAAACAAATGGATGAAGTCACGTATTGCAATATGAGTATTAAACGTAAGGAATTCAATAAAGCTTCATTCAAAAATTGTTTTGAAAGAAGATTGCCTTTTGCTTCAAGCTCATTTTAGTTAAATTAACTGATATTTTACAATATGAGTGTTAAACAAAAATCTTTTTGGCGAAGGTTTAAAAATTAATTAAAATTATAATAAGTTAAATCAAATTGTTAAATATGAGTCTTCTATGGCGGAGATTTAAGAAAGCTTTAGCTTGAGAATACCTTGGAGTGGGTCGCCATCTACTTCAAAAAGTAAATACAATTGATTATTAAGTTAAAGTGGGCTTAATTATCGTTCAATTACGTTGGGCATTTCTAACAATAAATTAAATTTCTCTAAGCCCGAATGGCATGGCATACTGCGCAGTTCCCGATGAGAGAAAAGTTTCAACAACTAAACGTAATCGAAAATTATAAAGTAGGGGTAGATTTTGTTTTAGATAGTTAATAAAAGTAAAAACCTAAACTAAAAATTAATTAAACCTTAACGTTAAGCCGAATATCATGCGAGTGAAGCCGCCGGTAAAAGCTTGTAAATTATATAAGAATATATCTTTACAAAAATGTAATTAGTTGTATTATTTTTTTACTTTGTAGACAAATAAATACTAGCTATAAATAAATTTGGTTTAAACATGCAGATTTATAGCTGGCCGAAGTGTAACTGGTTTTTGAATTTTGATTTTATATAATTAAGCAATTAAGAAAAATCAAAAGACCTCTGGAAAAACTTTGAAACTTAAATGTAACTTAATAAAGTGATAAACAAAAAAAGAACACAAAATTTCCATCATCTCAAGACCCTACCCATAAAAACAAATTTAAAAAATGTGTGCTTGAGCTTAGACTGTAACTAACCTAACCCTGTACCTAATTTTTTTGAATTTTTTTTTGCCTGGAAAACATTGTAACTGAGGAAGAACTCGATTCCCAAAATACTTTTGAGAATTGATGCTCAAAATAGAGGTGTAATTATTTTTAATTTGTATACTGAATTGAAATTAAAATGTATTTTTGTTTAAACAAAAAATATAAATTTTATAGTTACTTTTATAGACTTGTTGTAGACTGTACATATTTTTGAAAAATTGTAAACGAACAGGTTTGAAAGTAGTTGGTAATTAGGTTAGTTTTAAAATAGTTAGAAAATGGAAGTAGTTGGAAATGAAAACATTTTATTGCAGTTGGAAAAAAAACTAATTTTGATGTTCAGTCAGATAATCGACTTGCTCCTAGGACATCGCCGATGCTAATAAAATTTAGTTGCTTACAAGGAAAAAAAGAAAGAGTTTCAACCACTTGTAGTTGCTAAAAAAAATTACTTTTCAAATTTCATTTAAAGCATTTCAATTTCCGACAGGGCACAAATATTCATACACGCATAGCCCTACATAAATATGTGTGCATTGCGTAAATATGTTTGTGCTTTTCGTGCAACACTTGCACTTGCTTATTGCAGTTCACTGCCGGCTTTTTGTTTTGTTGTTGCTACGTCTTGTATGAATGTCCGCAGACATGATTGGCATAACCGCCAGGAGAGTCATCGCCATTGCCGCTACTGATGTTTTGTTTGCAAGCAGCTGTTGCTGCTACTCTTGCCCCAATTACAAGCAAAAACATAGAGGGAAAGAGATAAGTAGTTTTTGTTGTTGCTTATGCTACTATTATTTTGGTAGCACTTACGCCCCGCAGCTAAACTGCTAAACTTGAGTCAACTGCAGTGAATGCAGGCAGTGGCCGCAAAATATACATAAATATTTGAATACATCTAGGTACACTTACATATAGTAAAAATAAGTATGTATGTATGTACGTGGCACGCCAATCTATTCTTTGAGCCTACGTGTAAAACCAAGTTAATTTGTATGCGACAAAAAAAATATAATCTTTTGCTGATTTTCACATTTACTTAGTTGGCGCTCTTTGGGACACACTCGAAACGTGTTACGGCGAGGCTTTCTTGGATATACTCGTCTACAAATTTACTTATGTGGTATCACACTTTTTTAAATTTATTTCTATTTAAATATATATGGGCAATTCCATGTCAAATCGAACAAGGGTTGATCGACCCATTTCGATTTGGTTGGAATTTGATCAGAAGTTTTCCTTTATCCTACAAGGACGTTATACCAAGGGAACACAATTAAACACATTGCTTCGAAAAGTTATGCAAAACTAAAAATTTCACTATTTTTCAAGCTTATTTTTTTAATACCTTGAAAACTGTTATAGCTACCAAAACATCTCGGAGACTTTTTAAAGACAATTCTGAAGAGTATGAAAAATATACTTGTATCAAAAAAATATTAAAATATATATCCAATAGTTCAAAAATCTTAAAAATTTAATAAAACAAAAGTAATATATTAATTTTCTGATCAAATTTTATTTAAATTCACAATAACTTGGTGACCTCAGGGCCAGTTATAAGGATTAGAATTGGAAAAAATACAACAACAGTCAAAGCGATAGAAATAGTTGCTCAAAAAATTATTGCAGATTTAAATGCAGAGATCCAGAAGTATAATTATTTGACAGTTGAGTTTTAGTAATGCCATTCTAATTTTGATAAAAATTATAAAAGGCTTTTTTTAATAATTATGAGTCAGACAAATTTCTTAAGTTCTCGATATTTATTAGTTGGAATACTATAACGACGTTTCATAATAATTATGGGTGAAAATAATTTCTTATATTAAAGTCTTAACATATAAAATAATCATCGAGATAAATTTTTTTACGTCTTTCAAAGCCTTTTATTGAAAGATTTATATATTATAAAAGTCTTTGCATAATAATTATGATTAACCCTGCTGTTAGGTTAAAAAAAACTTACGAATCTTAGGTTAGAGGACCATTTGGTCCATACTGCAGTTTTCATACAAAATAACAATTTAATCTTAGTCTTTATATTTAGTTTGGTTCAATACTTGCTAAATATTATTATTTTATTATTTACTCAACTCTGGTAAAACCCAGCACCAGTGGCCTGCTCTAAAAATGCTTCTAGTTCAGGAGCTCGAAAGCGATGAATTTGTAGTTGCTGCAAGTCTAAGTCTGATGTAAAATGCTCCATTTGCAGTGCGTTTATTTGCAAAACCAACCGAAAAACATTTTTTTGCTCATCATGTAGTGCCAAAAAATATCGAACAAACTAATAAATACTTATTTTTGGAAAATTAATGTAAATAAAATCAAAGAAAATATACTATGGACCAAATGGTCCCTTAACCTAAGATTCGTAATTTTCAATTTATCTTAGTCCAGTTTTAAGTCAGAGAATTAAATTTTCGCACATAATATTGTTTTATAAAAAGACCACCTGAGCTGAAAAATTTAGACAGTATACTATATCACCGTTCCAAAGTTACAAAGAAAACAAAAAAAAAATTGGACCAAATGGTCTTAACCTAACAGCAGGGTTAAAATAACTTTTTTTAAGTTTTGAAAGACGGAACGAATTCGGGACTCAAAATTGTACCGAACTAGTTCGGAATTGATCCCGAACTGCTCCCGAAATTATTTCGGAGTAGTACCGAAACAGTCCTGAACTATTCTTTAAATGGGTTTAAAAGTGTCCCGTCTTTCAAGTCCTAATTTTTTTTTTTATAAATCTCAAAATAAAAGTCTTTGAAGACTTCAAAATATTTATCTCGCTGATAATTATTATAAGAAGACTTTTATAACATAAGTCCCAAACTAAAAGTCTTTGAAGATTTAAAAAAGTTTATCTCGGTGATAACTATTATGAAAAGATTTTTATAATATCAGTCTTTGAATAATAATTATAGATTACTCGAAAAATTTTGTATCTTATTATAAAAGTTATCGATTTAATTTTACTCTTTTCTCTTATAATCGTTATGTCTCTGTTTAAACAAATTAGGCCAACAAATTATTATACATATATGTATGATAGACAAGGACACCCATAACCAAAAACAACAACATCCCATTCATTGTATGTAATACCGACAGACTTTCGTACTTGAGTTCTGTTGGTAGGATATAAGGAAAAGGGAAAAATCACAAACTCGCAGTGAATCGCTGGCTATGTTTTTGCTCAACCAGTTGGAGGTTGTGAATTCATAACCGGGTAGAGTTGTGAACGAAATCTGATGAGAAGATGTGGGGATTTTCGAAATAGCAACTATAAATTCTACCGCTCTCACTGTTGTTATCTTTTACCAATACTTTTTCTTAAAACTGGTGTGCATCTAACAAAAAAACTGTTGATAATTAAGAAATTAATATTTATTTGCGTTGAGTTTTGTACATAAAACATCTCTTTACGTTCTTTAAAAAAAAATAAGTGGGATTTTCTGTAAGATAAACTATTTTGAATATGGAAGAGAATAGTACAAAGTTACAATGTTTTTTTCTGCTATATTGTACCAATTCTTATATTGAGCTATTGCACCATTAGAAAAATAAATTATTTTTGAAATACCGTAATTTTTTTTTATTTTCAAGGAATGATGAAGTCTACGAAAAAGAAGCGAAAAACAACGTTTTATTGAAAATAATAAATATATTTTGAGTTATGGCATGAAATTCCAACAAATGAAAACACGATTTTAGTAATACTTATGTGTAATTACTTTTCATCTAAAGCCTTATATTTCCAAATTCAAGAGGACAAAAAAAAAATATTTTTGGAGTTTTTAAAAACGTTTAAAGATTTTTTTGGAAAAACCAAGGGAGCTAAAAGTTCAAATTTATAAAATTCTGAAAATTTTAAAATCTCGAAAATTTCTTATTTTTGAAAGATTTTTTCTTTAAATATATATTTTTTACTGTAACACCAAGTTACACAATTTTGTAACTTTAATTGCGTCCGATACATATATTTTGTAGCTATAATAGATTGCGAGATATTAAAAGAATAAACTTGAGAAGCTTGAAAGAATTTTTAATAATTTTACAAAACTTTTGTAAATTAATTTTATTTATTTTATTTTTTAATTGTTAAAACTTAGTTATTACCTAAAAGATAACTTTTGAACAAATTTAATTTTCATTTCCAAGCATTTGTTCATTTGGCATGGAATTGCCCATATTTATATTTGCTTAACAAGTTGCTCTCATTGAGGTGTACTACTTCAAAAAAAAAAAAAAAAGACTCAATCATTGCGAAGATGTCACCTTCTTCAGTTGGCCTACATTTAGGCGCTGCACCGCAGTTATTCGCGAGCGCTTATCCTTGGCACGAGAACTCGTTGGCGTTATGGTAAGTATCTACTTGCGTTAATACATGCACGTTTTTTGTATGGCACATATTACATAATGTGTGCATAAATATTTAAATCACTTACCGACACGTTGGCATCAAATATTCTAAGGCTAAGTAAATGCAAAGCAAATAGTGCAATTCGTCTTTAAATAATCTTTCATTTCAGTTGGTATTTATTTTTTTTTTGTTGGTTCTAACGTGGTCTACATATATGAAAATAAAAAAATAAAAACAAACTCGGGTGTAAATTTGCAAGCGAATACATTTTGTGTAGGACGTGGAATATGTAATTCAATTTGTTTACTGAATGCCGCTCTGTTGAACTCTGAATTTGTCTATACTTAAGCGCCTAATATAAATAGAATGTTTCTTCTTTGCTTTCTTGCTAATTAACAGCTACATGTTGGCAATTGTAAATAAATATATACTAACAAAATAAAGGCATAATTTTTAGAAATAAATTTACCTTTGAAAATTACATAATTGAAATTTACACTTTTACTTTGAATTATGCCCTTTTGACCCACTTTATTTTAAAGCGGAAATTGGAATGTGGGTCAAGTGGAACTTTTTCACCTACCACGATTTGTTGCTTAATTGCCCGTCTTAAGTCTCAAACAAAGTTGTTTACAAAATATTGATGCAAATACTAAAGTATTTATGCAATGAAGTTTTCTACAGTTGCAAATTGTGCAATGAAAGCTTAAACTTTTTTCATATTGTAAATACAAAACACATCTACGAGAGTGTTCAACATATCCCTGGAGTTTTGAAATTGCAATAAATAGCTGCGTATAAAGTTTCACATAATTGCGGTCATAAATTGTCTACAACTTTTGACAGATTTAAATTAATGATAATCTAATTTAAACAACATATTTCTGAGGTCCGTGAGATGAACATATGTTGTATTTTAAACCGCTAGGTGGCACATAATTTGTGACATTCAGAGAATCCATATTTATGGTCCGATATTGTTGATATTGGTGGCGGGACAATTACAAATACTTTTATGAATAAAAAATGCGCTAGGTGAGGCTAGAAGCGAGTTATTCAGAATATCTGTATATGAACCGATTTTCATAGAACTGAAAACGTATTAGGTCTAGTAAAATGAAATCCATCTTTTTTTCAATAGATGGCTTTAGTAATCTGTAGCGATCGGGTTACGCTGTATGGCGTTAGAAAGAACCGATTTCGTACTAAGAAACCTCTAAGAACGAACAATTTTGTAATTGCCTATCTCAATATTGTGTGAGCACGCGTCAAAGATGGACGCCAGTAAAACAGAAAGTACGCCATATTTCACTGCTTTTCTTCGATAAAGGCGAAAACTCAAGCTAGGCCATTTAAATAAGACTGGATACACAAAAAAAAAATGCATTGTATGGGTGCCAAACGAGTTATCTCAAAAATACCTCATAGGCTGAATTTTCATCTGCTGTTCATCATCATCACTTCACTTACACTTCTCACTTTTAACTTGTATAAATTATCTGAAAAAGTTGATGTCTCATGGCGATTACCCCATGTTAAACCATATTTTCCAAAAACCATGAGATGCAAACCGTGAAAACTTTTAGGGCACACGACTAAAAGGTGCAATAACAAAGCTGCGTGTGTAATTTGTAACTTTGCCTTCCTTCCTACTATTATTACTACCACTATTTTTAATAATTATTACTACCATTTTTACTAATGCTACTACTACTATATTTACTAATTGCTACTACTAGTTTCACTAACGATACTACGGATTACTACTACTGTTTTACAACAATTTTTACTACTATTATTTATTCTACTACTTTTTACTAGAACTTTTTTTATAATTTTTATGGCTATTTTTACTAGTGATACTACTTATTACTACTACTATTTTTAATAATTTCTACTATTAACTACTACTATTTTTAATAATTTTTACTACTATTTTTACAAAACCTACTACTACTACTATGTTTACTAATTTCTGCTCCTAGTTTTGATAATGATACTAGAAACTACTACCACTACTTTTTTGCAATTTTTATTACTATTTTGAGTACTAGTATTTTTACTAATATCTAGAACTTATTACTACTACAATTTTTAATAATTTTTACTACTATTTTTACTGATGTTATTTTTTGTATTTTTACTAAGTTTATTACTAGTTTCACTAACGATGCTACGGATTACTACTACTCTTTACTACTAACTACTACTACTATTTTAAAAATTTTTTACTACTATTTTTACAAAAGCTACTACTACTATATTTACAAAAGCTACTAATTTCTACTACTAGTTTTAATGATGATACTACAAATTACTACCATTATTTTTTAGTAATTTGTATTAGTATTTTGAATACTACTACTACTATATTTAATAATTTTTACTACTATTTTTACTAAAGCTACTACTACTATTTTTTACTAATTCCAACTACTATTTTTATTAACGCAAAAATTAAAAAAACCAGAAAACGTTTCTTATAAAACTCTCTCTCTCTATCTCTTTGCAGAGCACTTAGGTGCACGAGTGTTTGATTTAAACACTTTTTAACATTTAGTTCCAAACATCAAATCGACATGCAAACCTTTCAACTTAACCTACTCTATTGCATTACTATCTCAATAATTTCTATCTTATAACCTTAGATACAAATATACATACATACATGTGCTGAATAAGTTGACGTTATATTTTTATAATTTATTTAAAAGCATTTTTTACAGCATCGATACTAAAATCGATATTGGTAGACCAAACTTTCTCAGTGTTTTACTTTCATGTGTGACCAGTGTACTGTTGTGAGTTCGAAATCACGTAAACCAACAATTACCTAAATATTTTATCTAATAATTTATACCATCAAAAAGTCATTTAAATAATACTAACAACAATTTGCAGCGTACTGCAGCAATTTACATGGTTATAAATTTTCCAATTGCCAAACTGCATACAACTTGTTTTATGAAAACCTGCAATTTTTCTTGCATCTAACCGTGCGTCCGCTAGTCTCTACCTATACAGCAACGTAGTTATAGAAAATTGGCTAAAAATTCGTTCTATTTACAGAAAATTCTTTTATATAAATATGCAAAGTTTATATACTATATGTAGAGGCCGCCTCAATGCAATTTCATTTGTAGATATTTATGTATGTGTATGTGCTAAGAGAATTGCATGTATTAAATGATTTAAAGTTAAATGATTTTTCCGCCCACTTTCACCCAACAAAACATGTAGCATATTCAATTATGGGAAGCGTATTCAAATACACTACTACTAGGGTGGGAATATTTTACCACTTTTTTATTAGCTAGACTTTTACCTTTTTCAAACTGAAGCAATTTCGCTGAATTAGTCCAAATTTTCACTAAAAAAAGAACGAAGAAAATGAGAAGCGAAATCAAAGTAGGTTAACTAATATGTAAATCGCTTTCTCTGATATTTCGAAACACTTTTCTTACCTATAACATGTTGGAAGAAGTTGTGACAATCAATCAAACAAACCAAAATATTTGTGATAAAGATTAAAGAATTTGTCCTGCCGAACCTTTTAAATCAAAAAAAAGTGTAGAATTTACCCAATTATTTTTTCAAAATACGTTTCAATTTATTTAAAACTAATTGACTCGGCGATACACTCTTCAAATTAGTAAATTGCAATTATTTATATTACGGTTTCAATTTAAGTAAAACTGTACTCTAAATGCGGTATTCACAAATATCTCGGCTCCAGTCGCAGCGAACTGTAAATGCTAATATTAGATATATCTCGACTCCAGTGTCACCTATCGGAAATTGTTTACCTTATGCACCAAATACACCATTACAAACATATCCCATGTTTTTCTACTTGCAAACGAAACGATGTTGTGTAACTGCCGTAGCCGAGTGTGCAACGTGCGCGCACTTCAATCGGTGTGTCACTGGTTCAAACCTCGGTAGGGGCACTTGCCCCACGTTACAAAAAAACAAAGAATGGCGATCGCCTCTCAGACAATAGGCAATCTTCGAGTGTAATTCGGCAATAAAAAGTTTCTCACAACAAACGGCGTAAAATGTAGATTCCTCAGTTTGTGGTACAAAGTAAAGACACACAAAACAAATTCTAGCAGAAGTTCGACCAGATAACTAGATATATTATGTAAGCGCCGAATTATTTGTGTTCTTATAAAATTAGATATTGCCAAATGGGTATAAAACACAATGAATTGAAAAAGAATAACCTCGAATATTTTTTTGAAGAGCGTTCCTACCTGTTTGAAAAGTTAAATTTAATTAACTTAATTCTATTAATAAAATAGAGCAAATATTGATGTCAAACCAAAAAAGTTTCAAAATGCTTTATATGAGAAATGTTTTTGAAGATGTCTGTCACCTAGAGTTGCAAAATAATCGTTGGTGAGATCGATATATCGATGGTTTCACAATTTTGGCCAATCTTCAATAGTTTATGCCGCCGTCGATTATTTTATGGAAAGTTTTTGCCTAACGAAAATGAAGACTTAAATCCTTTTCCTTATTCTAAGGTAGATTTTATATGCCATTTTATATATTATATAATATCCTCTTACCAATTAAATATTGAATGAATGGATACACTTAAAGTCATAAACAACAAGTTTTCTGTATACCGGAATCCTCAACCGGATCCGAATAGTTGTTTAACAAAGTTCGACAAACAATTCAATAGCAATGATGCTCGAAACCAGTGGTATCATACATACATATGTATATGCTACTATTTAAAAAAAACACAAGATTTTAAAATTAAAAAAAAGGAAAATTTTCCAGTATAACTAAATTTAACGCTCAGTAAAATTGTATATTCCTAACACCTAACACCTGTAGTATTTTTCTTTTGTATGTTTCAGTACTTCAGGAAGATATTATAACACACAACTGGAATATATATAAAGAGAGCAGATTTGTTGAACCATACTTTTCTAACTCTTTCGTCCCATATTTTAAAAGTTAAAGACTAATTAAATCAGAACTTAAATTAAATAGTACAATATTTGTTAGATTCAGGAAAGTATAGGTTAGAAGATGTTTTTGATGAGGGAGCCCCTAAACTCTTCAAAGTTATCGGAGGTTCCGTCCAATCAGTTGGAATTAAATGGAGGTGCCAGTTACACTGATGCATTTCGTAGCTAAAATGGTGGAGTATACTCGTACAAACCGGAACGATTACTGGAAGAGAAAGATAAATCGGTATTATTTCCTCGAATTCCTCCACGAATGTTTGTAAATATAAGAAGAAGAAGAAGATATATACACATCTCAATTTTAGCAAAATTACCAGGACAACGAGTGGATTTATTTACAGACGGGCATTAGTCTGTTTGAATGGAAAAACGGAGGGACTATCAATTTAGGCGATATTTGACTGAAACTTGGTAGGTAGATGCGTTTCTATAATATATTAATCATTTGTCGAAACCGACGAGGTCAGATATTATATAGCTGCTATACAATTGATTCTTCAGATGTGACGTGTTACATTATAACACCACAACTAAAGCGGATAAAAACGTAAAATCTGGAAGTGAAATTAGCCAATGAAAATCATCAATATACGGCCAATATTACTTACATATATACTTTTTATACAACTTACTGTACGGATATGAGTTTTTACTTTAAAGCTCCTATATTTAGACAGTTAAAACCGTGAAACTGTGTTTATTATCTACTTATAAATCATACAAAACCACTGAGAAAATCGTTAATGACACTAGTTTAAAAATATTTGATAAATGAGTGGACTACCTCGTTAAAAAAAGTACTTTTAAGACTAATTTGGGTTGCTGAATCCGAAAATGAGTTTCATTTAATTTTCCAAAGAAACGGAAGTCACCTGTTTTCGACACACAAATCTAGTATATCAAATAAAACTAACCTTCTATTCATACAGTTTTAAAGATACATTCAACTTCCTTAGGTTAATGAATTACATGAATTTTGCCATTTTATTCGATAGTGAAGAAAGTTTTTCCATCGATATACAAGCACCTATCGATTTCGGTAAGCTACCTTATGGTACATTTATTGATCCCTGAAAATTGACCTTTATCTCACTTATTTTCAAAAGTGGTAATAAATTGTGTGTGGTACCAATTATAGGCCTTTTTCAAAGCTTTCTGCCATGGCAAAGTTTTTTGAGCGCATCATCCAAAGTAAATTGGGTTTTGCTGTCAAGAATGTGGTGTGTCGAGCGCAGCATGGTATCTTTCCGGGCCGCTCAACAGTATCTAAATTTATTTATTTATTTAATTCAGTCTATAAAGAAATCTCTTACAGACTAATTGAAGAATTTAATTAAATAAAGAGAATAAACTTAATTTAAACCTATCTAAGTTAACATTAAAATCAATAACATTATTGTAGGTATTACATAAACGCAGGCATCTAGCTATCGGCTCATTATATGAGTAATTGTTCTTATGAAAAGATTCGAAAAATAAGCGCTTGTTCCTAAGATCTCTTTCAGAATTATACATATTGAGAAAGTTACTAAGTTGTTTGCAATTTATGCTGCCGTTAATTAATTTATAAACGAAGGATAATGAAAGACAAATTCTTCCCTCGTGGAGAGATTAGCTGTGTTCTCAGACGATTGTATCTAAGCTTTGCAATCTGAGTATCGCCGGTTACACAGACTTCTTCAAGGCATTTCATCGGGTTTCTCATGTAGTCCTGATTAAAAATTTACCCTGTATTGGTTTTCACTCAGATCTTTCCCGTTTGTTGCTTGTTATGGAGTACCACAAGGTAGTATTCAGGGTACGTTGTTACTTGTTTTATTTATCAATGATATTTGCTCTTGCTTCTCGTCAGCAAGATTTTTGCTTTACGCTGATGGCCTTAAGATATACTCGTTAATCGGAAGCTTTCATGACATCGAATTTATGAAAATCGAATTAAATAATGTAAGCAACTGGCGTCATTGATAAGCGAAATGAAAGATTTGGTAGTAATTTTTGATACTAAACTTACCTTTGAAAGCCACACAAATTTCATTATTACTTATTCTTTCTCCATGCTTGCTTTTGCCAGGCGTCATAGCTCGGATTTGTCCGATCCTTATACGCTACAGCTTTTGTATACTACACCTGTACGTTCAAAACTTGAGTATGCCTCCTGCATTTGGTCTTCATATTATACGTGCCATGCTGCTAGAATTGAATAGGTTTACAAAATATTTTTACTCTTCGCATTGCGTAATTTACACTTTTGGGATCCTTTTCCGTCCCATGAATCACGATGCTTATTTGATCCTCTTCAAATCGTTGTAGAACAGAATAATACTTTTATCTTCCTTTTCCATTTTTGATTTGATTTTTGGTGTTGCAAATTATATTCTTGATTTTATTGAAAATACATACCCAGTCGTCATAAGAAAGGCTTCTTATTGGAAAACATTCATAATGAAATCTGCTCAATTTTGTTCTGATTTATAGAACATTTTCGGTGGTATTTTGGCGCTGCGCAGAATGTCGGCCGAGTACTTTTTCCAGTTTTTGTTTTGTTTCGAAGTTATGGTAAAAAATATTTGGAGAACGTAGGAAACTTTTTCGAATTTTTAATCGTTTTCTGGCATACAACTGACACTAACAGTTAGAGAATCTATGAAAATGTAAATGTTTGGCATATAAAAATTTGCTTAATTCAGCATTGAATTTCGTAAGTAATTTTCGTTGTTCTATTCTGTTTTGAGCTCTATTTATGGCACACCCTATCATTCACATAGTTTAGTATTTTTGTTTTTATTATTAAAGCAACTACAATTTTATTGATTGTTCTTTCACTCATTGTTAGGTGACTGTTTTTCAAACGATGTATGTATGTACGTACATTGTATTTTGCATACAGCTGCAGGACGCAACTAAATTTGCCTGTCTGGCTGACTCGTTGGCAGCTAGCAAAAGGTTTTCAATTGTGTTTACAACAAACATAAATCAAATTGTGCCAACCGTTTGCCAGCCCAAACAGCGCTCCCAAGCGAATTTATTTCTCATTTTTTGGCACAAACGCGCCGTTGTTGTTCCAGCTACGAGTACATGCGCGGCCGAGCCGCTATCGTCGCCGCCATAGCTGCCATCGAACGACAAAACAACTACATAACTATCGATGCCTCTATTACAGGGCGTTTCCAACGAAAAGTGTTCCACCTCCGTTACTACGCCGAATGGCGGCTGGCAATTTTCCACAAATATCGACCGACAATCACACAGAACACAATCAAAAGATGTAGCGATCGGATCGACGCCCACTAAACCGACCGCGTTGGTGGCATTGGCAAATATTTTGCAATAAACCAGTTACACCAGAACACCTCGTTGAGTGCACTCACGTTATTTTGAATATTCGCCGCCCTAGTGGCTAAGCTTGACAGTGGAATGGCGGCGTTTGTTGGCGTTTGTTGGCGTTTGTTTACATATCAAGCAATCGGCACCCTGTTTGTTTGCCTTACACTAATAGCCTTTAATAGCAATTTCAACTAGGAATGTGGATGTGTGCGTGAGTTTAAATTTCAACCATACCGCCTACAAAACTAATCGAAATCGAAAATTTATTGCCTTTTAATTGTTGCTTTTGTTTTTTTGTATGTATGTATATAAATATTTGGCACTCCTGCCGCTATTTCCCAGTTTCCGTGTAAACGCTTGTTTTCGAATTCATTTTCCTTTTAGCTTTGTTTATTAGCATACAAATATTTTTTCACTGTTTCTCTAGTTATGTTTTGTATATTTTGAGTTGTAGTTTGCAAATAACAAATATTTGGTATATTGAAAAATGTTAAACTAACACTGTTTTTCGTACATACATATGTACATATTTATCGAATACATTGCTTTAAGTGAATGTTCAATTTTCAGTCGACAACACAATAGCCACCCCCCTCACTCCCCATTGCATTGTGACCTCAATACCATTGATTTTTAACACATTTATTTGCTGTTCATCATGTTACTGACTTTTCATAAAACTTTTCTATTGTTTGTAAATTCGAAAAATTTATTTGATATTAATTTTGCAGAGTGTGTACTAGAAATTGGCTACGCGTTGTTGCAGTTTCTTGTTTGCAAAGCAAAAATATTTTCTATTTGCCCAAAAAGTCTCTTAAACGTTTTTTGGTTAAAAGAGCGTAAATTTAAAACTATTATTTTGGTCATTTGACTAGAGTATGCCCTAGTAGAGGGTATGCCATCTGTTCCACCGATTTGTAAATATTGAGTAACTTCGTCACTTGTCAATAGATTTACTTTCTTAGACATGCTTGTGTGACTTCAAACTAGTCAAATTGTAATCATGTACCCGTTTCACAACGAAAAAATACGGCAAAATAATCAGCCGAATGTTCGAATCCATGCCGGACTTTTGGATGCAAGTCTTAATGGCCAACGCAATGCATTTCACCTTCACTGGCGGTGCTAATAAACGAAGTTGCCGTTTTTGGGGCCAGCAAATTCTCACAAGATTCATGAAAGAAAAATAATCTGTGAGTCATTTTTATTCAAGGAAGGCGAAATCAGTCGATGGTAGGTGGTATCGGTGGTCGTTGGCACATTTTGTGTGCCCGAAACTAGGTGAAAAAGATTTGATTGACTTCTAGTTTCAACAAGACGGGACGCCATACCATACAGTAACCCAAACAAGCGATTTTTGCAGCAAAAATTCTCTATACGTGTGCTGTCGAAAACAGGCGATATTGCCCAACCAAGATATAACCCGATATAACCCCCTGGATTTCTGTTTGTGGGGCTATTTAAAGAGTAAAGCTTACGCCACCAAGCCGAAGACCATTGGCGAGCTCAATGCCAATATTCGTGCCAAAATAGCTGCTATGCCGTTCGAGATACACGAACAAGTTATGGAAAACGCCAGAATAAAAGCACAGCTTGCGGTGGGCAATAGAGGTGGCCATTTAAACGATGTTTTTTTTAAGTACTTCTTCTTATAAATTGTAAAGATTTTAACTAAATAAAAAAACTAACACTCTTTGCAATCTACTGTTTCTTTCAAATGTTATTTAACATTCTCATACCGAAGAAACTGATGGCGCATCCCGTACAAGAATTTTAGCCGGATATTTTCAAGAAGATGTAAGCTTTTGCGGTGATTTTAACTGTACTTTATGCAGTATCGAATTTTTATTTCTAAATCCATTATTGCAAGTCTTGGTCTTTTTCGTTTAAAACCTTCAGCTTTTGATATATTTTAGCACTACTTGGTATTTGTTACAGTTACGGTTACAACGAGCATATTCTGAGGTCTATAACTCCATGTAACAGAATCGACAAACGATACGATTTCAGATAGCCCCAACATTTTTCTGTGATATCTCAAGTTGCAATGTCTTGGAATATACTCAGTAAGAATACGTAAATCCTCTCTACTCAACGTAAGTAACGTTCTCGTTATTTCCCTTAAGAGAACAAGAAATTATTTTGCTTGAAGTTGCCCTGCGCTATTTAATCAGGCGCCAACCAATTTATTTTCTTCTAGTCTCCTTACGACTTTGTTAGAGTATTGTTTGGAGATTCCTCAAAATGTTTCAGGCCCAATAAAAATCATTTCGCTCATGTCGCTAATAACCAGGAGTCCAACCTTTAGTTAAAGTGTTCAAGTTTTCTAGTATGTTAAGAAGAATTAGACATTCAAATGCCAGTTTAAGGGTGAACGTTAAGGTGGAGTGATCTTATATGAAAAATAAAAAAATTGCCTATTTTTCAACGGCATAGTGATACAAAGTTGTCTATGAATGAGAAAAACAAACGTACGAAATATTATTTACCTATCTTGATATCTTCAGGTGCCCCAACACAATTGAAAATCGCTAAGAATAACAATTGTTCCCCTTTTTTTGCCATATTTTTAAGATTGTTCTGTGAATGTATTATTCTGAATTGCAGCACTGCTACAAAATTAATAACAGTATAATAACTTGGGATTTTGGATCATTTGTTTATTGAAAAAAGCAAGATAAAAATGCGTAATGTTAATAATATTTAAACGTGAAATTGATTTTTCGTATCGAAATGTGGCATTTGCTGACGTGAAAGAAGTCTTGCCCTAATAAAACCGTCTCGTTTGTGTTCTCCACAAACTGCACTTGAAGCTTCTGTCACTAATTTGATGCATCGCTCCACGGCTTGGGTGTGGCATGGAAAATCTCTTATATTCTGAACTCTACCTAAACCACTTTTAACAATCGCTTTCAAGGCTTCATCCGATAAATTGAAAATCAGCGGTGGCTCAGTTATTTTACATTCTTGCCATGTAATCATTTCGGTATAATCTTCGGCGTTGAAATTGAAGGCAGGCACTTTAAATGTTCGAAGACCTGGAGCATCCTCTGATCTTGCTGTTGAAATTGGTTGATAAGCTAACTCACGTATGCTTTCTCTGTCGTCTCCGAGCATAGTGATAAGAACATTCTCTGGATGGCCGAAATATCCATTTCGTTGGATTACCTTGTCAACGATCTCTTTTAAATCCGTGTTCAAATAGCGACTCAGCCTAATCGTTTTCCACAAGTGCTTAGCTCCATTTATGCCCGAGGGATTACATTTTATTGTGAACCACATTGGAGCATAAACTTTTGTTACGTACGTGGCTAATATCACCAATTTTTCTTCGGGATCTGTTTTAGTCACATATAATGTCAAAATTCGGTTTGCCGTCGTAAGCCATCTAGACTGGTTCAGGGGCCCAGGTTCCATATTAGCTAAATTGGAAGAAATAACACCAGTGCTGATAGCCGTCGCTATATCGTAAAGATATTTTTGGTCCGTGCTCAAATCATTTCTAGTAATCTCAGGTAATGTTGATGGAATGGCGGTGAATTTTACTACTGGCATAGTTTCACATTTTTGTAATTCGGATCCAATAGGACCTGAAAAGCAATTAGGCCCTGTGGTTTTTCCATCTAAATGCAATAATAGGTGTCGCAGTGGTAATTCATTCGAATGTAACTGACAGACAAACCACTGTAATGGTTTTTTAAGTTCTTCTTCCATCATGCGAATCACACCGCCTTTAAAACCTGTGTTAACTACTGTTCCATCGCAACCAACAACAGATATTTCACTGAGTTCCACGGATTTGGATTTTAAGTAAGTTAAAATAGTACTTTTAATACCTTTCGCAGTGCCCGACTCACACGTGACATGGCCGAAATAATGACTTCCTGGCTCCGATAAAATCACATAATGGTCTTCTATAACTCTTTTTCTGTAAAATTTACCTTCCTTCTGAGCACTAACCAAAGTTTTATCCTTTCTGCCATCAAAATAAATACCGCGTATGCTTCTATTACGATCTACATTCTGTAAAGCTGATCTGATTTTAGTTCTCTCACGGCGTAACTTAGAACGGTCAATGACAGCACTGGTATCGTTTGATGAAACTATTCCCACATCTTTTAACACAGAAGAAGCTATTATAGCAGCGGCTCTGTCAGAAACTCCAGTGCGATCGCACGCAAGAGCTAAGGAAGGTAAATTAAATCTCTTCGTTTTTGGTGGTGGCGCAACTGGATTTTTCTGTGGACTACAAGCTTCGCTATTGCTGAAACTGGCACTGATAGTTTCGATTGTCAATTCCACATCATCATGTAAGGAGCGAGAAGAGCACGGTTTCTCGGAAACAATTGTGTCTCGGCTACGAAATGAACTTTTTTGTTTTCTCTCTTGGTTTTTCTTATTTTTAATAGTCGCAGCTTGATCTACACCACCTATCATCATTTTTCTTGTAGTTCTTTGATCTAGTAAAAAAGATATTTCTGCTTTGGGAACACGACTGTCCCTCAAACAAGAACAGTTTGAGGTAAGTTGGCATTTGCAACTGCAGATGTCAAATAATCTGTGGGACTCAGCTTTAAATGTATTAATTTTTTCTTGATAGTTTTTATTTGATTTACGACCTTGATAAGGCTTCATTAAACTTCTATATTTGTCGTGGTAGGCACGAATTAGTTGAAGCACTCTCTTACGGCTAACTATTGGCAGCGATGATTTTTTCCAAAAATCTATAATTTCTTGAGCCAATCTTTCTGATATGTCTTGGACCGTTGGCTCTTTTGTATTTTTATCCGTCTTAAGTTCATATTTAATAAACAGATAATATTTCATAACATCGTTATAAGTGGGCAATTGAGATACTGGTAACTTTTCTGGCAAACCAAACACGGGACATGACGTCGTTTGTCGAGTTTTTACTTGAGACATTTTACTGCAATGAACAGTAAATAGGTTGTATTTCCAATTCAAAGTACTTTAAAGTAAATTTTTTAATTACCTTCCCGAACTTTTTTTTAATGTAATTGTTTGTTTTACTTCGCCGAACTTATTTCATATTTATTTGTTTTTAAAAAAAATTCGAAGAACAGCGCTGTCACCAAAACACAAATATTTTTCAACGCGAATCGCAGTGTCGCCAGAGCTTATGAGTATGAAGTTAATACTATGAACAGTGCAACGGTAAATTGCTTATTGCGTCTAAAAAAGACAAGAATAAAAAATCGCGCGCGTGTGCACTTAATGGCATTCAAATAACGTGTGATGAGAGTGGTGAAAATACTTCCCCGCATACCCCCCGCGCTATCAAAGACTAACACGGCAACGTTCAGAATTTAGTTTAGCGAAAATGATAATAATTTTTTTTTTTGCTAATTTTCGTGAATTTCTCTAAAACTTATGAGGTTGGGGGCACCTCGAAATATATTAAGCGCCAAATAAAATTTTGTGTGCATATTTGTAAGTAACAAAAGCAACTTTTTACAGGTATTCCAAAACGAATACGATCAAATATTTTTTTCGCTCCACCCTAGTGAACGTGTCTAATTTTAGGGCTTTAAGAGCCGCTTGTTTGTCGAAGACGATATATATTTGCTTCGTTTATTTTGCTGCGCAGATATTCTCTAGCCTGAATTAAAGATAGGTTTACACCTATGAGTATGGATTTTTCTTTTCTGTTTATTATCCAACTTTTAGCCAAGCGTAAACCAGATCAGGGAACTACTATTATTATTCGTTTATTAATAAATATAATTCAAATTACAATATAAATGTGTACGCACTAGCTACCAGGGCTATCGGCTTAGTCACTCAATACTACAAGAATAGTTATAACTTAAGACAAGTTAGATTAAGTGGACAATATTTAATGCTTTTAGGAAGTTAGTAATTCTTTTTATATTTAATCAGAAGATACGGAAAGGATGGTGAGTGGGTTTTCGTCTTTAAATATTTGCGTGCGTATATTTGATAGTGATGGGCAGTGCAGCAGAATATGATGTATTTTTACAATGTTGGCGTTGCAGAATTTACAGATGGGTTGAGGGCTATTTGCCAGATGACGTCTATGTGTAAGTTGCGTATGACAAAGTCGAAGGCGTACAAAACATTTGTTCATCCGCGCTGATGTAGAGGTTGGTAGGGAAATCGCAACGCCGCCGGGATTAACCTTTTTTATATTCATGTTGGTACGAGAACCATCCGTTGTATAGGTGCCTCTTTACTGCTTTCGAATAGATATTTTTAATGGATGGATGTTGTGCCTAGTGGGTTGAATGAGTATAAGCCGGACTTTAGTGCAAATTTTACAGCTTGGTCTGCGAGCTCATGGCCAGGTATGCTTGTATGTCCAGGTACCCACATTAGCTTTACATGTGGCGACGATTTCATTATTAGTTGTTGTTGATGTTGTATTGGGCCCTCATCCATTTGTATGTTTTTTGCAGCTTTGAAGACTGATTGGCTATCTGTGCATATAACAATTTTTTTTATTTTCTTCGTAAGCCAGGTTTGCGGCCAAAAGTAGGCCCTGCAATTCAGCATCGAAAACGCTGGCATGATGTGGTAGTATGCCGTGAGAGAGGATTTGTCCGGTGGCGCTTGTGACAGCGAATCTAACTCCGATGTCTTGTTTTGAACCGGCAGTAAATATAAAATTCCAACCAGTAAGCTTTAGTTTGTTAACAATTCGTTTAAAAAGGTTTTCGGGTCCAGTGCCCATGGGGGCAACTTAGATGGAGGTATTTTCATTGGGATTATGTTCATTCCTAAGTGGTCTGCAAGTTCTTTTACTTCGCTCAGCGCCGATTTGCATTTAAGTGGTTTCTTTCTATTTTTAAGTAGACGGATTTCATGGTTAAGTATATGTGTAGAATCGCTGAAAAGTTTGTGGATTATACGACTCCTGAGGTATGTCAAACGGTCTTCTATAGCTTGAAAACCACTTTCCACGTGTAGGTGTTTGATCGGTGTTGTCCTAAATGCTTTTAAGCTTCTCCGCACTGCAGCATGGAATGGTGCCTTTATCATGCCAGATCTGGGAATATTGTTTGAAGTTGACGAATTTTGAAAAGAGATAATTTGGAGCAAAGGGTGTCACTCCTTTGTAAAATTGGATCGCGTTTCAAGTTTTCTAAGATCTTTAGATGCCCTAACATCCGGAGATTAGGATAGGAAGCAGGGAGATGTACAAACCACTCCCAAGGCATCAGTTTGCCACGTTTTAAATCTAAGATGGTGCAATTCAATTCTAATTCAAATTGGAAAACATTTTTAAAAAATTATAATTTATATACCGGGTTTTGTCTATTCTGCACATTTTATTTCGAAGTGCCTGTAAAATACATGCGTCAGACTCGGCAACCCCGTTTGGATGGCGTCAGTTGAAAAGGAACTAGGTATGAGAAAGGCATCATTTCGGATAGACAATGCCACACACAGGATGAGTATGGATATCGATTCAAAAGTGTTATAGAAATACGTGGTAATTTTGAAAACCAGCTCCAAAAGGCCGTTAGTATCAGAACTGTTAGTACAGTAAGAAAAAAAGTATTTCATTACAACAGGAATAAATTTTCTTGAATAATTGCCAAATTATTTCAGTTCGAGAATTTAACTCTTAATTCAGTTTCATGCCGAACAAATTTTGTCGTTAATTTGAGGAGGTAAATTTACTAAATATTAGTAAACATTTTCTTAAATAATTTTGAATTTTTGCTAGTGCTTTAAAACCAAAACAAGCATTGCGGCTTCATCGTTGGACATACAAAAAGAAAAAAACAAATTTTAGAATTGAAACTTCTTCTTGTAAAATATATAAATTATCTTTCTGCCCATTGTTAAAATTATGATCTTAGTGAAACCCATGTATGTAAGTGCATACCAAGTAATAAAAATTAAATAAAAATCGGGAAAAATATAAATAAAATATTCGAATGTTCCATTTGTTTCTGGAAAAAACCCTTACATATATTGGATTTCTTTAAAACGATAAAATTTTCAGTTTCAATTTCTGGCTGTGTTTACAATTTGCATATAAACAGGATAAGATCTTATATAATTTATGGTAATGGTAAGAAGTTTGAATTCTAAATTTTCTGTTTTCTGTTTGTATTCCAAATTATGATGCCGCAATCAACGCTATGTTTGATTTAAAAGCACTGGAACAATTTAAAAATATTTAAGGAAATTATTACTAACTAATATTCAGTAAATTTACTTCCTCAAATTAATGACACAATGTTTGCAGCATAAACCTGAATTAAGTAAAAAATTCTCATATTGGTGTAATTTTTTCTAGTATGTAGTAAAAAAAAAACAGCAACTCTAAAATAAGGAAATTGATTACTTGTTTTAGGCAAATACCTTTTTTTTTTTTGGAGTATCGTTGTATGACGCCTTTTATACACCACACTACAATTATTTATTATTAAGATCACGCATCCCACCACAACCTAACGAACTAGCGCAAGTGGCAAGTATACGATTTATTAACTGAAGTTTTGTGGAGTTAAATTAATCGCTAAACTTCTTCCACCTAATTAAAGGCGCTAAATTAAATAGAAGCAAAATTTCTTGCTCTAATTACATAAATCCAAACTAACATGAAGCTAAAACAACGAAACCTCAACGCCGAATGCGTCAAAAAAGGCACAACCAACCACCAGCTGGGCAACTAACCCAACAACCAAACAATCAAACAACCAACATACCACCACCACTCAACTCGGCCGGCTATGCGATCTACCACAAAAATTTCACGTTGTTTATAATTTCGCATTTATATGCCGTGCCATTGAGTGCACCAACAACACAGCACAGATCCCAAAATGGATGCAAAACCACAGTTGGTGACAACAGTTGGTGTGCTGTAATGGTGTGCGTGTGTGTGTGTGTGTGTGTGTGCGTGCGCAGAGCATTGCGTGAGACGTGATTTTAGAAGGCAACGCACGAACATTGATATATTTATGTACGTATGTATGTGTGTGGATTTGTACCCTGTCGGAAATAGAAATAGAAAAAAATAAAGTCATTTTTTTCCAGCTACAATAAAATGCTTTTATTTTCAAATATTTCCATTTTGAAAACTGTTTTACAACTATCCTAATTATCTACTACTTTCAAACCTGTCCGTTTCCAAAAATTTACGGATAATACAATTTTTTGAAATTTCATATATTGCAAGTATTGTCAACGGTTTTGTCACATTGATTATATTCAAACAAAAGTTCTGACTATTTTCTTTCCCATGTTTGTTTCAATGCAATAATATTTCATGTCAAAAATTAATTTGTGTTTTGCCGGCTCGAGGTCAAGGGATCAAATATATTGGAGAAAAGTAAATCATTTGTTTTTACTAACACCAAACACCCCCCTTGACCTCAAGCCGGCAAAACACAAATTAAAATTGGAAAGGTCGCTAAAAAATCATTATCATGTCAAAATTATTATCAGTGTTTGATATTTTTTCACTTGCGTGACTCGCACTTTTTTAAAAATTTAAACAGTAAAAGGAGACTGATTCATAACTAAACTTTTTGTACTTGAATAAAATCAACGAGCGATTATTTTGTTATCTTTTCATATTTTTATTTTCATATAAAATTTTAGTTTGTTCTAGCAGTTTAAAAATCTAGTCCTAAAAAAATATTTCTCACGGCAAATTTTTTATATCTCTATGGTCTAAATTTACTTTAAATTTCTCACAAGATTTTGCAAATCAGCATTAACTTCAATAAATTTTGAACTTAAGATTTCCAATTTGTGCCGAAATTTTAATTCGGTTTTAAGGCAATCACTTCCTTCGCGCATTCCGAAGGATAATTTTGTTAATCTCATTATTAAGGTTATGTAGCCCCTGTTGTTGTTGTGACAAGATAAAACATTCCCCATATTCCATGCCTTTTAATGGACTGATCATTTTTCAACTTGATGCTCTTCTTCAAGTTGCTTAATTAAAAATTTCTCTGAAGAAAATTTATCTCCAAATAATTCACATGTTTGCTATAAATTTTCACAGCTGTCGGAGACTCAGCTAATTTCTCTTATTATTTTTGTAAACACACACACAATATTTCACCACACTTTTTTCTTTATTCGTATTTCATTTATGTCTCGTAATTTTGCTAAACTTCAATCCCTTTCGTTACATTCAAATGAAAAAATTACTACTACTAGTAGTAGTAGCATGAATTTGGGGTATCACTTCATTAACAACTTTATATTGCTTAACTGATAAATGATAGCATTGCATATATTGTTCGAAGCCCAATCAGTGCGCTTTTAGCGGTCACTAGAAGAGATTGGTTAAAAACTTGCGGAGTTATAGCTTGTTACAATGAAATATTTTTGAATCTTGGTTTTAAAGTTTTTTTTTTTAGAACATTTGCGATGTGTGTTAATTTCTCAACTTTATGTTAAAAACATAACTGAAATGAAAAACATAATAAAGGCAACAATTAAAAAAAACAACCTCTAGCAACAAAATTCCTAAAGAAAACGAGTTTCCCTTCGACCACATCTACTTCTGTATGTTTTAAACCAAATATATATATGTACATAGCTAGAATTTATCTAAAAAATAAAAATTAGAAAGACAAATTGATATTGATAGTGAGGTCTACACTTTGATCTTATGATCCATTGTGCCCTCCGTTCCTTATATTACCTCGTCTAGCCCAACGCTCTTAGGAATATTAAGGTGATGGTTGGCGGTAGGCGATACCTCTGCCGCCTACTTTAGATAGCTTCACACTTGAAAAGCTAGTACACCGGGATCTCCGGGACCGAATTACAGAAGCAACACAACTTATGGGACCATATTCCGAGGCTTTGCAGATGGCTTCGCAGTCTGCTGTGAACTGTAAGAAAGCCTGTAAGTATTATCAAGATATTCTCGATGTTCTGATCTTTTACTTTTATACCCTCCCAGTAAAGATTTGGCCTGGATTTTGGCCCCGTCATCTGGTGCCTTTAGTTCGTTGCCAGGAAGGGCTTGAGTCGTATGGGTATTTCTACTGTCGCGTCTCTAGCTAATCTATCGGCCTTTGTGGTCGTGAACAAAGAGGAGCCCGATGTAATTATGGGTGGTTACTAGGGAGTTCAGTCCATCTATACACTCAAGCATCAAACAGGATCTGGTCTCATATGACATAGGGTCTTGAGTGCTGTTTGGCTGCCACTTGAAATTACTATCCGCTCATTGTGATAGTTCCTATTTGATTAACCTCTGCACACAGGAAGATGGCATACACCTACCCTTGGAAGATGCTTGGGAGCTTATCCATTGGCACATATGTACATATGTGTTCTGGAATCGAAGACTTCGGTTCCTATCAGCCTCAAGAACCTTTGATCTGTTCATATACTAGTGAAGGTTGCTAGCTCCGAGATGTCCTTCCAGCGATGACGCACTCCAGGAAGCTTTGTTCCCTAGTTCGATTTTAAATCTTCTCTCAAGTTTAGTTACTTTAATCTCTGGGGAACCGAGTGCTAATAATCTCCATGTTTTTGGACGATATATATTTCTATAGTTACGTGTAGCGGAGTTAAGTCCAGAATCACTTCCAATGCTCCCGCTATAGACGCGCATGCTATGCGTTGGAGCTTGGAGACCGATTTCATCACTATTGACAGTAATGTAATGATACGAATTACATTTTTATAAAGTTACACATATAATTTATTGAAAATTTATTTTACCACAGAAAAACGTAACTACATACATAGGTACATGATGCAAGTTAGATCAACATAACTAATTTAACTTCTATCTGCTTCTAAGCAGTTGTCTTCAAACTAATTTTTAAATTGATTAATTTTTTAGACTGTCTGCTTTTTTCCGTCAGGCTTTATATTTATATGCATAAATATGTTATATTACATATTATAATCATAAATTCAGCACTACATACATTTACCTATTGGGAGTGCTGTTGTTTGGTATTTTATGCACATATATGTATGTATATATTATTATGCATCCATATGTGCTTGTGCATTTATGATTACATGTGTAGTTAAATGCACTTTTTGTATATTTACTGAAATTCGTGGTAAATATAGCGCCATAGTTGTCATAAATCATATTAGATTTGCATGCATCCGCACATGGATGTATTTTTGTATATATGTTCATATGAATGTATATGTAACTACTCGTAGGTATGGTTGTTGCTACGAATATAAGTCAGTGTGTCGCTGTGTCACATAAGTGAAACGTGTACATTTAGCCAGGCACACACCGACGAAAGCAACAACACTCTAAGCACGTCATGAAATGTGCCAACAACCGTCAAAGGACACGTACGAACTTAATGATTTTATATGCACACTAAGGTGGTTCTAAGGCTTTAAAATCGAAGGCCAATTTTGTGTGAGGTTCGGATAAAAAAAAATTTTAACTTAAAAAGGAAATACGTGTGAAATGGGCAGGAGAATACTCGCACCTACTGAACAGTCAAAGTTAGAGAAGTAAAATGTAGGAACAGCTCTTATTATTTTTGTATTTTCAATAATTTTCTAGAATAAACTTAACCTCAATGGCGATCCCTTCATGGGGTTGCCTTTCTTGAAAATCTACAAAAAACAGAGAACAATGAAATTAAGAATCGTGAACCCAAAATATTTAGCACCTGTCGTGCACATATTACGCAACGTGCTGGAGCGGGGTTGTGATTTGTGACGAAGTGTTACATGTTATTTCCCTTTGGTTAATATATAACCTATGTCAATCAATTAACATTAAATTTTATTCTACGATAAATAAAAACAGTTTTTCCGAAAGTGTGACATGGGAGGGGAAGGGTCTATAATGATAAAAAATCGCGGTACGTAATATATGCACGACCCCTAATGGCAATTCGAAAAAAAGAACACTGTATTGGGATCAACAAATATTAGGCTTTCCAAAACTATATTGGGTAAAAACCAATCAAATTTGTAGCGGCATTTCACCAACTACTTGCAGAATGGAACATTTCAAAACGGGTTCAAGTCATATCTTTTGACACAATATCTTCAAATACCGCTGAATTCGCGGAAGCTGCAGTTTTACTTAAACAGCTAAATATTAAAGAGAGACTCTCTGTGTCTGTCACGTACACCAACTGACGCCAAGATTAGTGATCGAAGGTAAAATAGCTCAATTCAATTTACTTTTGGCATGCGCCATTTATAGGAAAAACAATGCCGCAACGACTATAAGAAACTATTGGAACTGGCTGTTTAATTTTTTAGCGGTGGTTTGGGCGGTTAAAATTTTAAATAACTCATATCCGCTCACCATGCACGATGGATGTCCAAGGCGTTGTTGTTGTTGTTGTAGCGGCTAGTCGCGCCCTGTAAAGAGCGGATTCACCCATGGTCGTTGTCGTCGAACACATCTAGGGGGAGGCCCAAGAAACGTGCAGTTTCGACAGGGTTACCGGCGACCAAACTGGCGCAGCATAATTTATTACAAAATTATTATTGTCCAAGGCGTATTTATTGTTTGTTCGTTCCTTAAAGTCTGTTATGTCTATGCTGAAGCTATCAAAGCGCTGAATAAGACTTTCATTAAGCACCCAGCATTTCATTCACACGCAGTTGGATAACGCAGTGTCGGAAACAGTGGTAACAGAGTTTATCATACTTGTGGTATCTGGCGCAGGAGGCTGTAGCTCTCGCCTTCTTTAATGCAGATATTTTGAGTAATGGAAACAAATTGTTATTTGTGCAGATGATGGGGAAGAAGCCTTTAAAGGAAAAGGAAGAGCAGCCCAGCTAGAAAGTGAAGAGGGAACAGAAGAAGAAGACGACTTGATGGCTATGAGGATGTTTAAGGTGCTATCCGTAACAAACAAAATTTAGCCATTAACTTCGCTTTCGCGACTTCAAAAACACATACGCTTTTTCCAACGCTTCAACTTGCCGCATTTATACGATCCTTTTTTTTTTGTACATATTTTTGAATAGTTTTCTGAAAATGTTTGGCGACTACATGAAGGATTGCAGATGGAGGTTAAGTTTCTTTTCGAAAAGTATTGGGAATACTCAAATAAAGGAGGCTCATTTCTAAGTATTTACGGTTGTTTTTCTTTCCATTTTGCTTAATTGAGTTAAAATTATTGATGATTGTTGACTTATTCTAACTCCAAATCCTTCAATGGCCTCCAATTTAAAAATAGACCAATTTTCATTTCTTCCACACATTGAGGGTCCATCTTAATGCATATTTTGATGTATGTACGCTCAAAAATATATATATATATTTAAGTCTCTGCAAAAAAGAGGTGTCACAGTCTAGCCTCTATTCTGTACAATTAGTCCATAATTAGTACCCAACTAATCCCTTTTTCTAACTTTGAAATCCAAATAAGACAGCAACTGCTTAGAAAAATCTCTAAAGATGTGTAGCAACTAATAACACTGTCCACGAAACTGCTCACTTTTACTTTGAACAACCGAGCTCTATATCAAGTAAAGTCAATTCAAGCTTGCTGAATTCATTGCTTTCTCAAATTCAAATTTTTTATTTAGTTCATTTTTTTTTTGTTGACATTTTTTGAGCATTGAGTTATTAATTTTATTTAAAATTTACTGGAAATTCATTATTTTATTAAAATATACTAAATGGAATCCAACGAATAAGTAGACTGGTCGGTGCAGTGGACCACGACAGCCGGTTCTACGATGCCGGAACGACCTGGAGTTATATTCGGCAGAGGACTGTCATTTAAGCTACATTCCCTAAAATTGTATGGGAAAAGTTTTAGCTGGCACAACAACAACAACACTCATTTTTTCATTAACTCGTAACACATTACTCATACGCCCTGACAAACTGCTATCTTATAAGCCCAATAGTCACCAAAGCGACCTAAGTAGAGCTAAGCAATGAATTGTAAAGCGTCAAGAATTATGCCACTTCTATTAACGCACTCCGTAAATGTACCCATCGCAAATCCGTCTAATTTTGTTAAATAATATATGACTTTTGAGAGAGACCATGAGATACTCACCTACCTGCTGGGATCTAATTCCATGCCATTTTAGACAACAATTATTGAAATAGAAAAAGAGGAAAATGCTAACATTACTTTTAAATAAATAAGTTGCAAAATCTATTAGAATTTGGGAAGTTGAATTTCTTACTTTGCAGCCCTTATATACATCATTTTTTTAATAAAAATTCGCTTTCGGGTATCAGCTAACTACAAAGTGTTGGTTTAGCCGCATAAGTAGGTGAATAGTGTTTGGAAATACCTTAAGGAGTGGCGAACAATTTTTGATGTTCTTACTTTCAATTAGTAAGTATCTTTTGTGTAAATTTGGGTATTATAAACAGTGTATAACCGAAAAAAGTCATTAAAAACCCTAAATTAAAATAGTACGGATATAGGTGCAATATTTTTTTTAAAGATATACCTATTTGCGTGCTTAGTACTGAAATAGAAATATTTAAAATTTTCTGCTTGGTTGTTTTTTGGGTATATAAAATATAATTTTAAATATTTTCTAAAAAAATCTGTGCAAATAACGTAAATACTTAACGCCCTTTTCATAATTTGTATCAAAACGAGGAGCACTTTTGCACAGAATCAGGAAGCGGACAAAATTTCCGCATGGAATTAGTAACTAAATATGGTATTTAAAAAAACGCGAAAGGGGGTTAAACTATGCATATTTTTTAAATGTCATTAATCCTGCACGTCCTCTGGATCAATCGTAAACAATAATGAGCTGAGCTAAAATTTTATTTTAAATTTGCTGCCTTGAAAAAGTTAACCAAAAATTGCACACGTAGCATCGTAATAAGATCAGGAGCTCTATAATATTGGAAGGCATCCATGAAAAATAAATAGCACAATTTTTAACGGCGATTTGAATTTTTCAAAAAGGGCTGCATAGATGATTTTGATTTGGTTAAGAATATTTCCTGTGTTACCATAAAATACAACATCGAAAGAATTTTGAACAAATTTAGATTTTTAATAATTACTTTCTTAAGTTCATCGTATATGAAGTTTAACAACGTATTGATCATTCTTCATCAGATTTGCAGTAGATATTGGGAATTTCGATGAGATTTTTTTTATTTTCCTTTCATCGAAAACAAATTGAAAGCGTATTTTTTTATGTCGCTGAACAATTTTTCACGTGAAATTATGATTTTTTAAATTACTAATAAACTGCCTTTTTCTAATGACTATTGTCAATCACTATTATCTCTCGCTATGCGCACGCGAAGTGAATTGACGCTCGCTGGTTGACGCACGCCCTGGGACTAAATTTGTGGAGCTTGCATGACGTTCCTTTGGATTCTTTAACATAAACTCCACTCTGATTCCATCATTATATTTGAAAATGTTTTTCGGATGACTTTAGAAAATTCACTGAGATGAAAAGAAAAAATTATTTATTATTATTATTATTATTTAGATACTGGTATTAATATCAGTACTAAAAATTCGTGGGCATTGGCTGCCAAGGCCATAAAAAAAAAAAAAAACTAAAAAGAAGTTTTTGTAATTAGCATTGCAAAGTAGAATAAAAATCGCAACTTTTACTGCAAGTAATTTTTTTCTACTATGTACGCTTCCCCTACTATTGGAACTATAAAACGGCAGCGTCATTGAAAAAAGGCAGTCCATCAAAAATCTAAAAATTATAGATCTGCCAAAAAAATATTTTGAGCGAAATAAAAAAATACGTGCGAATTTATTTTTGATAAAAAGTATACAAACATTAAAAATTATATATTTTCTATCGATTAGTCTCCTTCTGCTACCATTGGGGTATGAAAGACGACTAGTCCGTATTCTTATCTGTTCAGGATAAGGAAACAATTAGTGTTTTCAAAAGGCATACACGAATAAAAGGGGAAAAGTAAAGAGAACAACGAAGTAAAGAGAACAACAGAGGAATGATTTCAGATATTGATCACATACACAAAAGTGGTATTAATCCCTAGCACATCCCGTACAATTTGAATTTGTTACATGGATATGTAGAAATAATTTGAATATGGGGTAAGTGTAAGTTTGATTGGCATGCGCATGATTGCTTGGCAATATAAATATGTATGTACATCGGTATGTACGTGAAATTATCAAAATTTTAGTTGTCAATAAATCTAAATTTAACTACCAAACAGCGGTATTTGTCGGTCGCTCACTATTATAATATATGAACACATGTGAATTTCAGGGAGTATGAATATATATATGTAGGTATATATACATAAATTAACTGTTGGTTATCAATCGCATCCAATTCATATTTAAATTGCTAATCATGTTATTAGCAATAATTGACAGTAGACAGTAGACGATTTCTTTCGAATCGATTTTGACAGCGCCAAGATTAGCATTTCATAAAACATGAACTACTACTAAATGTGCGGGAGTCTATTTATACAAGTTTTTAAGCTAATAAGCCTTAATGATGAGGTGCGGGAAAATTTTGAGTTTTGGTAGAGATATGTAGCCATATTTTTTATTAAATACTTGTCATACGTTGTCCGTAGCAAAATATCTAATTTGTAAAAAAAAATACTAATAATTGTCAAAGTTATGAAATTTTACGCAAAACGCGTTTTTTTCAAAGAGGCTTGCCGTGACTACGCTTCGAGTCCATCAGCTCAACTGACAGCATAAAACCAAACAAATTTCGTTAGTATGGCGACTTGTGGTGTCGTTGAACGATTCATTGAAATGCGAAAAAAATTTTTCTGCAAACGGGTACGATTTTCTCAAAAAAGCTACTTTTTTCATCTGATCAAATGTATTGAAAAATTCATAACATTGATATGAAAATCTAAACGCAAAAATGAAATCGTTCAAGGACACGGCAAATAAATCACGAACAATTTGAAAAAAAAAAAAAACAATTGAAATCGATTGAAAACTCCTTCGGCAATCCAAGTCACCGCAACAACGTGTTCGGAAAAAAATGATTTCGAGATAAAGTTTCAAGTACACTTTTGTCTAGTGTAGTGGTCAATTAGATGAACTTACAAGTCATCGTCTATTCCAGAGCCGTAACAGGAGTCCTCTATATTTGATTCAGCTTCCAAATTATCGATTGTTTGTTGTTTGAGAGCCATTCGGCCCTGCGTGATTGCCTTCCCTGGTTAATAAAGTGGCCTTGCCAGTGTCGTGCGCTACGCTTGACGCGCAACGACTTCGTAAGGGAGCAAGATGCGAAACGCTATAACTTCACTTCTACTGCTTAAATTTCTATAAAAATTTGAAACAACATCCTTAAGAACCTACACTTTAAGATGAAAGATTTTTTGACCGACTTCAATATATACAAATAACCCCTTAAGTAATGTTGACAGGAAAATATTTATTTAAATATCGATGATTCTACGAAGGCAGAAATATATTTCAACCACGCACATAAAGAAGTGTCTTAATTCAGGAAACCCCCTAGTACAGTTTACATTTGTACCTATCGCAAGCTTTCCGAAAATACATTCACCGAATAAAAGGTACACAAAAACAGCGAACGAAAACTAACCGAACGTAACGTATCCCATAATTCATTCGCACAACAAGTAACGTAAAGTTTGTGTTCTTTTTGTCATACTGCTCCCTAACACTAGAAATACACGAAACTTTACAATAACAGGTGGGTACAGCGTAATGATAGTTCTCGCCATTTGTAAACAAGTATGCGGTAGGAAGAAGAATGAATAACTTCGAATATTTCAGTGGGACACATATTTCAATTGTACTATAGGCAGATATTTAAAAAAAATACATCCGCAAAATACAAATACGAAGCGAGAAACATTAAAATAAAATTTTATTAAATTTTTACACTACAAAAACTTACAAATATTCAACGAATGTTTGGCTTTTTTTGCCGAATCTGAACCGAAACCGAACCGAACTTTATTGACCGAGCATAGCCGAAGCTGAAACCGAAGCGGAATTTCGGTCGTTTGCTATCGTTCACCTTTCCTTCTTTCCATCCATCTACGAGTTATTTACAAACTTAAATTAAACAAATCTGCTACGATCCTATTTCATCTGTTTTTGTTGATTTTTTGACACTAAATTTCCATCAATTTTAGAACCATCCAAGGAATATTTAAATATTAAATTTGAAATACAAATCAAGTATTCAATTTATGCTATAAATTACTGTAGTCCACGTTATGATGCTGTAACTGAAATAACTTGGCGTACTGTTCGTATTTTAGATGTGTTTAATAAGTTCATGTTAAGATACATCTTTTCATAGTCGTAGCTGATCTGAAAACATATTTAAACAATTTCGATTAAAATTGTTCAGCCGGTAAAGCAATAAACCATTCGGTTTTGGTTTATGGGATTCTTTCCTAAAAATGTAATAGATAACTTTGCTTCCTTTTTCCAAGAATAGTAAACAATTTATTTGTCCTATTTTGTGTGAAAAATTTAAAACCAGTGAATCTTTTGTATTTTATTTATTATGAGACCAAATTTTAAATTTTTTTGATGCAATTACCATACACAGTACGTGCGAATCATATTTGTCGCTTAGTTTCCAAAGGAATGTAGAGGACGAAGGTGACATCGGATTTGGTAGAATTCTACCATAAAGTAGGGAAACACATAAATAATTATTCTTACAAATCACTTTGTTTATTATATAGCACTCAGAAGTAATCGAGTTTCAGCTCGATTGAAGCCTTTCTTATTGGGGGTATATCGTGTTTTAATTTTAAATTTGGGTACCACTATTTTTACTAAATTTCTATCATCATTTTTACTAATTGTACTAATAATTTCCACCACGAGTTTAACTAATATAGCTCTTAATTTCTACCACTCTTTTTACTAGTGCTACTACTAATTACAACCATTATTTTTACCAATTCCTTCCACCGTTTTTACACGTTTTTACTACTATTTTGTCTAATTTCTGTCACTATTTTACTAATTTCTACCACTACTTTTACTTATTTCTTCCACTGCTTTTAATAGTTTCTTTCACTATTTTTAGTGGTTTCTATCACTATTTTCAATACTTTCGACCACTACTTTTACTAATTTCAACCACTATTTTTACTAATGGTACTACTAATTACTACGACTGCTTTTATTAATTTCTACTACCACAAAAAATTCTACTTCTGTTTAGCGAAAGTCAGTGCACTTCATAATACCAAAAATATTTATAGCATCACTAAGAGTCTCTGACCCTTTCTGCCGCAGCTGTATGGAGGATGATGGGTGAATTCATCTTTTCATTTTCTGCTCAGCTGCACTGCCTTTGCGAGACTGGGGTTCAAGTACCTAGGCTCGCACTTCTTTAGTACTTTCTGGGGTGGAGATTAGTAATTTGGGTGAATTTATTTGGGGTACGCAACGTTTCTCCTTTTAATCTTTCGTGATTCCAATTTACGTTACCGTTCATATAACAGGAGGTATCACAATGGACACCTCTATCATATCTAAGTGAATTCTTACTGCGGAACCTAACACATTAACCTAACCTAACCTAAAAGTAGATGAGAAAGTTAAATTCTCAACCTCAACCTCTCTTATTTGTGAACAAAACTAAATTATATTCTTTGGAATAGTACGCAATTAATGAGCCATATTTTTTCGATTCACGATGGGAAGTTTCTTATAGTTGGTGATTAGAAAACAAAAAAAACAACAAAAAATTTTTTCTTATCAATTTTTAATCTTCGTCTTGTGCATATTTTTTTCATAATCACCATTGATTTCAATGCATTTCTTAAGCTGTTTCTTTTTTGTCGTTTGGTTTTCCGACAGGGTAAAAAGTTTATGTACATATGTCAAGTTTGGTTTTTCGAACGAAAAATTACACTGAAGATGGCGCAACAACGAACCCGGTTTGTCTCCAAACTAAACTTGACAAGGAATGACGGAAACTCGTTCCAATATACATCAATATTTCGGAACCCTATAGATTCACTTCTCAGAACAGTCTGCAAAATCTAGTCTTTTAAGCTATTTAAACTCTCTAAAAGATTTCTTGTGTATCCCACATAATTACTTAATGTTCGCGATTCAGCCACGACCTTCAAGCTCAGCTCATCAGCAATCATTCTTTGTGTTAATCGTGGATCTCTGCCAACTTTGGATTTCACCAGAGCCACCGTGATGCCAACAGTGGAAGATTTTGATCGACCCCCTCTACGGAAAAATGCTCCGTCTGGAATCTTCGTCACCAGATGAAAATAGCCTGTAGAGACGGTACAAACGTTCCATATATTATTTTGCATTCATTGAATGTTTGTAGATTTGTAGTAGATTTAGTTCATGCCGAAACCCAAAGAGAATCAGAAAAGAAATTCTGTTTGCGTAAGGTGGTGGGATTTAGTCTGCTCCAACCTTAGTTACTTACCGATTTCTTGTCTCCCTTTTTCCTGATTGTTCCGAAATTTAGAAAAAGGTAACGTATGTAAAACAATTGTACATTTATATTTTCTTTTTATTTTTAAATTATTTCATTGCTGTACTCTTGAGCTCATCAGCCTCATTCCGGTATAATATGAATCGTGTCAGATAATTTTTAAACAAAGAGTTCTACTTATAAAGGGTGTATCTTTAGACTAATACAACTTTCGATAGGGATAGCTGTCACTTGACAGCTGGCAAATGACATTTCGTTTTGACATTTCTGTTCAGTAAGCATCGACAAATCACCGTGGAAAAAATGACGCCGCAACAACGTTTACAAATTGTAGAAATTTACTTTAAAAATCAGTGTTCTATTCGCCAAACTTATAGAGTACTTCGTGAATTTTATGGTCCACATAATCGAGCATCAGGGCTGCCTATTTCGAACAACATTTGCGAGTACTCTACTCGATGAAAAACCAACAACAAGACAAAGAACTGTACGTACAGAAGAAAATATTGGTGCTGTAAGTGATAGTGTTGGAGAAGATCCGAATTTGTCTATTGGCCGCCGTGCTTAACAAGTTGGACTTTGTCCGTTGGTTCAAAATTGAACCGATCGCATCCGATTCACCAAAGTTAGTCGGGGCGGACATATGGCAGAAATCGTTTTTAAATATTAAATATCATGAAAATATCTTTAAAATAAAAAAAAATGGCATCATACTTCATTTCAAATACCCGATACTTAGACTATAGTTCAAGTACAATACTTTCCAAAACAATTGCATTCTTAGTCATGCTCAAGCATTTTGTTTTAAGATTCAAAATATACTTGTCTTTTCTAGAACAACTACAGCGCCAAAATCACAATAGTAGGGCAAAAAAGAAAAATAACGAAAATAAAATAAAATAAAACGTCCACACAAAAGCATTGCCTCATAATCAGACAGTAAGGTTTTTTGCAAAATGTCAGCAATAAATCAGAAATTAAATATATTTCTCTGACAACTGCTGTGTGGCAGTAATGCAATAGTAAGTAAGTGAGTAAGTAAGTGAAACGCATTCACTTGTGCAAGTTGAATTAGGGTCCACAAAGCAACAAACCCAAATACACTCACACAAGCGCGTACAATAGAACTTTAAGGACCTCGATAAGTAAGTGGAAGTCCTTGTTCTCTACTCTTCCATTATCCGTACGTTGAGTTGCAATGTCTTTGATAGCAGAAAATGCCATAAAATACTTAGACATTATGCTTTTTGCACAATATTTTATGTGACCCCGCGCGCAATCAACTGTTCTACTCTACTCTGGCCTAGCCTCTAAGTCACTACCAACGAAATGCACAGAAATATAATTTTTTTTTATCCACACATACAAATATCTAGCAACCCAAATAGGAGTATGCCCATATGTGTGTATGTTTGTGTGTGTGTGTGTGTGCGAAACAAATTTGAGATCTCTGTTCATGGTTGGTTGGTTGGTTGACAGTCGGCCTGACATTGGCACGAGCCCACTTAAGGACAAATTTTACAATTTACTCACCAACATTCTTTTCCGTGCAAGTAGTAGTTGCATGTGTGTGCGTGTGTGTTTGTTTGAGATTTTAAATATGTGAAAATAAAGTTAAAGTTTTGTCGGCAGTATGCCATGAGCCATCATCATTATGCGTTACGCTAGTGAAGCTGAGAAGCGTCGTAGGCTAAATGTATGTACAATGCGGTTAAACATAAATTAAGTGCCAACTGCGGTGACCAAAGTCGAAAGCATTAAAATTAAAAGTCTATCAGTGCGATTGTTTGTACCATTTATGTATGTATGGATGTACATGTACTCTATATAGTATATCATGTCCAGTTTTAAAAAGTCTCAAGGACGAGCAGGCATATTTTATGCAGCAAAATCTTTTCAAGTGCTTACTCGTTTTCTTATTTTTGCTTTTGTGGTTTGACAGTTTGCGCATTTTTATTACATTTCGTTTTGTTCTTTACTTTTTCGTAATTCGTTTTTTCTTTTTTGTTTTTTTTTTTTTGCATTTGAAATTTGAACCTTAAATGCGCTATTCAATGGCAAGAATGATAGAATACAAGATTGCGCCTTCCCGCGGTGAAATGACAGATCTCGCCTTTAGTAAACAAGAATACGGGAGAGAGAAAATTGAACAACTTCCAATATTTCATTGAAAAACGTGTTCTAATTGTTCTAAAGTGTAAAAGTATGAATTTATAGGCAGACATTTAATAAATAAATTCGCAAAATACTAAAAAAAGTGTCTCTTTTTCTTAATTTGTGAAAAAAGCTTCGTCTAGTTGAAGTTGAGAATTGTCAAACCCGGCAAAACCAAAGTAGCGGTACTTCTAAAGGCGTCACCTTCAGTATTCAGTACACCGTGATTCAATGGTCGCTTGGCAGCGTACACATAGCGAGGCACTGAGCCATTGCGAGCGCGCTACTTCAAAGGTCATCCCATTGCTGTACGAATTGACTTGACCAAAGCGGAAATAAATACAACCCTACATCCGTACATAGTATGTAGCACTAGTTATAAAAATACAAAGAGCGGCATGTGGAAGGAGGGGTTGAATTCGAAAATAATCATGAAATCAAAAGGATAGCAAAACGAAAGGGGCATAAATAAAAGATTACACAGCAAAGGGAAAGTGCACTGAAAAACCTCTTGATGAACCGCAAGGACATGGGGTGAGGTAAAAGCCTTGTTTTGTGGTTTTTTTCCATTTGTGATTTTAATTTTTAAATTTCTACAAGCTTTCTCATTCCTATCTGTTATTGTTTTTTTTTTTGAGATATTTTAGTTTGATTTATTTACGCGTTATTTTATTTATGCTTTTTTCAAATGCAAATACTATTTAGCATAACATTTTCATGGTATATGTATATACTTAACTATATTGCTTAATATTTTTTTTTAGCTATCTTTCCGATTCGTGGTTTGTTTTCAATTTGTTCACGCACAATAAATTTATGAGCGATACAATGCTTTGCATGGCAACCTTTTTGGTTTGCCAAAAAATCACCGGTTGGTATGTTGTCAAAGACTTGCAGCTACTTTAAAACAATATAATGCTTCTGTCGTAAAGAATTAGAGTTTTATCTGTGTCCTGTGCTTCTGATTTAAAGTTTCATATTTTGATTTAATTGTGGCTCCATTCGATTTTGGTATCCTCTTTACTTGATTTGATATGAAAATTTACATAGCGACCAAATTATGTATTTTACGTACTTCGATTTACAAAGTACAGAGTCCACTAAAACTATTTTTGCTCAGCAACCGATTTACTAGAAACGCAGCGGCGCAAAAAACTACCTAACTTATTAAATTTAAAATTATTATACTGCGTACCTATAATGCATCTAATATATGTATGTATAAAAAACTCGTGTCACGAAAATTAAATGAAATTTTTATGTATATTTGCTTGGTATGAGGAGGAAATGGGACCACATTTCTCGCTCATTACGTACCGCCGCTGAAGAGGTCATTGGTTTCCAGCGAGCCCGAAAAACCCACTGGTACGATGAGGAATGCCGCGCCGCCATGGAAAAGAAAAAGTTGCCGCCTATTGAGACACGCTGCGATCGGGCGCAACGCGAACCGCGCGGGAGAGATATCGGGAGTTGAAGAAGGAAGCAAGGCGCATTTTCCGAAAAAGAAGTGCGATACCGAGATGCGCGAGTGCGAGGAGCTTGAAATGCTAGCCGATAGGAAAAACGTCCGAAAATTTAGGATGCTTTAGAAGCTTTTCGGTCGGTAATATTTTAAAAGCAAACAAAACGTTTCCTTTTTTTTTCTCCTACGCGTTTCGGCGTCTTCCGCGCCCTGATCAGGGAGTCTGGATTTTATTGTACATAAAACATAAAAACAAGTGTTAACAAAATAAAAATGTGTTTGCTTACAACAATTATTGCACTTACATCTTTAATTACAATGAAAGCCGTAACATGATTAAAAAAAACACAAATATAACAATAAAACCCCATATATTGAATAACACACTAATTTTTTTTCCCAGAAAGTACGGCGGATTACAGCAGGTTTCAAGCCCGGGGCAATTTCCTGTAAGAACGAAAACTGCGACCTGATGACCGATATCCAGAGTATACTCAAACTGCGAGCGGCTGGTAAAGTGATAAAGTAAAAATATGGTCGGACGAACGCATGCCTGCTGAATGGAATTTAAGTGTACTCTGGCCAATCCAAAAAAAGGGCGATCCGGCAATATGCGCCAACTACCGCGGGATCAGTCTTCTTAGCATAGCTTCTAAGATTCTATCGAGCGTATTGTGTGAACGACTGAAGCCCTCCCTGAACGAATTAAAATACAGCGGCTACGTTGGCTGGGACATGTCGTGTGAATGGACGAAAATGCTCCAGCCCTGAAAGTATTCAACGCGGTACCAGCTGCTGGTAGTAGAGGAAGAGGACTGCCTTGGAAAGACCAAGTGGAAAAGCACTTGACGTCACTTGGTATATCCAATTGGCGCCAGTTAGCAGGAAGAAGGAGTGACTAGCGCAATTTGTTAAACTCGGCCAAAATCTTTTAAGAGGTTATAGCGCCAATTAAGAATAAGAAGAAAAAGTTGAGGATAGTTCGTAAAGTATATTTGATATTTGGGAAAAGGATTGAATAGTCAAATCTATCTAAAATATATACGAATGATATAAAATATTTAAATATGGTTGCCAGAACCCTCTTGTCTCAGGAAAATGGTGCATTGTTAAATTTTATGAGGGTTGTCACTTTATTGAAATGTCGAAATTAACTAAATTACATACAATTACCATACGGTGTGTTTCGCTGAGAAGATGGTTTGTAGCTAGCTATAATTTGAAAAGGGTCATGCTCTTGGAAAGTCGAAGTTAATCAGATTAAACACAAGTTATCTGAAATAATTTATAATATTAATTTTTCGAGCTCAAGACCAGTATAAGGAAAAGTATTGGCCTTGAGCTCGAAAAATTAGTATTATCGTTTAATAAAAAATCAGACCGAAAACTAATATACATATGTATGTTATCTGAAATAGTAAAATATGGATGTCAAACCGTTCGCTTTGCAAGGAGAAAGAATATGCGATATGCGATTTCTGGATACATATGGCTGTTGGTATGTAATCTACTAATCTACAAACGCGAAAACTACTCAACAGATTGAACTCAAATTTGTACGAAATTTTTGCAAAAGGTGTCTATTGTGCAGGCAAATATTCCGCCATGTGGCACTGACGTGGAAATATTTCTAAAAACCGTATTTGCAGTCCAATTTGATTCAAATTCTTAACACGTATTGGCTACATAAATATAATTATTATATGCAATTTTTAGCTGGGATGTATCCAACATATATCTAAAACCCATATTCTCAATTCAATTTGATTAAATTTTTAAACATATATTTGTAGGGTGTACCGTACATTGAAATAATTCAAAAAAAAAAAAACGGCCGAAGATGAGGACTGTCATAAAATAAACTTGGTTCTTGTTTTAAAATTTGGGATGTCTGTTTCCCTGTTTGAACGCAGTAATCTTTGAAACTACTGAATGGATTTTCATGAGACCTCAACTAACGGCTAGACGTTGAACTCGTAATCAAAATATTAAATGAAAAATAAAACACTGCAATATAAATTGCTTAGACTCTTATCTGTTGTATATATTTTTTCAATAACATTAACTTAGTCGTTGATAATTTTTTGCGGTTGGTTTTTGTTTCTTAACTTTCAACTTTAAATGAAAATTAAAATGAATCCAGATATGATTTAACAAAAAAAATTTAAGCGGTTTAGCTAGTATTAAAAATTGGAGATAAACATCTTAAAAAAGAAACTTAAGTTTTCATGTCCCTTACTTCAAGAAACCCTTCACAAAATAATATTTTTCGGAGAACTTCCCTTGGATTCTTCAGAGAAAAAAAAATCTCGGGCTTCCTTTATAAAACCCTTGGGTGTTTTATTATTGGACAGATACCTTTTGGCCTTCAGCAATTATTAGCTAAATCCGGGTTGGAATAAGTATCATATTTAATTATGCTCAAAAAAAAGATTTCCAATTACAATAATAATGAATTTTCAAAACAAAATAGATAATAGTAAGTTTTTCAATTTTTCAAATCATATAAAGTTGAATTTTTGGCTCAGTGTTTTTGGCCCTGTAACTTGAGACTTTCCAAAACCAAAAAAATAAAAATACAGATCGTAGCCTTTGATACAGTTTACTCCTATACTAAACGCTTATAGATTATGGTTTCATAGCATAGCTTGATATGTGACCATTCCAAATTTATATTTCTATATTAACAGGTTTTTACAAAAACCATTTGCTATTATAAATAACTTTTCTCTAATTTCTGTTGAGAATATGTGTCATATTTAAATTGTAAGGCTGTAGCGGTCTTTATGCTCTGCAACTTTTATGAAAAAAATTTGTTTGTGCAATTCATAGGTCACTCCGTTCTTATTTCATAGCCACTTTTAAAGCCACTTTTGAATTTCGTAAGAGAATAAATGAATTTGAGTTAAAAGTGCTTAAAACCGCCTGTTGATTTTTGTTTTTGGTTTTCCTTATCGTCTTGGGCATACCTTTTACGGAGAAGTCAAGGGAAATTTTCAAACTTCTGCTTTCTGCATTAAAATGTATTGAGCAAAACCCAACATAGTATTTAAAAAAAATCATTGAAAGTTTTAAATTTTGATGAAAACTTTGTCAAAGAATTTGTTTAGTATGCCCATTATAAAGAAAAACAGTGCCAATAATAATTATTTAGATTATTGTAAAAATCATCTTTACTATCTACTAACTTTCCTTGTTCACTGTATACTTTTTAATCTTTGCCATATTTCCCCCTTCCTCTGTGGCTACACCAACAGTTATTGGCTAAGATGTAGTAACTTTGCCCATTACCCCGTGCATTTCAAAATATTTCTTGAGTTTTCTTTAGGCATAAAGTTATTTATTTAACTAAGTCTACTTAAAAAGAAAAAAAGTATAAAAAGTTTTTGTCAATTATAGTAACAATGGAAATTGTTTAGATGTCTGACCTTATTTTAAGCCTTAATTAACTTCACGTTGCAAGCCTAACAAAATTTCAATACCATATGTATTCTTAGATATAAGCTTTAAGTTAAGTTTTAACCAATTTCTCCGCCTCTTTTCGCTCTTCTCACCCTCTCATTGATGCCCTCCATTCATTTCCATCAGACGTATTTGTGTCGTGTGTCCTTTAAAAGACATCAGCAGCAATTAGCAACACCATAAACAACGTCATCTTTGTCAACATTATCAACGTAATTTTAACCCATCATTTTCTTTTTTTTTTGTGTTTTTGGTTGACATATCTGAGGAAAGTAAGTATATTAAATTTCATTTATAGCGTTTTTGTAGATGCTCAGCACTTTAATGGTCGTATTCGGTGACCTAGAATGAGGGAAGAAGATACAAATGGAACTCAAGGTCTCACCTCTACCTATTTTATGGCACTTAAGCTTGCAGCAAAAACAACAATGCAGCGTGAGTAGCACGTAATTAAGACCAACATACAAACACACAAAAACTACACTTGTGTAAGTGCATAAAAGATATACAGAGAATTGGTTGACTTACCTTAAATGAGGGGACATTGGCGGGAGCACACAAAAATAAACATAAAACAGAATAGCTGAAAAGGAACAAAAGCCCGAAAGTGGCGGCGAATTAACGCACATTAATGTCCTAACGCTTCGGATGTAACATAAAGATATTCACATAAAAAATCGTGTTTAAGCACTTTCAGATGTAAGGACATATCTACTATATATGGGTATTCGCCAAGGTCGATATTTTGTAATGGAATTTGTAGCCAACTTGCAAAAATTTCATAGAAATGCACGGAGTCACATTCGACCAGAACGAAAATGAGTTTTGTATGGAATTTCGAGAAAGTTTTCGAAAAAAAAAACTTTTATAGCGGGATGAGATGGATTTTTTACGCCTCGTAACGAAGCTCGCGTCGAACCTACTACTACTCCTACAGCTTCTACTACTACTACTAACTGCGTATACTATTAATTCCCACTACTACTACTACTAACTTTTACCAATCCTAATTACTACTACTAGTGCTATTACTTATACTACTAATAATTTCTACTATTACACCTACTACTTCTTCTACTACTACTACTACTACTCCTACTGCCCTTACCACTACTCCCACTATTTACTACTACTACTACTACTAGAACTACTAATTACTAATACTACTACTAATTTCTACTATTATTATTTTTACCAATCCTACTAATAATTACTGCTACTATTTTCAATAATTTCTTCCTTTAACTTACCATTAATTACTAATTTCTACTACTATTTTTTACCAATTATGCTACTAATTACTACTAATAGTCTTACTAATTTCTTCTTTTAAACTACTAATGCCTCTAGAAATTACCAATACTGTTTCTACTAAATCCTACTACTTCTTTTACGAATTATACTACTAATTACTACTGCTTTTTCCTTATTCCTACTACTGTTTTGATCAGTTCTACTACTAAATGTTAGTAATGTCTTCTGTTAACTTACTAGCGCTTCTACTTACTACTACTATTTTTATTAATTTTTACTACTATTTTTATCAATTATACTACTAATTAATGCTACTCTGTTGACTAATTTCTTCTTTTATGTTAGTAACGCGCCTACCAATTATACTACTCTGTTTCCTAATTTCTACTACTGTTTTTACCTGTTCTACTACTAATTACTGCTACTGTTTTTAATAAGTTCTTCTGTTAACTTACTAGCGCTTCTACTAATTACTATTATTTTTACTACTATTTTTACCAATTATACTACTAATTAGTGCTGCTCTGTTTACAAATTTCTTCTTTTAAGTTAGTAACGCTCCTATTAATTATACTACTATTTTTACTAATTTCTCCTACTGTTTTTACCAGTTCTACTACTAATTACTACTACTATTTTTACTTATTCTACTAATATGTTTAACTAACTGCTACCACTATTTTTACTAATTTCTACTACTATTTTTATTGACATTACTACTAAGTACTACTACCCACTACAACTCCTACCGAGCTTTTATAATTATTACTTTCTCTCTACTCTCTATCTTTTTATGAAGTCGGCAAAGTAGTTTTAATTCTGACGCGCAGTTTTAGGTGCACGAGTGTTTTTTTCACTAATGAATACAAATTTTAATCTACTTTAATTTTTCTTTTGATGAGAAATATATGAAGTACTTTCTAATATTTATAATCTGTTTAACAAATTAATAAATTTCCCATCCGATAAGTGTTCAATATAAAATTTTATCTCAATTTAAGTAAGAAAGCGAATATTTCAAAACACTATGGATTTTCTATTTTTTTAGCTAAAAAATATTTATCACTTGCTAAATACAAATTGCTATGAGGGCACCTTTAAGATTTGATACAAATTATGGGTGAAACTTTTTTTATTCTAAAACCTGTTAGTAAATGCTGTTGATTTTAAAATCTGCAGCGAATTTCAATTCTTTAATATATAAAAAAAATTGGTTATGCTTTTAGCGTATCATTTTTTTAATTTTCTTCCATGTTTAAATTCTTTTACCAAATTAAAGGGAATGTGAACACGATTTTGCAATTTATATTTTCGGAATATAAGAAGTGGCGTTGTTTTTCCACCTAATTCCAGAATATTCAAAATTGTGCTTATTGAGATGATATATACATTGGAGTACATATGTCACGCCAAAAATTTTAACCCATGTATTCCTTTCTACAACCCAATTCTGTGTACAAAATTTGAGCACATTACCTTTTCATTTTAATGAAATATCAATTTCTTTTTTGATTTTTGTAAATTTTTTGTATTATGATATTGATATGGTGATTTTGTTTGAGTTTCGAAATTTTGCTAACTGACTTGAAATGCAATGCGTTTTCGAAGTTTACTATAGCTTGACAGACTAGTTTCTCTAAAATGGACGATGCCACGCCTATTTCCAATAACTTTTGATTCTATGTATTTCGGTTTTTCGTTAAAGTGGGCGGAGTAATGTCACTTTCCCACATCTTTCTCTCTCCAACCCGTTACTGTATATCAAATTTGAACAATTTAATTTTTAGTTACTGAAATATCGAATTTTTTGGTTTTGGTAAATTACCGTTATATCATTGGTGGGCGTGATTTTTGTCCAATTTTGACAATTTTCGAAGCTGTGCGTGTTGAGTTCAAATGCAAATTAGTTAGAGTTGGGTGAGGTAATTTCGAACATATAACTTAATTACTCTAAAGTGGACAATGCCACGCCTCTTTCCAATAATTCAAAAGATTCCATGTATTTCCTTATCCAATCTCATCCTACACATTTAATTTGAGCGAGTATCGCGTTTTTTAGTTTTGTAAATTACAGTTACTGACTGAGTTAAAATATAAAATGTGTACCAAATGTGGTAGAGTTCGGCAAAGTCATTTCGGATGTATGCCACATTTTGTCTAAAAATGTCAATGAATTGGTATCTTCAATAAAATCCATTTACTCATTCTTGTTTTGATTTACAAAGATGAGTTGATTTTTAAAAGGTTCGGTTACTGTCACACACTCATAGTGGATTCATACAAAATTTTACATTTATGATAAAAACGGTTCACAATTGTTTCCGCCCTCCCTTCAGTTTCGGTGTTATGAAAACGAAACATAACATTGCAGATACCACAAGACCGCACCCGGTTCGTTTCGAAATTAAATTTGGCAAGAGATTACGGGAATTTGTTACAACTTCATAAATAAATTTCAATTTACGCAAACACAATACTCTAATTAGCCCGAAACAAGAAATATATGAGGCTTCGATCCCATTGATTAGCTCTTGCCGGTTTGACCTCAAACTAGTCCCTGAGTTTTTGAGATATCTGACTGAAACTTGGTAGGTTGATGCATTTATATAATTTATTAATCATTTGTTGTAGCATTATATAGAATCAAGACAACTGATTGTTCAGATATGAGGTTTTCCAATTTAAAATCCGCAAAAAATTATCAAGATAGGGTCACTATAACCTATGGCACCCATACAACTGACTATTCAGATAGGAGGGCTTATCTGGGCTATAACTTTGACACTAAAAGCATTAGATTTGGCCCTATCGCCTATTATGAATGGAAAGTGTTCACTGAAAATTATCAATATCAGGTCGCTATAACTTTTTTTATACTTTAAATTTCCTAAATTTAAATGGCTAAAACTCATCAAGAATAGGCGAAATTTCCGTACTAAAGGCCTGTTTTAGACGTGTGGTTTTCAATGAGGCAACACTTTTTCCGAGTTGGTCTTTTTAGCAGCTGTTATTTGATTAACGCTGGTTTGACATTTGCAAGAAATGAAGCCAAACGACCATCAAGTGCACCGATCCCGATTTTCCCAGGGAACACCACAGAGACATGGTTAATGACTTTTTCGTATCTGAATTGGAGGATGTTGATGTGGATGTCGTTTGGTTCCAACAAGATGGCGCTACATGCCATACAGCCAAAGAAACAATACATTTTTGGAAGGAAAATTTGGTGAGCGCATTTGCTCGCGTCGTGGGCCTGCGGCGGAGCTTCCAAGATCGTGCGATTTAACACCGCTGGACTATTTTTTGTGGGGTTATATGTAGTCGCTTATCTACGAAGATAAGACGGAGACGATTGGCGCTTTGGAAGAGAATATTCCGCGCGTTATTGCTGACGTACGGTTTCAATTGCTGAAAATGGTGGTCGAAAATTGGGCCTCTCGTCTGGAATTTATTCGAGCCAGCCGCGGTGGTCACTTGCCCGAAATTATTTATAATACACAATTGCAAATCCTTATTTTTATAATAAAACTAAAATCTTGGCCATAAATTAAAATTATATGCGTTTTAAATCTTTTTGAAACCGACATGTCTAAAAGAAACACTATTTACAAAAAAAAAGTTGTTTAGTTATTGATTAAGTTTTCTGTATTTTTTAGTTCTAAAGCTTAATATTTTTACATTCCCATATATTTTTTTACATTTTCGACTTATTTTTATAAAAAAAATTAATTTATTTTATCAGCTTTCTTGCGAAAAGTAAATAGTATTTTAAAGTTAAATATTTTAAAGCTGGCAATGAATTTTCTTTATACTAATGAAAGATATAAAGGCTTCGGCGAGAATACAGCATTTCTTTACTTGCTTTAGCTCGAATTTTATACTTAAGATAAATCAATTTATGTAAAATACCATTTTACTGAATATTCTTTGTAATTATATGAATTGAGAGAAAAGTTTATTGTGGTCATATCTCTTAAACAAAAATGTTTTGTACTCTAAAATTTTTTCATTATATATACATACATTTCCTTTAAGAACTGCGTTTGAAAAAGTATTTCTAACCTGATATTTTTGAAAAAGTCTTGAAATAAACAAATAATTACGATTCGTTTGAAGAAATATGTTGCCACTTGCTTTTTGAAACTGGATCAAGCTTTACATATATACCATACCTACTACAAAATTTCAGAAAACGTACTCTCCAAATAATGTAAATAAATTCTTATGCGTTATTTTGGGAAATGTGCGTTAATTTTGTTGTTATTTATTTCAGCCTTGCTACGCTCGGCTGCTTGTCCAGCGCTCGACCAGTGGCAGACCCGGTAATTACAGATAGCGTGCATTGTGGAGCACAGGTGAAAGTTAAATTCGGCGTAACTAAACCACAAACACATATCTACATATTTATTTATACACATACGCACACATGCGGCGCACGCATTCACCCATTTAAGGTTGTACATATGTATGTATATATGTAAGTATTTGAATATACCCTCCATGAAATGCCAAACTAGTTAGAAAACATTATATTTAGTTTATGGAAAGAAATCATTGCCTTGTTTCATTTAGATGTGAATTTCCTTTTTAAAAATATCAGTCGTTAATATGCAAATGAGAAGGATTAGTGCTACTTATTATTATATTATATATTATTATTATCGATTGTGAGTGAAGGGTATCTTTGTGTAATATGTACCTACATACATGCATAGATATATGAGTGTATGCGTGTAAAACAACAACACAAGTTTGTTTGTCTGCCTATGCGTAGCATTGAGTTAACGGGAATGACACTGTTGCTACTGTTTTGGGGAACAAAAGATTTTGTTGCGCGGGTAATTAGATAATTACGCCAAAGTGTTATTTGGATTGTTGAACACACATTGTACACAATTAAAAGATAAACTAAATATAGCACAAGGCAAACAGTCGGGCACATGAACGGCGGAGAATGAATGAACGCATAAATTGCTTTTTGGTTGTAATTATTGTTATTGTTGTCAGCGGACCAGCAAGGTGTGGATCACAAAACAAAATACACACAAAACAAAAGCAGCAACACCATTTATTTTACTGCCCAATTGAAGAGTGCAAATGTAGCGAGAAATCGTTATAATTTTATGATGCCACAGATTGCCAGAATTAGTGTGCGAGTTTGTGTGCGTGTGCCTTTCTGTTGACTGAGATATATCGACACACATTCTATTTTTTTTTTATCATTTGCCGACTATTTTTGAATGAAAACAAATGATTGAAGTCCATTTTCAGTGCATTACAATTTTGCTTTCTATTTCTGTTTCCTGTTTCGATTAATTCAATGTTTTGCATTGGAGTCGTTTAAAATATGTAAAATATATACATATACATATGTATATGTATGCACATTAGATCGTATCATAAAACAAACACTCGTGCACCTAAGTTAAACTTCTTTGCCGACTTCATAAAGAGATGGAGAGTTAAATATGGGAGTAGTAGGGACGTTAGTAGTAATTAGAAGTAGTAATAGTTGTTGTAACAGTAGTAGTAATAGTAGCTATTAGTAGCAATTGATAGTAGTAGATAGTAGTAACATAAGTAAAAATAGTAGCAAGAGTTAGTAAAAATAGTACTAGTAACTAGTAGCAGCATTGGTAAAAGTGGTAGTAGAAATTAAAAATAGTGGCAATAATAAGTGGTGAAATTGGTAGTATCACTACAAAAATAGTAGTAAAATTAGTAAAAATAGTAGTTTTAGTTAGTAGTATTATAAGCATAAATAGTGGCAGAAATTAGTAAAAAAAAGTAGTAGTAATTAGTAAAAATTGTATCAGTAATTAGTAGTAGCATTAGAAAAAATAGTAGTAGACATTAGTAAAAATGTTTGTGGAATTGTTCATAGTATTAGTAAAAATAGTAAAAATAGTTGTAGAAATCAGGACACGGTGTAGTAGTAATTGGTAGTAGCATTTTTAAAAATAGTAGTAGTAATTAGTATAAAGAGTACTAGCAATTAGTAGTAGTATTAGTAAAAATCATAATAGAAATGGGTGAAAGTAATAATGGTAATTAGAAGTAGCATCAGTAGAAATAGTGGTAGCATTTGCTAAAACAGTAGTAGAAATAAGTAAAAACAGTAGTAGAAATTAGTAAAAATATCCGTAAATATGAGTGAAAATAATAGTAGCAATTAAAAGTAGCACTAGTACAAGTATTAGTAGAAATTAATAAAAATAGTGTTTGTAATTACTAATAGGACTAGTAAAATCTAGTAGTAGAAATTAGTAAAAATTGAAGTAGCATTTAGTAGTAGCAGTAGTAAAAATAGTAGTGGCAATTAGTAGTAGCATAAAAAAAAGAAAGTAGTAGAGTGTAGTAAAAAAAGTAGTAGAAATTAATACAGAAATTAATGCAGAACGTGGTAGTAATTAAGAGTAGTAGCAGTAGTAGTCGTAGTTGTGATAGCAGTGGTAACTAATAGTAGCAGTTGATAGTAGTAGTATTTAGTGAGTAGTAGTATTTAGTGGTAAATAGTAGTTGCAGTGGTAGAAGCTAGAAATAGTAGCAGTTGTTATTGTGGTAAACCAGGCCCGCACTACTGAAAGACCTTGAAATGGTTCCGAAATATTTATACAAAAACTAGTGCCGAAACGGTTCAGAACTTGTCCTGAAATGATCCTGAACTAGTGCCAAAATGGACCCAAGCCACATCTGTTTGTGTAAATACGAATCCCCCCAAGCCGATAAAAAAGTTATACTTCAATTACTTCGAAAAGTTGAAAATGTGCCTTTCGTGGGACGCACAACTTGAGTCAAATGCGTTACGAAAAAGGACGCACAAATTGTTGTTCCAAGGCTTCAACGTGGTCACCTTCCATTGGACCAACAGTGGAGAATCTCAAAAAACCTTTGGTTCGAGCAGCGTTCGGGCCGCTATTATTTTTTAACTGTATTAAACAATTTATTAACATATAACATAAGTTATGACAGGACTAATTAATTACAAAAGTAAGGAGGGGTCTAAGTTCGAGTGTAACCGAACTTTAAATAGCTGCTATTTCGGAGATCACTACATCTCAAGCTATCACTAGCAGCTATCACTTCTACCACTTTGAAAAATTGTTGTTTTCTCATATTATTTCCTAATACAAATATGGCCTCAAGCTCTATAAACCACAGTCGATTCATAAATATAAAGACAAAAAATAATAACAAACTGTGTATCGTTTTGGAAAAATGGGCGCATGTAACTCCACAACTATTTGAAGCAAATGTGCAATACTTGGTATAATGATCTTATATATCAGTCCATATAATATTTGTTGGGGATAAAGATGGGCTCACGCCAAATTTAAGAAAAAATTTCTATTCACCATGATCTCTTGATTATTTCCCTCCCCAATTAACTTCTTTATATCAAATTCGAAAGAATTCGCGACATGATTTAGTACAATATTGAATATTTGGATTTGTTGTAAATTACCGTTATAAGAGATATGAGCGTGGCTTTAGTATGACTTCTTTAATTTTTGATATTGCGTTTTCTGACTAGAAATGCGAAGTGTAGATAATGTGGTAGAATTTGACAAAGAAATTTCGGAGAGAATCCTATTTGCTCAAAGCTGGGTAATGCCACGCCCCTTCCCAACATTTTTGATTCCATATATTTAATTCTCAAACGAAATATTGCATGTAAAATTTGAGCGAGTTACTTTGTATAGCTACTAAAATATGGAATTTTTCTGATTTTGGTAATTTACCGTTTATTGTTTTCGAAATTTTGCTTATTAAGTTTGGTAGCATAGTTTATGAGATAAACTTATTCGCCTGAAAGTGAGCGGGACCACGCCCAGTGCCAATTTTTTTTATTAATTCCGCGTATTTGCTTGTGCAGCCTCATTCTACACATGCAATTCTCTTTAATAGTTTTTTAAATATCGCGTTGCCTTTTATTTTTGAAAATTACCATTATATGAGAGGAAGGCGTAGTTTGGTACGATTTGTACAGTTTCTGGAATTTTGTTTACTTTTATCAAATGTGATGTGTCTACAAAATTTGGTAGCAAGATTTCGGAGTTATACTTATTTGCTCCAAAGTAGAAGGAGCCATGCCCATGCCCATTTCCTTTTTTTTTGATTTAGTATATTTGTCAGTGTACCCCCGTTATATGAGAGGTGGACGTTGTTTTTTCTCGATTTTAACAATTTTCGAAATTTTGCTTATTAACTTGAAATTGAATATGTGTATCAAATTTTTTTTTTTTTTTTTTTTTCCAAGCAACAAATAATTATTTATTTATTTATTTATTTGTTATAAGTCTATGAACAGAATATTCTTACAGACTATTTACAGTGTGATTTAGTTAATAACTATAACCTTAAGACCTAGAATAATGAATTAAGAATACTTGAAAATACACTTTTCGAGGATGAGAATTCAAGTTGGTTAGAATTCGAGATTACATTCAATTCAGTTAAGGCACGAACAAGAGGTGCATTTCGCGAATAATCAGTTTTACTATTAAGACCATAAAACGGTAACGAACTACGAAGATTACGTTGTGGAATGTTGAAGTTAATTCTTTCTAGAAGAAAAGAGCAGTCAATACCACCCGAGATTATACCATGAGCAAAAGAAAGCGAGAGAACTGATCTTCTTGCCTCCAGAGACTTTAGGCTGATTAAAAGCAAGCGCGATTCATACGATGGAATTGGATCATTGAACCTCAATGACCGCAAAGCATATTTAAGAAAAACTTTTTGGACTCGTTCAATCCTGAAAATATGATTTTTATGACTTGGCCTCCAAATGAAAGCAGCGTATTCCAAACTGGAACGAACGAAAGCCGTATACAATAGCTTAAGAGTATATGGGTCCGCAAATTTAGAGCTATTTCGCCTAACAAACCCTAAAACCGAGTAGGCTTTTGAAATAATATGGCTAATGTGCATATTAAATGAAAAATTACTCGAGAATATTACGCCAAGATCTTTAACCTCGTTCAGACTTTGCAGCAAAGAATGCGAAATATTATAAGATGTCGGTAAGATAATTTGAGCTTTTGAAAACGTAACTTTGAAGCACTTTTTTATGTTTAATGCAAGTCTTGAATTAACGCACCATAGATGTAAACTATCGATATCGCTTTGAAGCTTAATGGCATCAATTGGGTCCTTTATTTTCGAAAAAACCTTTAAGTCGTCAGCATAAAGCAAAAAGTTTGCGAACCTAAAGCAGTTACTTATATCATTTATAAATAAAACGAACAAAAGTGGGCCTAATATACTTCCTTGGGGAACCCCAGAGGTGGCAAAGAAAGGCTCAGACGAAATGCCATCAATTGTTACTACGCAATTTCTTTTACATAGATAAGACTTAATCCATTTTAAAAAGACTGAATGGAAACCAATGTCAGCCAACTTGTGAATTAGCAAAATATGAGAGACTTTATCAAAAGCTTTGGAAAAATCAGTGTATATACAGTCAACCTGAAGCCCAGCAGTAAAAGTGTCAATACAATATTCACTGAAAACGGCAAGATTCGAAACTGTGGAACGCTTAGAAACAAACCCATGCTGGTTTGGCGAAATAACACCTTTGGACGCAAAATACATTTTATCTTTAACTATGCTTTCAAAGAGTTTCGAAACTGTTGATAACTTTGAAATGGGCCTGTAATTACACACATCGTTCTTGCCACCACCTTTGTGGATGGGCGTGATTGAGGTGATTTTCCAATCGTCTATGAAAATTCCAGACGACAACGACAAATTAAATATTTTTTTTAAAGGTCGGATTAAAGCGGAACAATTTTTCAATAGCAAAACTGAAAGCCCATCAATATCTGTTTTCGCAGAGGGTTTAAGATTAATAATGCCTTTAATAACATCATCCGAAGATAGGCAAAGTGAGCCAAAATTTAGAGCCGTGGTTAAATTAGAAGTAAAGCTAGGCGAAGTATCCTCATCTTCTGCAACAAAATTCGCACTGAAAAACTCTGTAAATAAGTTGGTCACATTAATTTGCGTACTAGCAAACTTATCACCATAAAAAACGGCTGAAGGTATGGCACAGTTTGACTTTTTCGATTTAATAAAACTCCAAAAAGCCTTTGGCTCAGACTTGATGCTCTCCTCGATTCCTAGAATATGATTTCTGTACAGAAATCTATCTAAACAGTTGAAATCTTTAGAATATCGCTGATATTTGGCAAAAAACATTTGGTTGCCAGTTGATTTAAATTTTTTAAAGAATTTATTTCTGAGATTTTTTAGCTTTTTCAAATTAAAATTGTACCAAGGAAGTTTATAAGGCCTTCTTTTTTTTACGGGAATGTTATTTAAACAACAATCAAACAAATAAGATTTAAATATGTGATAACATTTTGAGACGTCATCGCAGGACAGTAGATTATCCCAGTTATAGTCCAATAACAAATTATTAAGATTATCAAAATCGCAGGCAAAAAAATTAAAAGATATTTTTTCATCCGGCACAGATGTAGGAAAAACGTAAAATTTAAAATTCAAAATCAAAGGCACATGATGTTTATCACAAGCCGATATAGGAGAAAAGCATTCAGACATATCATAGCTCAAATTATCGCTAATAAAAATGAGATCGAGAATTCTACCCAACTTGTTAACAAAACTATTAACTTGAACTAAATTTAGACTAATAATACTATCAATGAAATAAGATTCATGGGATGCAGTAACATTCAATGGAGTCAGTCCCGAGCTAGAAAAACTACTGGACCAACTTACATTACTTAAATTGAAGTCACCTAAGATGCATATTTGATTATCACCTAACTTATTTACTACTAAAGAGGTAATATTGTCAGCATGCATGCGATAAATGGAATCTCCACTATTTGGTGGAATGTAAGAAACTGCAAAAAACAATGAGCCGTATGTTGGCGTGTTGCAAACACACACACACAATTGATCGATTACAGAATCATCATTTTCAAGCGAAACTAAATAAGCGTGGAATTTACGTTGCACTGCAATGAGAACACCGCCACCTCTTGCTAAGCCAGTTTTTGTCACATCTCTATCCTTTCGGTAGACAGTATATTGATTAGAGTCAAAGTATTCATCATCAAAGAAATTTGAATTAAGCCAGGTCTCAACTATAATAAAAATATCATACTCAAGACGCAAGCTAACAGCGCGAACATTATCAGATTTCGTTCGTAGCCCTGATGCATTTTGAAAATAGACATTCAGACCATTACAATTTCCCGTAGTTAAGCAGGATCTCGTGGCTTCTCTTCTTTTCGAAAAAAACGAAAGGGGCGAATGTTCACATTGGCAGGCCAAAGCTCAGCTGAAAGCAAATTATCGTAATATGCTACAGACACTCCTACCTTAAAATTAACTTTTCCCATACTACTAAGCTTAGTCCCTTGCTTAACCAATGCATAGCACGAAATATGCTTCTTATCAATAGCTGTATGATTACAAACGTAATCAATAATATTGTCAGCAGAGACGGATGGCAGGAACGAAGATATATGTAACCATTTCATGCGGTCAACGACACCCAAATCTGTATTTGAGTTTACACCAACAATTCTCAATTGTTTCCGACGTTTATCATTCCCAACTTTCGTCCACTCAGCATTCACTGGCACTGTAGATACCGACGAAATTTGATCAGCAGCTGGCATAACAGAGCACGAAGGCGAGAGAGCAGCTGAAGCGGCGGCAGCAGCAAAAGAAATAGGCGACGAAATCACAGCATTATCAACATAAGGCGTGGGAGCCTTCGTATAACACACATCAGCCGAAATAGGCGCAGCAGACGATGGCACACTCATTGGATTAGCAACAATGCCTGAAGGTTTGTCAACAGGCGTCGTTAAAGCATTCGCAGCAGAGACAGCAGTAGCAGTAGATGTTAAAGAAGTTCCTACATTAACACCAACAACTGCACGCGAATATGATGTGGGCGTGAGAGTATTCGTTTTGCATACATTCTTGGCAATAGCAATGTTTGACAGCTCGTAAGGTGAGACAGTAACAGACATCGGCAAATCATTATCAGCACTAACAGTAGGCACGGCCGAGTCAACAACAACAATTGGCGTTTTAGCAATAGAGCTCTCACTTGCTGCACTATTAATCAGCTTTGAGAGTAACACTTTAAGGTCATTCACCTCCTTAGTTAGACATGCAATTGAAGCGACCAAGTTGGAAGAGTTTTGTATGCAGTTATCGCAATTAAACACAATGTTTTTATTATTAGCAATCAGCTCACACATTTCTTTGCAATCCACCCTTGCACATATTTTATGAAATTTACTTTTGCAAACATGACAAGAGATTTCATAGCCAACACGTAATGATTTAAAACATTTAGCGCAAGATGAATTTTCCATATTAGGAGCGAGCAAAAACACGACCGTTCACTTGGATTATATTGACAAAGTGGTAGAGTTTGGCCACGCCCATTTTCGAAAAAAAAAATTTGCACACGTATTTCTTTCCGAAATCCTATGTATAAAATTTGAGCAAATTATCTGCAATAGGTACTGGAATATCGCGCCTCTTGATTTTCACAAAATACCGTTATGTGGGCGTGGTTATTGTGCGATTTCACCCACTTGCAATGCCAAAGTATTTTGGGTCCAGGGCAATGTGTATACCAAGTTTCGTTAAGATAGCTCGATATTTACTCGAGTTATTCGACCGACGGGCGGACGGACGGACGGACGGACGGACATGGCTTAATCAATTTATTGGTTCTAAGAACTTTGGTATATATATATGCCTATATCTATAACGGTTGCTTTATGCTGTTACAAACCACCGTTAGGTGAACTAAGTTATAATACCCTGGACACCACCAGTGCGCTCGTTTATAAAAAAACGAGAGTAGATAATTAAAATGCAAAAAACGCTTTACAAGATCATAATTAATAAAACTATTTTCGGTTAGTTGTGTGGCCCTGTAATTACTGCAACCAATGATTGGTGTAAAGGAATGTAAATCGAAAACTCAAATCAAAAATTTGAATTTTAAAGTTAATGTATTTATACCTGCAAGCACAGCATCGCACCAAAAATTCATTAAATTAATTTACTTTGCACTATCTTAAAGCTACACGAGTATATTCCGAGTAGCACTTCTCTAAATTAATTACATCACTTAAATCACTGAAATTGAATTTCAACACCTCCTTCCTGCCCTCCGGTTGAATCATCAACTGGTGTAAAATAGCCGTATGAAACTTTCGCATTTCACTTTAACGGCATTAAACTGCAAATGTCATTTTCTTATATAACACTTATTTGTAGCAACAACAAGGAAAATGATGAAAACAAAAACAAAACAACAACAGCAACATCAGCAGTTGGCAGTTGAAAGGGAAAACCACAATGATCGTCGAACGTAATACGGCCATACGTAAGTGTGTAAAATCTTGCTGCAATTAAGTTAAGGCGCAACCAGGCGTTGCATTGCCTGCAGGCGTCGAAAGTAATGGCGAAAGCAACAATAATAGCAGCACAGCAGGCAGTTACAACAACAGTGTTTTAGCGATGACAGCCACGGTCACTGCGTTCATGAGTGGCAAGAAAATCTGCAATAAACAACAATAAATTGTGCTACTGTGACGATAAATGTCAGACAGTGGTTGTGCATCAAATGACAATGCTGGTCGTTTGCAGGATGATACAAACGAAAAGATACGAGTATACATACATACATACTATATACATTTTACATGCTAGCAATTTATTATTGCAGTTGCACACATATACTATATACATATGTATATATGTATGTATATGTATATATGTATTTACGCTCAGTGCACTAAATAAAAGGAGGCTAATGTCACGGCGAGCAAACTACGAGTGACTCTGAATGACGTTGATATTGTATACAATTTGTTGCATTTCAACAGAACTTTCATTTTCAAAAACACGACATTGACACATACATACATATGTGTCTGTATTTGTGTTTACATTCCCATTATATAGATGTCTGTATGTATTCCGCATAACAAGATGATAATAAATATAGGAGCGCGTGGAGAATAGAAGTGATGAAATGCACCGATGCAGGGGTATGTGAGTACTGACCCTTAAATAAAATATAAAGCTCTATTGAAACCAATATGTTTCACTAAGAACCAAAAATTGGATTGCAAAAAACTCTAGGAAGAATAACGGATTGTATGTAAATCAAACAAGACAAACTATTAAAATTATGCGAGTTGAACCAAATTGCTAAAATTACCTGAGATGTAGTGTTGGGAAGTGACAAAATGGCGCTATTGGGAATGATCCCTACGAAAATACGTGTGAATTTTCAGTTCAACACCTAATCCGTTTTTATAGTATTCTTAAAAAAAGGTAGATCAAGAGGTATTTTAAATTAAAAAAATAACTTATAAAAGTGTGAAAAATGCATGGAACTTTTATTTGAATCGATAGTACGGTTGATATAATGTTTGAGTATTGGGCCCGTTTTAATGTTGCAAAAGAACGCGCCAACTCAGATAGAATTTCCTTTATTTCCAAAAGCAACACTGCTAGCCGCTTTCATGTACATAAGTAGCGATTTGTTTAGTGTTATTTAGGAACGAAAAATAGTTGTGCCGGCAATTTTTTGGTTTATGTAGTTAAATATTAGAAAATACTATGCAAATAAAAACGAATTAGGTGTTAAATCTAAATTTCGCATGCATCTTTTTAGGGATCATTCACAATAGCGCATTTTTTCACTTTCCAACACTACATCTCAGGTCGGATATCATTTTACCAAGTTGACTCATCTCGCATATTTTTCCGAGTTAGTGTTGTTGCTTTAAATGCAATTCCTTATTCTACCTCGTGCTTTTTTGCAACTAGGTTACAAAGAAGCGGGCATATTGTTTCATGAAAATGTTAGCCACGACTGGGCCTCAAATGCTCTATGCGCTTAGTTCAATTTCGAATAAATGAATGAAGGTTGGCTTTCAGTGCGTCAAGCACAGAAGTAATAGAGGTATTAAATCGCACGATCTAGGGGCTAATTGACAGACCTCAACGTGAAATAAACTGTTCATGTAACATGTTGCCAAAAAAAGTGGATTTTCAGCCGACTTTTCAAGAGGCCATTCAAATTTAGCACTGCGGTTGGTCGTTTGTCTTCAATTCTTGCACTATGTAGCTGTATTTTACAAGGCTTCACACCTTAATCTTACTTAGTTACTTAAATGGCGCTATAACCGCTTAAACGATTTTGACCGAACTTCTCCTACAAACCGTGGTGAGCGTCTTGTTGTTGTAACACTAATTGGTGATCTACTGTTTTACGCCGACTCCGAACGGCGAATATTTTTTTTTTGGTAGGAGATTTGCCAGTGCCTGCCGAGCGGCGACCGCTATTTTCCTCCGTTCGCAGACTCCACAGGCGTGTGGGTGGTTTAATGCCCAACAATGTAAATTTGGTGCGAAATTTCATAATAGCCGCCTCAGTAGGTCGATTAAACTGACCATAAAATGAAACAAGCGCCCGATGTACTTTCTTAATAGAGCACGCATTTTGCAAATATAGTGGTTAAATTATAGAAGATGTTTGACAATGATACGAGACATACAACGCCGGTGAGCTGATAAAACCAAATAAACCAATAGCTAAAAAATCACCCCTATAACTAAATAAATCGCATGTTTCATGAAAGATGCTATCAGGGTTGCTCTTGCAACTAAAAAAAAAGTGCGTTCGAAAGCGAGGGTTCTTCTTTTTAAATCAAATGCAGTGAACAGGACCTTAAATATTTTTGGTAGATTAAACTTTTTATACATATATGTGGGATCTTATTTTGCCCTCGAGCTAAATAAAACTCGTTTTTTTTAAAGAATACTACAATAATTTTCGTATTTTTATTCAAGTGTTTGGTTCGCCAGTCTAGCGTATTGTGCGAAGCGCTCTTCGTTCCATCAGGGATGTCCGTTTGTAATGAAGTTAGTAACATGAAGGCATTTGGTAGCTGTGTAGTTTAGAAGTTTCGGCCACTCTTAGTAGTCCTCCGTGCGTCTGTCAATCCCACATATATGAAGTAAAATTTACACAAATGCATATATAACATATAATACATAAATACCATGAGTCATAGTAAAAATGGTACAGTGCTATTTCCGCAATAATGATAGCATTTTCAATATTAAATTGCTTTTCACTAATTTCTTTAGAAAAACTTAGTATAGTTCATTCAATAAAATAAACCACAAATTTGCAAATTTTGAACTTGGTCAAAATTGGACGATAATATAACAAAGTTCCAAAATTGTATGATAAATTTATTATATTTTGTCGACTTAATTTTAAGAAGTTTTAAGGGTAGGCAAATTGTAATCAAATTTCAGTATATTAAATAGAAAGTTTCTGGTAGCTAAAAATGTCTGTTGGAAAATTGAATATTTTATCGTCAATCAAGTTTGTTGAATTATAATAAAATTGCAACAAAGTTTAAAATTTAGATATTTGCGAAAGTTTGATGAAAATTTGCTGAATTTGGTGAAAGAAGTGAAGGAGGTGGGCCAAAGTGTAGATATGAAATATTTAGTTTTTTATAAGAAACAAAATCACCGTAGGCCTCACAACTGCTACTCTTAAAGTTTCTGTACTTGGGGTACAATATCAATTGCTGCTTCCCTAAACTTTAAGTGCAAATAAAAAAACCTAGTCTTCACTTAAAAAAAATTACCAAGGCCACTTTGTTGCAAAATTTCTCTAGTACAAAGTGATCATTTCAACTATTATTTTTAGCATAATAACTTTGAAAAAGAAAATTTATTTTTTAATTTTAAACGCTTTTATTTTGAGCACCACCGTTATCCTCTTTAATATACGTGACAATTTCTTCATTACTTCATGATTACCAGCGACCCAGAATGCTATTTCAGAACCAGTTCAGATTTGGACCATTCCAGAAGTTATTGCTAAATTATCCGGAACCAGCAACAAAATGATTGGATATATTCCAGAACTAAACTTGAGCTCGGCCCGAAATTGTTCCGAAATAGTACCGTATTTAAAGGCTTAACAACGTACAAAGTTTCTTATTGACTACGTCTAAAAATAAAATCTAGATTTTTAATATTTAACTAAATTTTAGTTTGAGATTATATTTTTTAGAACTAATCCAGGAACCAATACCAACCATTTTATTAATTTGATTTATTTCTATGGGTGCATTCACTGCTTAATTTGACATTCGGAGGGTACATTCATTGCATAATTTGACTTTTCGGAATGCGCTTAAAATAAGTCAGAACGTCTCAAATCTTTTAGAGGGATATTGAACGGTATTATCTGCCAAATTGAAAAGAGTTTCATATACCTTGTAAGTTTAGCCGAATGTGTATAATCGAAAAAGGCGGCAACACTCTCCAAATATTTTTATTGACTGAACATTCCTTAAGCTTTTTCAGTATAGTAGACATTTAGTTACCTTACTAATTAGATTTTTATTTTTTTTATATCATTAAATCGAATTAACGTTCTTTAGCAGGTGGCAACCCTCTTCATCATTGTTGTCGAATAAACGCATTCGTTTCACAAAAAAAACTTGTATATTTCAGAAAGCGTAGAATTTGAATTAATTCATATTTTTAAACAGGTGGCAACACTCTTTAAGCACTTCTTTATGGTTCAATTTTTTTGCCTACTTTCTTTAAGTTTCGTGCCGCGATTTTTCCTGTAACTCAATAATTTCATTTAGTTTGTTGTTGAGTTATTACTTTAGTTACTATTATTTTTTAAAAGGTGGCAATACTCTTTAGGCACTTCTTTATGATTAAATTTTTTGGTCTACTTTCTTTAAGTTTCGTGCCGCGATTTTTCCTGTAACTCAATAATTTCATTTAGTTTACTGTTTTAAGTAAGTGGCAACCCTCTCCAAAGATATTTTCAATATGAAGTTTTCTAAACCCGCATTTTTTTTTTGAGACCCATATGCCAATATTTGTTTTGAGTTATTATTTGAATTATTATTTTTAAATAGGTGGCAACCCTCTTAACTTTTTTTTTAGTAAACCTTTCTTAAAATGTTTATTTAGACACTTATCTTTTAAAATGATGTTTATTTTTTTATTTAAATTAATTTGCATATAGACAGGTGGCAACCTTTTTTAAACCTACTTGGCAAATTAAGCCAATATAACTATAAGAACACCTCCACCCAACGAACGGATACATCTTAGCGCATTACGATCTATACGAAAAAGAAGTGTTGAATATATTCTGGTCGAAAAACCAGAAACTATTATTCAGCCACTCCTTAAAAAAAAAATTAAAACGACTAAAAGTAGCACTCTGCGCAGGTGCGAATTGTATGACAACTAAAGTTTTCACTTTCCGCTTGCTGCCCGCGGTAATAAAATTGCAATTAAAACCGCTCGCCATCGTTAATTTGTCTCACTCTGTGTACAATGAAAAATTTTTGCTAGAATAGTACACTTTGTGCGCAAAAGCACATACATATGTATTTCGCCAATAAATCTATATAGGTTTTCTGCTTTTCCGCTCGTCCACCCCAACGTTTTATGGCTTCCACCAAGTAAACTCTAATTTCCTGTACGACCGCCGTAGGCAAATCATACATACTACCTCTATATAGTTTATATACGTTTCCATTAGCTTTGATAGGTTGTGAGCGTGGATAAAACGAATACCACTACATATGTATGTATGCGTGTACATTGTGCATTGGGCAAGCAAATTTTACGCGACAAAAATACAACGAAACAATTGCAGGTGCATGCAGCAGTTAGTATCTATGATATCTACGAGTACTCGCTAGCGAGAGATCACGTGGCGCCACAGAATGATAGTGGCAGTGGCGGCGAAGCCATAACATGCAATATGTAAAATAGTCGTACAATAAAGATGTCAGCGACAGAAAAGTCCATGTTAACAATAAACAATTGGCCACAATGACATGACGTTTAACAAGCTCACTTTGTGTTTGTACGCCCACTTTGAGCGCTGTGCGCTGTGCGCTGTGCGCTATATAGTGGTGGTAACGGCACGGTAACGGTACGGTAGCTGTCCGCATCTCTACCGTGCATTCTCAATATCACACGCACACACGCGCACTTCCATGGATTTGTCATACATGGATAGGAGTGCACCCCCACATCCATACATGCATATGTTATGAAGATATTTGTATTTAAAACGCCTCATTGCTGACATGCAACATGCAGTTGTGCTAAAAACCCACACACACACACATACTTATAGACTATAGCTATAAAATGAACTTAACTGATATGACAGCTTATATTCGTAGCGGAAGAAGGAAAGTAATACACGCGTTCATATGACTGTGCTTTTTGTATGTATGTGTAGATGTATGTGCGTGTGTGTGTGTGTATGCGTGCACGCAAGCATGAACAACAGCAACATGACATGGCGCTGAGCAGCTTAGTAAAATGTTGTATAGATTGGTAGCTCGCAATTTAGCAGCTGTCACGACAGCTAAAAAATCCACACACATGTCTGTACATTAGACTAGGCGCAGCTTTAATGGAGAAAAATACATAAATATTGAAAATTCATACATGAACATGACGTTCGAAGTAATAAAAATCGGTATATTTTTACAGCCCTATCCGATGATGCCTAGTAGAGCCCAAAGTACATAAAACTTGAAACAAAATCGATATATTTACGTTTTTTTTATAATTCCAATTTTTAGGTGTTAAACTTATATTTGTTCGATATTTGTAATAGTAATACATAGACATTCCATTGTTTATTAGCTCAAAATTTATTAATTATAATAATAAAATAATTTGGCGTTTTCATTATAACTTGATGATGGACCGAATTTCTCCCACAATTTGTGGTATGCGTCTTGTTGTTGTAACATAACCTGCAATTTTACGCCGACTCTGAGCGACATATAAATTTTTGGGAAATTTTTAAAGGTAGAAATACACCCGGTGGTTTACTATTTCCTTCCGAGGGGCAACCACTATTAGAAAAAATATTTCTATAATTTTTGACAATACTTGTCCCGGCCTGGATTCGAACCCGATACCAACCCAATGAAGCGCGCACACTCTACATACTCGGCTACGGCGGCCGGTGGAATAATTAGTTCATCAGGTGGGCTGAAGATAAGATTACGTTCTGAGCAAGAATTATTTTTAGTGAGCAAATGTGAAAGTCTTATTTTAGAGCCAAGTTGCCATTAATACAATAGGTGTCTCAATTATTATTTTTCAAAATGTGCAACGAAAATATGTATGGCTTTGGGGAGAAGTACGACATTCAAGATTAGTGAACTCTTGAATTGTGGAAAAAGGCTAATATTCCAACGATGCTGGAAAAAGATGTATTAAACAACTTAAGAATCTTTATGAGAAATAGAGAAATTCACAACAAAATTACAAAGCTCCATACAAAAAGTTTCGCAAAAATTAACCTGAATTTCAAGAGGTTTTTAAAAAAATAGATATATTCAAGATCTTTATATCTGGCTCGGATGTGTAGGGCACGTAATGAAAATACAGGAGGAAAGAGATTTTATTTTAGTCCAAAGAAATAAAGACCGTCCAATTAGTGTATATGACGATAACAACAAAACGCAAAGAGCAGCGAATGGAAGATATAGCACTTAGAAAAACCGTAACCCTAAATTCTACATGTGTGGAATATCGAAAAAGTTCGGAAAGTCTTAACAATAGCAGCTGAAAAAGACATTTTTAAGAAGATTTTCCTAACTACATTAAATGACCTATAAATTATGGCCAATTATAAAAAATTACTACAATTATCGTTGCTCTTTGTTGGAAAAGATGTACCAAATTTTTCCCAAGTTTACTTATCTGGCGCAACATCGCACAGACGGTGTGTGTCGAAAACAACTTAAGAGATAATGAGTTTACGAAGCGGTTATATTTTTCTAACCGGAATCTACGTTTCATATTTGTTTTTTTTTGTGGCTCTAATAGTTGCCACACAAAATGACCTTAAACTTGTTCAAGAGGACGTTTGGCTTTTTCGATAAAAAAAAGTATGCAATGTGTTTTTGCAAAAAATAAAAGAAGCAATTAATAGTGACAATTAAAAGCATGATACTGTGCCAAAACAATACAAGAAACATTTCTCTATGGTAGCAAGAATATATGTAAATAATTTTGTTTCATCAAAAACTAAAGCATTCTCTACCCGCTTAGGAATTGAATCAAGCATTTTGCGATAGGATCCTTCCAAGTGGCAAGCAAGAGAAATTAAATATAATATAAAGACGGAAAACGAGTGTCTAATAATTTGGTTTGATAACACGGCTCTACGAAAAAATGTTTGTTCTTCGTCCTAAGGTTTTTTTTATGATTTTCTGGTTAATTATGATCAAAAACGGAAAGAAAATACCTGTTCTTGTTGTAAAGTTTGCTTTTGTAATAGTTATAGTAAAAATACTCATTTTTTAATCTTTTATAAATTTTAATTATTTTAAATATATATATTTTATATATTCCAGAATAACTGAAAATGTCGTCGCGAAAGTGTAAATAAAACATAATAAAAATAATAAAAATGTTTAAATAGATGGTTTTATCTTTAATTGATAATTAAAACTACAGATTTTGAAAAATATCGTTCAATCGGTCTCCTAAATACAAAGCAAAATTTTTCATGCTATCTATTTTTTTTCGGTATAATTACAAACTAAAGAATCAAAATTTAATACTTTAAAGTCTAGGTAAAATTTTGTGTTGACCCGTGTAATTAATGACGCTAACGAGAGAGCAGTGAAATTGTTCACAACCTTAAATCAATCACTGACTTATAATAAAGGAGATAAACAGTAATTAATGCTAGTTGTTGAGCACCTCAGACAAATGTATCCATCTTGCACCAAATCATCTCCCACTTTATAGACAATCTAATTTGTTGTATACTGAAAATTATTACTTTATATTAGTACGCACTAGATTATTGTAATTGTTTAGTTTTTAATATTTTGGCTACTTTTGAAACTCTGGTGGGCATTTTTAAACCTATTCGTGATTTTATAGACTCGTTTGAATGATAATTTTGCATAGAATTTGATTAGGATTAGCAAACAAGAGCAAAGATAAATTTCGAAACGAAAAATGTTTGAAAATATAAATAATATGTAAAAATTGCAATTTTTTCCAATTCTATGTCCTTTGGGCTCAACTACTCGTAGGAACGGTTAGGCATTATCGGATCGGGCTAAAAAATTATACCGCGTTTTATTACTCCTAACCCCATGTTTTAAGATCCGAAACATAAGGGGATTCAATAATAGATGGAGCAACTTTATATGTATCCTGAATTAATAACTCGAGCTTGGTATGCATATGGCTGTTGACCTTGGGTAGGCTAGTAAGGCAGATGGATGATACTAACAACATCCCGGTATTATTGGCATACCCTAAGTGACTTCCGCACAGGATTGGGCATAGAAGCGCTCACTTTAGAGCAAATGGAAAAAGGTGTCGTGGGTGGAAGTCCGAGCAAGTTCGGAAAGTCCAGATAGGTTTTCTGGAATATTTTTTCGGTTACGGTAGCCCATGACTTCCAGGTAATTCTCCGCAAGTATCCGCGAGGTAGTTCTCGAACATCCATTAGGTAATGAGGTGAGCAGGCGAGATAGACGGTTTGCTATTTAAATGTGTCCAATACAAAAAATGCCACATAAATTGTTTGTCCGCAGGGCTTGGTGCCCCCCATAGCTACCAATGAAAATACTCAATAACCCCCGTTTCTTCAGATGTCAACCATGGCAAGTATGTAATAAAAAAGCAGAGAAAGATTCGCAGATACTCTATGCGAAAGCATACAACTGGACTTAAATATAATTAAAATATAGACACTAAGGTGGCAGTGAATGTGAAAAGAGCAAAACTACCGTCGTACCATTTACAGGAAAACATAAACTTGAAGATCTTAGGCCTATAAGAATGGATTGAATAAGTTAATGTTACCAGAAAGAAACTAAATACCAAAAAAATATCAACTAAGCCAAAAGCTACTCTGAAAACCACACTTAGAGGAAGTGGAGTAGGAAGCTGTAAAAGCATTCAAGACTTGCAAATCTTTGGCAGAAAAGAGTTGGGGCTACACCCCGAAAATAATGAGATGGAACTATATGGCTATTGTACGAGCCATGATTACCTATGGAGCCAACGCCAGAACCAAGCAACACGGAACCATCACAGCACTCAACAAGTTGCAACGATTGGCGTCTATTAGCATAACAGGAGCCATGAGAATCTGTCCGACAGCATCCAAGGCAGTTATGTTGGTTCTAACACCTCTTCATATTCCTATTCAGACTTAAGCGAAGAGAGCCAACTGGAGAATGACTAGAAGGAAGTAAGGTATAAGGTACGGAACAATACAGGAAGGCTGCAATACCGAGAGATGTTAAGCAACAAGATTTCAAATTTGTAAAATGTTTTAAAACAGAACCCAGTTACAAAATAGAGTGGATCAAAATATATTAAACATATAAGACCACCCATAGTATGATAACCTTGCACATAGTTGGTTCATTAACTGAAAAAGGTACCGGAAGCCATGGGCAAATCTATGACTATCTTTAAGGCAGAAATGTATGCTATAGAAAGATGTGCGTTCTTCAATACCAACCGCAATCATCGGAACATTGTCATATTAATTCACAGCTAGGCGGCTATCAAGGCCCTCAAATCTCAGCAGAAATTAGTGAACAATTTTTTGGGTAGTTCAATGCCACATATCGAAAACCCGTTTGATTGCTTAGCCAAAAAAATGGTATTTAGGTATTTACGAAACTTGACTTAAAAAATAGGAGTTTTTCAAGTCTGCATGCATCCATAACTAGTAAAATTTTACGTCATTTAGCGCTCCACGTGGCCAGTTACTTAGATGATATACTCGTAATGATAGCGATAGAGCTTCGATTGATGTCTGAGCCTTCAGGCTAGTGTAAAATATTTTGGCTATACTATCATGGGAGAAGGTATTCAGCCTGATGATAGAAAACTGAAACCTATTAAAATATTTCCTACTCCTGCTTTGGTAGTTACATGCAGAGCAGAGGTTTTTAGGCTTGTGTTCGCATTTTAGAAGCTTTATAAAAAAATGTTTCTTTTTGGATAAGCCGCTGTTCAAATCAATAAAAATATATTTTCCTTTTTCTTTTGGAGCTACATAATAAGAATGAACTGAGCTCATTAAATCAAAATTATTGGAGGCTCCAATATCACCACTTTGATTTTGATTCGTGGGAATATAGAGAGTTGTATTTTGATCATTTTAAGTCATTTACTGAGTTGCATTTTTAATGTGCTACTGCTCACGAAGAACTAAGCTTTCTATTTTTATTTAGTTTTTAAGAATAATGACACACCCTAACTCACTTACATACTTACACCTGCATTTGTGTATCTATGAATTTATGTAACTATGTATATGTGTAAAATCCCAAAGGCACGTCATCCGGCTCGGCGAGGCATTCCACATATTTGCATTGGTGCTTTGGTGCGAGTTGAAAATCTGAATCATGTCAGCAGCATACAACTTTTTTTTTTTGCGAATGGGAAATTGCGGTCACTTTCTTTGAATATTTTCATTGGCGCCGATGCATTCGAATGCACAGCCGCCATGCACGAGATTTTGTGTGAGTGAGTGTCTTTGCGTGTGAGTGCGCGTGTGCATGTGCACTTTTTTTGCGGTCACTCATTTGTGCTAGTCAACGACAGCCAAATGATATTATGCGGTGAAAAACATTTGGAAAAATAAAAATACATAGCTCCGCAACATACAACAAAAAAAAATCAATCTATTTACATTTGTTCATTTCAAATAAATGCGCTCGCACTTATAAACTTTCACCGTGTTTTTAGATGTGGTTTTTTTTTTGTGTGGTTTTTTTGTTAGACTCCAAATTCATTTCTTCCTCTTTTGTTTCTCACATAAATGCAATCAAAACACGCTCGCAAATGTAATATTTTGAAATATTGAACATGAAAGCCATAATCTGCTCTAATAAACCGTTTAAGCCATTTATTCATGCCGCACACTGTGCAACTTTGTTAGTTGTGGATTTGTGTGTGTGTGGGTGTGTGTGCGTGCGTGCGTGAGTGTATTTAAAATATCATGTCAGCGTGTTAACAGCTGCATTTGAAATTTCCAACAATTGCCTACAAAAGTGCTAAATGAAATGTATGATTGTGATAAATTGCTTTTTGTTTCTTTTTTTTTTGGCGCTTTCGCTACGTTATTCGGTTTGTGGTTAAAGCTAAAAGTAAATGAGAGTTATGAAAGTGATATTCAGAACAGATTTCAATTTGATTTTCCCAGCATAAAAGAATATACAAAAACCTCTAACAAATCCATAGCTTTATGTGTATAATCTAGTATATTATGCATTCATACTTCTACTGGAAAAATGAAGCTTAAAAGTAATTTGTATACGTTAATCAACTGTTCATAAATATATTGCGTTTTTTTTTTTTGGTTTGCAACAGAGGCATATCAGTTAAATATGAATCATTCATGATAACGTTAATATAGGCGAACGAACGAAACTCGAAGTAATAAAACAAAATACAAAAAGTAGACTGAGAAAGAATTGTTAAAATTAATAGAAAATGTACTTTTCATAACAATAAGGCGATATTTTATTTACGAAAAAACACGCTTGCAGTTTTATGCCCAAGCCAGAAGTAAAACTTTGGCACCGATTCTACAAAAAGATAAAGAGTTAAATTTGGGCGAGAGTTTTATAACACATCTTTTTAATTTTTTTAATAATAATAGGAAAATAATAGTAGAAATGAATGAAAAATGTAGTTGAATTTAGTAAAAATAGTAGTAGAAATAAGTAAAAACAGTCGTAGAAAATAGTCCAAAACGTAGTAGTAATTAGTAGTAGCTTAAGAGAAAATAATAGTAGAAAGTAGTAAAAACTAGTAATAGAAATTTGTAAAAATAGTAGCAGAAATTAGTAAAAATGGTCGTAGAAAGTAGTCCAAAAAGTAGTAGTAATTAGTAGTAGCTTATGAGAAAATAGTAGTAGAAATGACTAAAAACAGCAGTATAAATTAGTAAAAAATAGTAGCAGAAATTAGTAAAAAATAGTAGTGGTTTTAAAAAGTAGCAATAGTAAAAATAGTAGAGGTAATAGTAGTAGAATTAGTAAAAATAGTAATAGAAATTATAAAAAGTATTAGTACAAATAAGTTAACATAGTCGTAGAAACTATTAGAAATAGTAGTAGAAATAAGTAGAAGAATTAGTAAAAATAGTAGTAGAAATGAGTAAAAATAGTAGTAGAAATTAGTAAAAATAGTAGTAGAAATTAGTTAAAATAGTACTAAAAATTAAAAGTAGCAATATTAAAGCTAGTGATTGTAATTAGTAGTGGCATTACAAATAGTAGTAATAGCAGTAGTAGGTGTAATGATAGCAGTAGTAATCAGTAGTAGTAGTAGTACTTAGTGGTTGTAGTAGTAGTAGTGAGTAGTAGTACTAGTAATTATTAATAAAGGTAGTTAGGAGTAATAAAAGAAGTTGTAGGAGTATTATTTAGTAGTACTAGTAATTAGGAGTTGTAGTGGTGGTAACTAGTAGTAGCAGTAGTAAGAGTTGTAGTGGTAAACCAGTCCCGAACTACTGAAATGATCCCGATAGAGCTAGGAAATTTTATCCGAGTTGGAGTGTTAGTTTGAAAGTCGGGTACAAAGAAAAGGATCATTTGTTTGGTGAAGGCTATAGATTTGCTTCTCCTCTTACTTGTATCATTGGTTTAGTCCTACAAAGAATGAAACTTCAATCCCCATGATCTCTGTTTTCAAACCAATAACCTCTACATACGGACATATATAGAAATTACATTCCGCATTCAATTTAGAATGAATTTTTGTATGTTCAACTATTTGTACCTCAAGAGATGCTGGAAAAATATATGAGCACATCTATAATGAAGTTTGTAATGCTTTTGATTCATCCGATATACTTTTACCCCACCTCAAGGATTCTCTTCTTTCAAATTCGGATGATTTGCGGTTATATAATAAAATGCTGAGGGCGTACGCAAAACTTCGAGCACAAGTAAATTGAATTTCAGTCAAAAAAAAAAAACAATAAGGATTTTCAGCAAATCTTCTAAGACTTTTTTTTCTTAATTTTTTTTTTATTTTCGAATGTGATTTCCTATAAACACTCCTGTAAAATTCAACGTAAACCTAACTAGAATAATAAAATCAATAATTTAATTTAATTTCATTTTACTTTTCTACCATTTGAACGATTCACCGTCATAGTTGAACGAAGCCAAGTCTTCACTCTTCTTAGAGTACCGGAGGAATAATATTACTCATTCTACAATAGAGACCACGTAAATAAAAGTTGCAAACCTTGCATGAAATTCACACAAATTCAACAAATATTCATAAAAAAATGTGCATCAAATTTTTTAAATTTTTAATTAGTACTTTAATATTGGAAATATATTTTTGTTGCCAATTTAGTTTCAATATGATAACGTGCTAGTTTTCACTCAATAAAATTGGCATTATATAAATTTTGGGTACCTCTCTGCATATAACGAATGCTCAAAAATATATAAATTCAACGTGAATTTTAAGTAACTTGAAACTTTATTGGACTAAAATTGAATTAATACAAAATTTAAAAATTTGATGTACATTTCATAATTTAAATCGGCGTTGCAGGGCTGGGTATTTGCTTTTGAGTATACCCTTGCTCATGGAATAGAATTTGAAGCTACATATATGTAGATGAGAATACGCGCGTATCATAAACTCTATCACATTATTGAGCATATCCACCAAGGGATATGGAAAACTTGAAATAAGATCAATTTGATCAGTACAATTCTTCGGTGTATGAGTCCTATCTTCAATATAAAATTCCTTTATATCCTTCCTATATTTTCTCATATTTTCCCAACAACTACAAACACCAAATTCACTCAATATCCTCGAACACATCTAAATTTTATTAATAACTTTGTAATTAAAATATTTTGAATTACGCTTCTGTGAACTTCATTAATCCCACTATTAGTATTAAAATTTACTTATAGACAGCTAATGGCAATATTTGGCAATGGCTAATATGAATTTCTCTTTGAAAAATGTATGACAAAAAGTAGCCAACTTACGAAACTCGATATAAATAATAGCATTAAAAGCCATTTAAATTAAAAAAAACAAAACACTGCTCGTTGCTTACATATTTACGCACAGCACTGAGACGCACAATAAAATTAATAATGCTTTTAATCCGCAATTTTTAGTAATCACCCCCAAAATGCCAAAATGGTGGAATTAAATTGGCTTGTGTTTGTGTGCATGCGAGCGTTAATGAGAACAACATTTAAAACACCATTAAATACGGATTTTAGCAGGCGGAAACTATTAAAGGGTGCTGCTGGTAAATATCTACATAAAATTGTATGGGAATGGGTATAGATATAAAGGGTGATTTTTTAGCTATTTTCTTTTTGGTAACACTGGTTTTGTCTTGTGTCATTGTCAAACATTTTCGGTTTGGTCTATAATTTAATTATGACTCGTCTTACAAACGAACAACGCTTGCAAAATTATTGAACTCTATCATCAAAACGTGTGGTCTGTTATTTTAATTTTCATCGCGTGCTTCTTCCATTTTATGATCAGTTTAATCGACCTACTGAGGCGGCTACTCGGGTGGCTATTGTGACTGAATTTCGCACCAAATTTACATTGTTGGTCATTAACAGCCTGACTCTTTTTCTCGGGCGAAAAGCCAGACGAATGATTCGTGTCCAAATGATCATCCCGAAATGGCCTGTCGAAATTGGTTCTTTTTTACATTTCGGTGATTCAGAAGGTGTCATAAATCATAGTCATAAAATTTTAGATTTCAAAAGTTATGTTTATGGATTGCATTGAAACAAATAAATAAAACTAAGCAATTTCGTATTTCTTTAGTTTTAAGTTAAGATTTTATGAATTATGACACCTTGTGAATCACCCAATTATGTAAAAGTTGAAAACATGAAACAACTTTAACAAAATTTTTAGGTTTTGCGGTTTCAAAGGCGGAGACTGCGCGATTGTACAAATGCCTTGGAAAAACATATTATAAACTCAGTGCTTCATACAACGTACTATTTCTTTGGCTAATTCATTCCAATGCAGGTCAACCAGGCTCTTAATCGCAATAAACATTGGGGCTCCTCTTGGCAAATATAAATTTTGCTCCAGCTCTTATCAGCACATAAAACTTAGCACTAGCATTTTTTTTCCAAAACTGTAAAATATATTAAACATTTTTAAAAAATAATTTTCATGTTTCGACCATCACTTCTTGCCTTTTCTGCTTGAATTATTCATTTTAGGGGGGTACACGATAACCACAGCGTTTTCGTTTGATTTTGGCAGTTCTCTTCGTCATTTTAAGTCGTTTTCATGATAGAGAATTCACATTTGTTACGTTTTCATACGTAACAATCAACTGTTATCGACTAGCTATCGCTAGCGAGACGAATTCGTATTAGAGAATACAAATACACGAACCAACGACAGTTCGGGCGAGACGAACGCTCAAATTAGAATAAGAATTAAAGAAACAGTGCTAGTGATGACCGTGAATTATCGATTCGTTCACGTTGGCAGCAATTGGGTCTCTGTTACTCAACTACGTGGAAAATTTTGCGGAAGGATTTCAAAATCCAGCTAGTGAAAGAATTGAAGCTGAACGACCTACCACAACGTCAAATTTTTGGTAAATGGTCTCCGGAAAAGTTTGCCGAAGATCCACTTTTTTATCGAAAAATTGTGTTAAGCGACGAAACTAATTTCTGGTTGGCTGAATACGTGACGTGAACAACCAAAACTGCCAGTTCTGGAGGGAAGAGCAACCAAAAGCCTTGCAAGACCTACCAATTCATCCAGCAAAATTCGCTGTTTGGTGTGGATTGTGGGCCGGCGGCATCATTGGGCCGTATTTCTTCAATGATGATCCGAATCGCAACATTACTGTGCATGGTGAGAGCTACCGTGCGATGATAACAAACTTTTTTGTTGCCCAAAATGGAAGAGCTTGACTTGCGTGACACATGCCACTGGACACGGCCGAAATATTTGAAAGAGTAAGTCAAAATTGGACTAAGCGGATGAAGCATTTAAGGTACAGCCGCGGCCAACATTTGCATGAAAAAAAATTCAAATATTAAATTATCTTAACTGTACTATTGGGTTTTTTTTATTTAAAATTTCAGATAGCTCTTAAAAAATCACCCTTATTATATATTTACATTTTGTGTATGTTTATTTTATACATGCTATTAAAACCAACGAGGCATTCACTTTTGAAATTCTCTAACGGTTACAAACCCGGCGCAATCTCCAGCCCTAAGGCATTGTTGCCGCTCATTGTTTGCATGCGCCGCTTCGCTGCCATTCCATAAATTGATTAATTAGCATCCATTGAGTGACGATGGCATTATGTGGCCAATTTGCAAATATCTGCCAGCAGTCAGTCAAAACATATATAGACAAAGAATGGTTTGAAAGCTGATACTCTAACCTCATAGCAGCCTAAAACACTTAGTGACAACGACAACAGCAACAAAAATACATAGTAAGGCCATTAAGGTAGCTAGTAGCCACTGTCACAAATAGGTATGTAGTAAATTGGGATGAATTTCCCTCTGTTTTTCTCTCCACCCCCGCATATCATTTGCTTGGAATGTTTCAATTTAGTTATTGGCCTTTTAACCGTACAAACGAAACATTCACATCGATATTGAATGAAATATTTTCGATATAAATATTTAGTATTCGCTCATTTGCATTGGTGGCATTATGCTATGCATAAAATATGTATGTCTTGAGAATGTCGTAATGACCTCTGTTTCTGCTTTTGTTACTTTTCGGTACAATGTGATTGATGAGTCCCTATTGGTGGTAGTTTGCATTTAAAGTATTGCACATCTACTCAGAAAGTAGTGTGTGAGGGAATTCTTGAGAAATACTTGAATATGTTCAATATTTACTGAAAATGCCGAGCTTAGTTTAATCACTCGTTGACATTGAAATGTATGTGCGTTTTCATACCTTGTGGGTAGATTTCTACCCATATTGGGATGCCATATATTTTGTATTAAAGAATTTAAAAGCAGTGAATTATTTATATTTTACTTATTACGAAACCAAGTTTCGCATTTCCTTTATGCAATAAACGTACACCCTTCGTGCGCAGATATTTTAGCAGGTTAGTTTTTTACAACAGCAACATGTGAGATCTTGTATTTTGCTCTGGTTTATGCTCTCCTGTAACAACCTTCACATTGCCGACGTGCTTTTTGAAGTAACACTTCTCGCTCCAGAATCGTTTTGCTAATTTTAACCCCTATTTTTACAAATGCTTCTACTAATTACTACCAATAATTCTGTTAATGCTACCACTAATTTCTACCAGTATTTTTGCTAATCGTATCAGTAATACCTACCACTATTTTTATAATGCTATTACGACTACTTTTGTTAATTTCTACTACCACAAAAAAGCTTTACTTCTAGCTTGCACACTTAGATGCACGCATGCTTTTATTTTTATTTTTATTTTTGTAAACTATTTCTCAATAATGTTAGAAATATATATGCTTTCTAGGTTTCGGAAAAATATTTACATTTCCTCTTGCTGCCATTTATTGTAGCTTTAACAAAACAACAGAAATATTGAGTTGGAACTCTTCAAAAATGTTATAGTAATAAACATTGTTTATTTTATGGAAATTGTATTTAAATATGTGATTGTTACAAATTAACCTATAAAATTTCATTCTCAAAGTCCGCTGATAGTCGCTATCCACTTTCGATTCGCTAGCTTTAATCGATACTACAATCGCAATTTTTGTCGACAATACTTGTCGATTGCAGTAACGATTTTAGAATTCACTCTCTTATTCTTAACGGCACTTAACAGCTGTCTCGTTGTATTTATTCAAAGTGCTAAAGAGTAACAGCCTGATCAATCTAAATGCCAAAAGGTACGAAAAGACAAAAAGGAATGGAAAAAACAAAAGAATGCGGAATGCGTGGTGCCGTATATAAATTTGAACGCGCATTTATTGTATTTCATTAAAGTTCAATAAGATACAAGTTTATTTCAAACTAAAAATATTTATAATTTTATATATACATATGTTGCAATGTTCCATTGTAGCAGAATTCCGGACTCTCCTCCTCTGTGTGGTTGGTAGAATAGTCATCAACTCGACTCCAAGGAAAATTCGGAATCACCTGTATACATGCCATGGTTTTCGTTTTAAAAATTCGCTCCATTATGAATCGTGTGTTGTGATCTATGGTATATAGGTTTTGTATTTAAAAAGTTTTAATTAGGATAAATTTTCTGCATGTTAAAAATAATCAATATTTCTGTTTTTATACTTGAATCCTTGATAAAATTTTCCTTTTACGATTTGCACATTAATTAAATGGTAGATATGGTGGTTGATATAAGACACCTCTTGATCCTTTGTGCCTCCCACAAAAGGTGATAACGCTCAAGCAAATATTTCTTTAGCAGCTTGACATTCCACTTGGGTCATAGGAAACCTGTCAAGCAGAGAAATTAGGTCTTCAACCAAGTCTGTAGTTAACCGATGCAGCTGCGTTCAAATGAAATGGATTGTCCACATCACGAAGCGAACTAATAATATAAGATAATAATATAGATAAATCATATGCCAAATATTCTAGCTACATTATTTAATGTTCCTTTTTTATTTCAAGAAAACAAATCACCAAAATTTAAATTCATATTTTATTTAAGATAAAATCACGAATTATTCCTTTCTCGATTGAGTTACATTTGTTATCCTGTGGCTTTCGATAATCGACTAGCTAAAGACAAAACCTGATTCAGCGATAGCGAAAATCGTTAAAAAATGGCTGTTGAATAGCAACATCGTTAAATTTTTCGTTAAGATGAGTTAATCAGGCGATTGTCGTTAAAATTAGTTAGTGAATCGCACTACTGAAAAAAATTTCGAAAACAGAACTCTACACACAAATTAACATATACTATATTAACACATAAAACCCAACGCTTTCAAATGAACACCGATTCTCGAAAATTCTGGGTGGCCTAACCTTACTGTTTATATTTGTAAATATAAAAAACCGAGTCTGACATAACAACAACAATACATACGATAGGACTTTCCACTTATAGAGGGACAACGGGGCGTATGAGTGATACTAAGCATTCGCACTCTAATATGAATGATAAGAAAATTAACACCGAATCAAGGAATATTTGGACAAATAACTTTTCTACTATGTCGTTAAATTGTTAATGACAGCGATAAATTATAAGGTACACCTATACGAATAGGAATGGAATTCTGTCTAAGCTTATATTTATTACAGAGAATTCGTCTATAATAAAGGCACCCTCTTTTTCATTAGAACTTCCTTAGGTTACCCATTAATATGAAAAAAAAGTATTAAACATATGTCTTGATCAGACTAAACCTGAGTACACTCAGAAAAAATACGCGAGCACCTAAGTGCGGGAGCCAAAAGTATAACTTCCTTGCATTTGTAAAAAAAAGTGGTAGAAATTAGTAAAAATATTGGAAGAAATTAGTAAAAATAGTAGGAGAATCTAGTAAAAATTGTGGTAGAATTTAGTACTAGCATTGATAAAAAATTTGGTAGGAATTAGTAGAAATAATAGCAGTAATTAGCAGTAGCATTAGTAAAAGTAGGGGAACAAATAAGTAAAAATAGTGGTAGAAGTTAGTATTTTTTAGAACAAAATTTAGTTGTAGCATTAATAAAAATAGCGATAGCGATTAGTAAAAAATTTGAAGAAATTAGTAAAAATAGTGTAACCAGCTCTGCCAATATTAGAAAGGACCTCTACGAGTCGGTCAATAAGACAAAACTAAGTACGATCTACCATCAACTGTTGTCAATTAAAATTCCAAAAAGGGGAGGATTTTGTTTATCTGAGAGCCAGCGTTAAAACCAAGAATAATGACAGTATTGAAATCTTAAGAAAGAATCTCTCTTGCCAACAAGTACTACTTTGGGCTGAGTAAGGAACTGTGTCGTAAAGCCCTCTCTCTACCAACGCAAACCACGCTGTATGAGCCCCTCATTATACCCGTGTTATTGTGTGGCGCAGAAGCATGGACGCTCTCAGTTCAGGAAAAAGATTCTCCGAAATACTTTCGGACCGTTACGTGTTGGCGACGGCAAATACCACAGACCATGGAACGATGAGTTGTATGAGTTTTATAACGACAGTGTCGTAGTACAGAAGATTCAGATTCAGCAGCTACGTGGGCTAGGAGATGTTGTTCTAATAGAAGAAAATGCTAGAAGGTATTCATCGTGGTATTCGGTGGTGGTGGCAGAGCGACTAGGGCGTCATGTTTAAATCGGCCAAAATACAGTAGGCGGTTATACAGCCAATTAAGAAGAAGAAAGCCAATAACTTACATTGCAACAGAGAACCAATTGCTTTTCAATGACTTCTCGACAATAATGTAAAGAACCGATGGATTTCTATCTCGTTTGCCAATATTTGAACTTCAGGATTGGGTTTTTTGCAGTATCATATCCAAATGTATAGCATGAGCATAAAGAGCAAGTGGAATGTCACCGATTGAGGGAGATTGAGCATCAGCCACTCTATAACTTCTAGTGAATAAGACGAGCTCTGGCCGCTGTTGCTAACAGCAAGCCCATACTCCGAGAACCTTTTGTTTTTATCTCTGCTCCATGTTAGTAATTTTTCTTTCAATTATGGACTCTGACCCAATGTTGGTTAGCTAGTTATTGAAAACAAGTGGGTAGGAAACATATCTGGGTAGGAAACATATCATATTATGGCTTTTACAATAAACCATTGCGCTAATTTGTGACGCAATTTCACTTGAACTTGTTAAAGACTATTTCGTCATTTCCATTTGGAAATCGGTTACATTCCGTTGAATACATGTGCCGATTAGATTATATTGAACTTTACCTAATACTAAATGAAACTCAACATATATATATATATACATAAATCAATAAGCCCACACAATCTTCCTACCTGATTGATACTATCATCATGCTACGTTAGCTGTAGCTTGCGTGGTAAAACTTTCTCTACATAAATTAGATTGACATAAAATACAATGCTTTTCTTTTCCAACTCAACTACAGCGCTTGTTCATCATTTTCGTCAGTTTGCCTATTACAACTTGTGACGTACATATCCAGATATTAATCAATAAACAAGTAGCTACTAGGCTACACGCTTTTGCCAAATTCACATCTACAAACTAAGAGTGTCGTCGCCATTTGGCACTTACAACCACTTACCACTTACCACTGCGGATGCCACAAAAGCTCAAGCATCATAACGAGCTATAATAAATTTGACAGCTTGTCCATGTAAATATATTTCGATGGGTGTATCCACAAATCGACTGTCGTTTGTTTCTCTAAACGAAAAAAAGAAGAATTTAGTAAATGAACGAATGAATAAATGTCACCCCCCTATCGATGGCGGAGCTGAAAGGTGAAGAGCCACTATTTGATGTACGATATTTTAAATTTGCAATTTGTTGCTTTATTGCTGTTTTTATTTATCGTCTTGTTGTACACGTTTCGTTTTCTACATCAAGATATATAAGGAAATTCGTTAAAGATAAAAATTGCTGCACTTAAACACAATTTGGCTGACAAGCAATTTTATTTGTCTATTAAGTGTGGCGATGAAAGTTTTTCGACAAATTGCTTTTTTCTCATCGTCCATATATTTTCAAAGCATTAGCAATAACATGATTGACTTTTAGTTATAAGCAAAAGGTTATTGAATGATTTATCATGTTTGAGTGATGAGAAGGAAGACAACTTTCTAAACGAATATATTTGAATTTGTAGGTTAGCTAAACGATCAGGTATTAACCGTCAGTTGAAAGGATCTACTAAATTCGTTGTTTTCTACTCCAAGTTATGTCAGCTAATCATAAAATATTTAACCACATGAAACTTGAAATATTGCGCTAATAATACGACCTTATTCCAGAACTGGAAAATGGTTTGTAATCTGTATTACATTAGATGAATTGTTTACCGAAGATCAGAGCAAAAAATCTAGGTTTAATCATCAAAGCAGTAGGAAGAAACATACCGCTAACATCACTAAAGCGAACTAGTCTATAGCAATAACAATATTTAGGAGTGGCGACTTGAATTCATAATAAAATGATGGCCCCCCATCAATAACTGGCACCATAATTGCCTAGGGGATTCCAATAAAATACGCCAATCCTTTCTTTGTTTTGCTAACTAGCACCAACTGGAGATACAAAATGAAGTACAGTGCTTCTCCACGTGTCCTTTCCAACTTTGAGGAGGCTGGACGAAGCCTCTGGAACTAAACTCGCTGTACTATGAACACTCCAAGGGCCATCTTATTTGATTTTGACAACGTCCATGCTTCTGAGTCATAAAATATCACGGACATGACCACCGACTTATAGAGCATGGGTTTCGTTGGCACAGAGAGGGCTTTACGAAACAGTTGCTTACTTAGCCCAAAGTAGCACTTGAGGGCAAGAGAGGTTTCTCTCCTTTGTCAAAGTTGTAACTGTCAACTGATTGTTTACTTGATGACAGGAGGTAATTCACTTTGCTTTCGTTTACCTCCAGACGCATTCGTCTCGCTTCTAGCCGGGTGTGTTGCTCAGCGTCACTTTACATAGGCGTATTAAATTCTCACGGAGCTCATATTCAGACATCGCGGCATATAAATAACTTGTTATCGTGCTGTTGAAAACTGACTTAAAGAAGACAAAGATATGATGTGTGGCGATCCTCTACTCACGGGTCTTTTCCAATATTTGGCTTATAGAACCTTATATAAAATTATAAGGAGGTTAATCCCGCGATAATTGGCACATATTGTAGGATCACCCTTCTTGTGGATTGAGCAAAGCACACTTAAATTCCAACCGGTGGCCGTGCACTTTACCATCTCTTCGCCACCATTCCTAAATAGCTCAGCTGGTATCCCAGCAGCTCCAGTGGCTTTACTGCTTCGTAGCTACGTTATTCCTATTTGAACTTCATCGAGGTCGGGCAATGGGATGTTAGTGCCGTCATTAGCGATTTGATGTTCGGGATCTTCATCTTCTTCCAATGCCTTAAAACCTTCGGTAAATCGCGGCACTTTTTGGTTAAATTTTTGGGATCTATTCCTGTCGACTAGCATTTCAAACTTTCTTTGAACAATACGTCTTTCTTCCTTTTTTAACCACCAGCAGCTCGCGTTGCGCCCTATCGCAGCGTGGTCTTCATCGTACCAGTTGTTTCGTAGTTTCCATTGCTCGCGAATTTCGGCTTATTGCAAAGTGCTTTTAGAGAGTAGGTGTGACAGTCGAGTAGCGAGAGGTATTCTCACCTTGGCTGCGACAGGATAATGATCCGCGTCGATATTCGCTCCTCGGATTATACGTACGTTCAGTGCTTGTATGTCTTACTAGGCGCTCTTAAAAATCAGCGAATACACGCTCGTCCACCGTAGTAAACGCTCGTCCACCGTAGTAAACGACAGTATTTGGCGATGAAGTCTGCCTCCCACTACAAATCTGACAGCGAACTTGTGATCTTTTACATGGGAGCTGTAGTAGACATCGCAAGGTCCAATGGCTTTCTTACCTTGCCTCGTCCATTTCATTTCCTGGATAGCGGCGATGTCAACCCTTAATCAGTCGGGCAACGGCACCTTCCCCAATAAAGGTTCCAGGATCCAGGTGCATGCCCACGAATCATAGTCCTTAATACATTGCGTGTGGTCGTCATCAAAAAAGGGAGATCTCGGGTTCCAAACCCAGCGCACAACCAGATAGTGGTGCTTTCTTGTTCTCGTGACGCATTTATATAGCGAGCTAAGATAGGCGCGCACTTGCAGTCGCACTTACTGGTAAACACACACTGCTAACTTTAGTGGCCTCTTATACCGGCTATGCCGGAGTGGATAAAGTGGCTAAAGCTCCCTCTCTTTCTGTCGCAACCTAAGGCTCCACACGGGTTGGTTACCGTATCTCACACATGAATTGCTCACGTTGCCTAGAGTGCACGAATCTAAAAAATCTAAAAAAATTTAAGCGGAATATGAAAAACATGCATACAACAGATTTAAGTAACAGTTTTCTTGGCTTCTTTACCCCACATAGTTGCTGCTTTAATTTTTACGTATAATAAGAATAATAACAATAAAAAGTTGCCGTTTGCATCATTTGTATCACTTACGGTAGTTGGCTTTTGTGAGAAATTTTTGCATGGCATCGATGGTTTGCCATTGCTGGCCAAGGGGCTACTGTTACTAGGAAAATGGATTTTCTATAATTTTTTATGTTACACACAGCGAAAATACTACCTAAAATGCTCTATAAATCAGAACAAAATGTAGCGAACTTCTCTATTCCTGTTTATTACGAATGGGTATGTCTTTTCAATAAAATCAAGGAGATAATCCCTAAAACTAAGATGCAAACTTTTCAATGTAATAAGAAGAGAATTTAAGTTTTCATTATAATCTCCTCTTAATTTTAATAATAATAAGTATAAAAACAATTGCTGTGGCGAAATTATTCGTAGTATGGGATGTGCAAAAATTTTCAATTTGAAAATACAAAAATCTAAAGAACAATATTCAAAGTAATAAATAAAAACAAATATAAAGCAGATTATTCACAAAGTACATATGTATGTTAAGAAGTTAAAACGAAAATTTAAATTAGAAAGGGCTCTTTTAAAAATACAAAGTTTTTCTTATTGTACAAATGTCCAGACGCACGGTTGGATATTTGAAAATAGAATTTAAAAAGATTTTGTTTAGTTTTAAATGTAATTGAAATTTATTCAAAGGTATATATGAAGATATACATGAATGTTGCTTTACCTGTGGTGTGAATCCGTGGTAGACCTGTGTCGCTCTTGAAATCCTGTGAACGAGTGCAATTATGAAGAAACGTACGGTTGCCGTCAACCGCAGTTTTATTGGAAAGCAATTATTGGAAAATGTTAGCAAAAGGAATTATCCGGCGGGAAATACGGAGTAATTCGCAGTTGCATGTGTATGCGTACATACACGCGCATTAGGGCGGTTTAAATTCAATAAGTTTCTAGAATAAATTAGAGAAGATCCTTATTAATTTCTTTGCAGGATATCTAACCTAAGGGTAAGTAGATTTCTTCTTAGAGTTGGATACTTTTGAACAAAATTCAATACAAATTAATAAACTAAAAGTTATCTCCTTATTTGCAGCCGTTTTCCTTTTCAATAAATTTGAACAGAAATTCAAACCAATATTAAAAAGATTTCCCAGCGAAAATTTCTTCGATTTTCTCCCCTCTTGCACCCCTTGGCCTTAAAGCTTTTTAAGACGTCGCTCTCTTTAATTATAGTTGAAATTTTTAGTTCTCTATACTTGCGCCTGCCAGGATTCGAACCCGGGGTACACCGAATGAAGTGCGCATACACATACACACCCGACTACGGCGGCCGCGAATAGTTTTACAACATTGTGTGCTGTAGCAGAGATCACAAAACAACCATAATCGACAACAAGTTTACCGCAGCATCATATGCAAAAAACAAAAAAAAATGGAGTCAAAGTAAAAGACGAAAGAGGCGGAGGGAAGAGAAATGTCAAGCAAAGCAACTGGCAGAAATAGTGCTTGCCAAATTACAAGTTGTGGCACAGTACAAAGTCACGACAATTGCGCCAAATGCACATACACATCTACATTAATACTTGCACATTAGAAATATATATATATACATATATATGCAATATATGTACATATGTATGTGCCACTAAGTGTAAGTTTCGCTAAATGAATACGCTCATCACTATAATTTTGTTTGTGTACGCTTTGCTTTGGCATTTACAATGTTGACTCAGCATGGCGTTTCTAGTTTTGAGCTTTGAGTTTTGAGTTTTGAGTAAACGTTTGCAGCGCATCGACTAGTCAAATTCAGCTAGAGACACATAAAACCAGACACGCTGACACTAAAGCGAGTTGTATATATCGAGCTGATGCTTTTCAATGCCACTTGCAATGGACGGACTCCACCGATAAGAGCAGTCTGCGGTGGTGTAGTGCACTGCAGCGGAAAAGGGATGTGCAGCAGTTTTGTTATTATTATTTGCGTTTCCCGCCAATTTTACTCAAACGCTCCATTGCTACTGGCCACTACCCACACACACACGCACACATGTGCTCACACTCATAACACATAAGCCAATACGCTTTCCAATTTCTGTTGCCATAATAATAATGAAAACCTTTTACAGTTTGCGGAAAAGTTAAAATGATTGTTATGCAATTGTTGCCAAGAAAATTTTGGTTTGTTTACTTTGTAGTTGTTTGATGATAGTAAGTGGAGTGTGGCGGGGGGGGGGGCAAAGTGCTAGTAATAGTTGGCAGTGCAAAATGTTGGCAAATTGCAACTCTACTAGTCACTAATACAGTTGCCCTTTTATTTATTTACAGCACACATTGTACATTCATTCAGATTTACAAATATTTAATGTATATAACTTTTTGTTCGCTCCTTTTGTCAATTTCAGCCTGACAATTTCGGAATATGAATCAGATGTATGTATGCGTGTGTGTATGTATTTATTATTGTATATGTTTTGCAAGCACACATATTTTGGGATATTATTGTAAAAGTGCACTTTGTGTTTTGTAAACTTGTAAAATATTTACTTGCTCGTTTAGTTTGTTAAGTTTTATAACTGCCAGAGTTAAATGTCTGCAATCAAGTTGTGTAGACAATATCCTGGATTTGTCATTAGTGCCTGGAAGTCGTTTGATAACAAAAAGTTTATTGCATTTATGAATAATCTAGGAAAGGAAGCAAACGTTTTACTTATTTTGATTATAGCTAACGAATTTTGCATACAACAAATGTGCATTGATATTCTGATTTTCAAATATAATATGCTTCTTGTTGAAAGCAGATGACTAGTAATAGTAACATTAAAGTATTGTATTTATATCTTATAATTATAAATGTTTTCATAGCTAGATAGTCTCAGTACCTAAATCACAATGTGATAGTTAAAGTATTCGGATCGCATTCAACTGTTGAGCAACTTGGCGACGAATAGTGAGTACTCGGGCTTGATAAAAGGAGGCGGGGGAAAAAACTATCGAGCACAAGAAAAGACGATCGAGCGCTAAAAGTAGCTTGCGATCATGATTCCAATACCGGTGATCTTCCTGCTTCAAATTCTCGCTTGCTTTATGTTCTTTCTGTTGTCGCAAGCGAGGGAGAGTTTTATTCACTGGGCATTTTAAAAGCATAATTTTTCATATGCAGGTAATTCCGCGATGCTGACTGCGTTAGAAAAACCATGTAATCTCTTCCCTAAGTTTAGGGAATAGCAGCAGTTAATTCAATTATAGCCAGAATTGATATGATTTTTGGGTTTAGAACTTTTTACCCTTTTTTAATTTTATATTCATAAGTGCCGCATTTGATCCGTTTTTCGCTTGAAATCCAATGCGTCGACGTTCTAGTTAAAACAACTTTGATTTTAAGTACGGGCCATTTTTTTCAACGGGAAATGCTTCGGTAAGAGAGGAAGCGTCAGTGGGATTTTTTCCAAATCGATATATGGCGTTGAAGACGATTGTTTTTTAATTTGTTATAAACAAACTGAAGAAAAAATTCAGTTATTCATAACTTTTTCGATCGAAAAAAATCTTTGTCAATGAGTGTTTAATGGCGTTTCCCTTTTCGGTGGAATTGTTCGAATCGGCCGACTACATTAGCGGTAAAATGACAAAAAACAATAATTGTCAATATTATTGGTAAACATTTTTTTTTTCGAAAAATCCCTCAAAGTACATTTTTCGAATCGGAAATGCTATTCATAAAAATAGTTATCAATTGTAAATGCATTTTGAATGATTGCGAGTGGCCCGTATGAGAAATTCTTACTCTATAGCATATTTCAAATTTTATTTAAAAACCTAAGTTTATTAAATAAAGAATTGTAAATTTCCGCTGCCGCCAGCGATGCTAATAGAAATAACATTGGCGACGAAAAATTTGCCATTCGCCGGTATTGTGTTTCAAGCATAAGCAAATTTTTCTGATCCAAAAATTGAGTGTTGCGCTATACATAATTTTGTAATAAAAGAAACCGTAGCTAATTTAAATACATTCACTATATATTACATAAGACGTTGAACGCAAATCTGCTCATGAGGAAGTTGAGGAAAATATGGAGGAAAAAATTATAAATCTTTATTTAATATTGAAAAAAAAGACGTGAAAATTAATCAAGAAATTTAACAAATTTTTATAAATATGTACAAATAAACCACAATGTAATCGATATTGCATAAAAATATATAAAATATATAAATAAAAATGTACTATCTGCAATTTTTTAGTGAAATGCTTTAAAATTTGCCTCTTTCCATTTCCCTGAATTACGGCTGGCTTGGACCTTTAAGAGCATTGAACTGTTGCGCTAACTCTACCCAAAGCTCCTCAATCCATCTAGAGCGAGTTGGGTAATTTTTATGCCTTAGCTCAGGGTGGCTTCGCATAAACGCTAGATAGCACTCGACCTGGTCCTTGGTCTTTCGCGCTGATTTGCTTGAATCCGTAATAAAACATCAGCTCTGCATACGGATGAGTAGCTGCATTTATCGATTGTGATAGTTCTAATTCTTACACTTACTCGAAATAAACTAAAAATGAACTAATAAGAATAAATAAGTAAATTCAATGTTAATTTTACGAAAGTCATATTGTTTCAATTTTTAAAGAGCAATAATGCTATTGACAAAGAATTGAAAGAGTGTATGGATAACGACATTTTTATTGAGTTTGATTGGACATCTCCAGCGGAGCATACCATCAGCTGCTTGCCTCTATTGCTTTCCACCACATTTTCTTTACATCTATCTTTATTTGTATTTAATTTTCAAACAGAGAGCAAACTCCTATAAATTTGTTCGATACTAAGTTCTCCTAGACATCTGTCAGTTCAAACCAGTATTACAATGCTTCATTTATCTTACAGATTTAATCGAATTTAAATTCTTTCTACTCTACGAATATATTTCCCTAAAAAAGCCTCCTTTAACGATTTTCGTTTGACACCAGTATAGTAAAATTTTCGTTACCTTATCAAATAAATTGAATCAATGGTCTTTATGGGATGGCAACCCTCATCAAACATGTTTTCGTATAAACTCTTTCGTTTCAGAGTAATACTGTTATGTTTCAGTAAGCTTACAAATATCAATAAATTCATGTTTAAAAACACGTGGCAACACTTCTTAAATGTATTTTCATAATTAAGTTTTTTTTATGTCTACTTCCATTCAATCCCATCACATTATAATTCCTATTATGTAATAATTTAATTTACCAGGTGGCAACCCTTTCCAAAATTATTTTTGAAATTACACTTTCATAAAATTTGTAGCTAACACTCATATTGAAAAATGCAAATTTTTTTTTTGATTGAACTTAATTTGGATATAAACAGGTGGCAACCTTCTTTAAACATTTTTTTGGGATTTGCAGCTTTATTGAGCCATGCATATAATATTAGTTGCATTTGATTTGACTTATTATCGTTTTGATTAATTTTTTAAACAGGTGGCAACCCGCATCAAATTTTTTTTTTGAAATTAAGTTTTCTTAAAACTTTTAGTTTGGAAAATGTTATTTATTTTGTAAAATGCTTTTAATTTTTTTTAAATTATTTTATTTGCCTTTAAAGTTGGCTTTCATTCAAAACGTTTGGGAAGTGAAACTTTATTACGCCTCTTTCATTTGATACCCATATTGCAATATTTAATTTCGATCATTGTACTAATTGACTTAAACCTTTTAATCAGGTGATAACTCCCTATAAAAAATCAACTTTATGATCACCTACATAACGACTATAAAGTGTCTGGCCAATCATATCCACATCTATCTTGTAGTTATATAGCAGTATGTGTCCTGTATGTGTATATAGCCTATGTTATAGCGTAGAGGGTAGGCTTGCGTGCTAAATTTTATACAATTCCGTCCAGCCATTGGGGCCTGAAAAGGTAACAACATACTTTAAACACTCACTCACAAACACACAAGCTTTCACATTTTCAATTTACAATAAAAGTAGAATTTTACATAACTGGTGTATAATTTAATTAAATCCGACTTTTCAAACTGGTGGTAAACCACTCCAAAATATAGCTAGCTATAAATATTATACTCGGCGAAACGAATCGTTTGACACTCTTATTTTAATATTGCATATAACTCCTTTAAATTATAATTAAAATTGACTTTTCAAACATGTGGCAACCCTCTGCAAAATATAATGATGAACCGTATCTTCGCCAAGATGAAATGCTTGATAACCATATTTGAATATTTCATAAAACTTGTGTATAGTTTAATTAAATTTGACTTTGTAAAGAAGTGACAACCCTCTCCAAACAAAACCCTGCCTAACACCATACCAGGATAGAAGCTAATAACTGAGCAAAATTTCAGTTAATTCTATGCTGTTGATAAAAAGTTACAAGGGCACAAATAAATAGATTTTCTTATTTATATATATATATATATAGATCGATAAAAAAATCATCTAGTTATTTACTACACCACAATGTATAGATTTCGAAAGTGATTGATATCCTCTCTAACTTTTGCACCATAAGTGAAATATATTGGATCTCTTTATCAACTGGACATGATGTTTCTCAATTGAACCACGTACCATACCACATTGATTAAATTGGTAAGCAAAGCGTGCCTCGCATCACTACCACAATCAAACGGCAAAGCCCATTGTAACGAAAATGTTTATGCTACTTCCGGGACGCTGCGCTGGCTAGCTGGCGCTGCTGTTGCCATAAATTTCACTTCGCACCACTGCACTGCTGTGAAACAATCTATGCAATCGGTAAGTGGCAAACAATCAAAGCGGGCTATATGCTATATGTATGTATGTATGTAAGTTGCTGTACACATTTTGATAATGTCGAATTGGTTGCGGGAATAACCAGCGCGAGTATGTACATCAAGCGGTGGCAAACAGAAGACTTACAACAACAACAGCAATGGCAGCAATAGCAGCAATGGCAAACGACATGTGCTTACCGATGATGCATGTGGCATGTGACCAAAGGTGAAAACTCAAAGTCAGCAAAACTATAGCCAGTGTTGCCAGGATTGGCAATGCTACCAAGGATATGCATTGCATAGCAGGCGAGAAGGGCTACTACTGCGGGAAGGTAGCGAAAAAGCAAAATCAGTTGAAAAGTTTGAAAAGCTTGCAGTTAAGCTTGGCTGACATTGATGATGTCAGACTACAGGTTAAGTTGCAGCGGCTGTCATATATGCAACAACACATACATACATACATACCTACACACACACACACCCATACAAAGGCTCAACACATGCTCAATATGTTTTGCTCTATGCAACTTCACACAACAAATGTGCAGCGTCAGTTGGTGCGCTCTGTGCAGCATATTGAGTGAAGCCAAGCCCAAGACATACGAAAAAGAAGAAGTTGAGGTGGTGGAGGAAGTAGAAGAAAAGCAAACGACATAGCAACGCGCAAGTGTAAACAGCCAAGGACCCAAGCAAGCGTCCTGGCGTTAAGTAGGTACTGTCGCCGTCACGCAGAGTTAGTCAAAGTCAAAATCACTAGCTCTTGTGGCAACCCTACTCCATATAAGTAAGCATGTTTGTACATTTTGTGCTCATATTCTCAAGTTACCACATCACGCAGTCAATGTGTGACAAAGCGCGGCATTGCCGGCAAGCAGCGAACGAATCATCAATCTTCTTAGACAGCTGCAATGTCAGCTGGTATAATCTCTGAAACTCCTTGAATTATAAATATTGGTGTAAAATGCTTAGGGAGCATAGCGTATGTATGTTTGTACGCATGAGCCGTCAGTCAGCGGGAAAGTTTGTGCGAAAAATTGTCTGCATGCAGCTGCATTTAGTCATCGGGTTTGTATGTTTGAAATAAACAAGCTAAGCGCACTCTGTGGCATATGAAATCCCCGCAACAAACTTTAAAACCTGCTGTACTTTGGGGCGCACTCATTCCTCACTAACGAGCAAGTAGAGTCTCCTCCCCATATGCACATGTGTGCACATATTGTATAACAACCCTACCGGAAATTGAACCACTTCAAAAGTAATTTAAAAAGACTTTGCCTACAGCTATAAGTGGTTACAATTTTTTTTTCTTTTTTTCTGGAAGTTGCCCTAACTTTATTATGCTGGCGATGTATAACAACGAAATTAATTTTCTTCAAACTGCAATGAAATTCGGGTTTTCAAACTATTTAAAATTCCATTTGTTTCTAACTATTATCATATCTATCCGCTTCCAATTATTTAAAAATGTACACAACGATCTATATCGTTTTTCCATCGGAATTATGGGGTAGGTTAGGTTAGGTTAATGTGGTAGCCCCCGCTGAGGGAACTCAATTAGACATATTAAAGGAGTTCATTGTAATACCACTTGTTGTTAGAATGGTTAACTGGAGAAGCGCTGCGTGCCGAAATCGAAGTCTCGCAAACAGCTAATTTCCATCCTAGATAGCTCTTCCGGGGAGTTATTGAAGTAAGAGTTTAGGCACCTGAACCTCAGCCTCGCAAAATCAGGGCAGCTAAGTAGAAAATGAAAAGATGATTCCACCTCGTCATCCTCCACAGAGCTGCGGCAAAAAGGGTCACAGACTATATTTAACCTAACCGCATGAATACCTATCGGTCTGCGTCCGGTCAGAACTCCTACGAGGACCGGGAATTGCCGCTTGGTTAGCGACCGAAGTCCCTTCGAACGCCTACGATCAACCACCGGCCAGAAGGCCCTTGCTATTCGGCATTTCGTAGTAATTGCTCAGCACTCGCTGATCAGACATAGAGCCAATAGTAGTCCGTAGGCGCTAGAGAAACTCCCACCTTCTCTCTGCTTGGAACAATGACTTCGAGGGAACCCTGTCGAGCGAGCTCATAAGCCATGCAGTTTCCGGCAATGCCGCTATGGTCAGGCACCCAAGTCAGTTCGATATTAAGATATTCAAAGAGAGCGAGACAGAAGTCAGTCACCCTTCGACCAGTTTCGACTTGACCATTAGAGACCCTAAGGCCTGAATTATAGCCTACTATTAGAATAGGGGTTTGCCCATCTAAAGGGCAATATGTTGGTGAGCAGGCAGTTTGCTGCCTCCTTGATTGCGGCCACCTCCGCCTGAAACACACTGCAGTAGTCCGAAAGCTTAAATTTCTGGCTGATGGGGAGCTCCTCCAAAATTACCCTATAGCTTCGAACCGTCCATGAAGAAGTTCACCGGTCCCTCGCCTCAAATGCCATCCTCCTGCCATTCCTCTTTTAGCGGGGTGTGAGTGAAGAGGAAACTATCAGGATCTAGAACCGGCAGACAACAATCTGTTTCTAGAGGGATAAAGTAGAAGCTGGCAAGAATTTTAAAATGCCCATAAGCCGAATAGAAGTTGTATCCATCGCTCTTTTCCACAGTCAACGCGTTTAGAATAACCTTGAGCGCAAGCGTAGGTGTGGTCCGAAGTGCCCCACTGATTCCTTCTGCAGTGAGTTCCACCAGACAACCACTTCATAAAACATTGTAGGCCTAATTATTTTGTCATAGAGTCAGTGATTTTTCTTGGGAGAGAGGGTCCCCTTATCTTTCCAATAGCACCCCGGCAACAGTTACAGCAATCGATGCCTTTTTCACGGAATTATATAATTTATTATAAATATTTCAAAACTTCCACCAAATAATCTCGGTAAACTATTAAAATTCATGACTAGAAAATGGCAACGGAATTCTCATCATTATGTTCCTGGCGGCCGCCATAGCCGAGTATTTAGCGTTTGCCGTTTCGGCGGACAAGAAACATCAAAAGCTATGGAAGAACTTTTTTCTAGTAGTGGTCGCCCCTCGGCTGGCAATAGCAAACCTTCGAGCGTATTCTGCCATGAAAAAATTTCCCACAAAAATAATTTCACGTTCGTTGTCGGCGTAGAATTGTAAGTCCCTAAATTTTTGTTACAACTTCAATATTTGTGGTGTGCATATTGAAATTGTTGGGGAAATTCCGTCAAATATGGAGCTATGATGTAAGCGAAAAATTACTATATTAGGTTTGTTTAAAAATTGTTTTATGCTGGCGTTTAAAGTATAAACTGTTTTCTTATATGAAGCGAGTTTTCTAAAATATATTAAAACAAATATATATTTTTATTTATAAAGTCTCTATTTTTTGAGGTATTTTCAAATCGTTCCACCTCTTGAAAATCTTAATACTTTCCGAAATCTTTTGGAGTAACCGCAAATTTTTGCTCATGAGTCCTATGCTTATTTGATAACAACTATAAATATATTATTTTTACATGCTCATTTCGAGAGTCAAATACACAAGTTTACATAAAAAGTTCTTTAGATAAATTTTGGGGTCGCTGAACACGAAAAAGAGTTTAATCAATTTTTTTTAAGCAACATTTCCGAAATATTGACAAAACCCCAGAATTGCGTGGGAGAACGTTGAAAGAAAAACAACTTATTTTGAGACAAACCTATGAAAAAACTTAAGCACCCTGTATCTCAAAATCTATAAATTTGTGATAAAACATTTTGGTAGCCATTTTTAGCGGACCCAAGTCCATTTGTAATAACTTTTCTTTGCCAAATATATCAACTAAAAGCTATTTATAAAAATTAACAATTTTCAAAAAAGCTCAAAAGTGCTCTAATTTATTGCTTTGAAACGCCTGGAAATAAAAAAGTGTTATTCCGATTTAGATAAAATATATATTAGCGTAGAGAAGCAGAAAGAACCTTTAGAACAGAATTCAGAGTAGGGTAGTTCTTTTTTGATATTCTAGACTTTTGTGGCAATAACTGCAAATGAACCTCGAAAACAGAGTTTTTTTTTGGTTTGGAAAAATAAATGAAACTCATTTTCTTGTTCAGCAACCCAACATTTTTTTTACCGAGGTACCACTCATTTATTAAATATTTGCAAACTAATGTTTTCAATTACTGATTGTGGTGTTTTTTTTTATCACCCCGCTTTACAGCAAAAGATAATACCAAGAAGTTCGGGTAGGCTTAGTATTCACCTCCTGAGCTGAAAACAAATATTTTTTGTATGAACAGGTTTTTGAGTTGACATTAATTTAGTTGTTTTTAGGGTATCAGTTATTTCAAAATTTTCATTGCTAAATAGCTAAGTGCATGTAGTACTTTATTAGCCTACAACTCGCTAAGTTATAACTGGTCAAAGTCTTTTAAGTTTTGATTTTAAAAGGATTTTTGTGTCAAAAGTTGCAAAGGCAGTAATGTTTTATTTCGCAGAAATGTTTTATTTTTTACAAATATTGTTAGCAAAAATATTTATTAATTTCTTATCACAAAACTTTTTTTTTAACATTTTTTTTATGTTGGTGAGTTAAAAAAAGCAATTACAAACTAAAGTTTTGAGTTTTGCATTTGTTTTAAAGCTTTTGACGTGCTACTAATTTCTTAATTGGTTAAACTAAGCTATCTGCTTTTTCCGGCAGGGCATAGTCATACTGTTGTCGCTATTGACACAGTCTAAATACTTTTTAAGCCGCTGACGATGTGGTTTCACATAACGAATTTGACTTGGCTTTAGCTCTACTGCTCACTTTTAATTCACAGATTTGCTCATTTAATAGAATTGTTTCTACTTTGGCACAATTTTTTTGGGGCTGATGCTGGCGTTACCGGTTGCTGGGTTTAGTAAAAGTGAATTTTACCATTTTGCCGTTGACCATATAAGCTGTGGAATCAAATTATTTGCTGCATACGTGCGTGAAAAATAATAGAAATGTACATATATTTCACACAGCTTTAGTGGGATAACACCTTCATATCGTTACCGCAATATGAGAAGGGCGAATTCTTCTTATTTGGTTTTACAACCGTTGGCCTGTTTGGGTCGATACCAAAAAAAGTTCGTCAATTGTCTCTGTGAAGTTGGTAATCTTATCTTGCTGTGAACCTATGGTAACATCGTTGAAGTGTCGATATGTCACGTCGGCATTTTTTAAAGCTTTCGTTAGGAGTAAAATGGAATATGCGGACACCACATTTGCAAATGCTCCTGCAAGAATTGAGAAGGAGTTAGTTTCAAGTAATTTTGAATGACACTTTAAGTAGGTGCCTTAGAGTCCCTCCAGGTAAGCCAATTTATGTTAGATATGCCCTGTTAAGCCAAAAAGAATGCCGTATAAAACAGAAAAAAAAATTAACAGATTTCTCTATGATTTTTCCGGTATTTGAGGTAGTGGTGCCTATACAGGAGTCCCTTGCATACGATGTCCAAACACGGTTGCCGATTCAAATGATCACTTCCCGCATCATCACCATGCGTATGATATACCTATCCCAGAAAATGCTCGAGTTGTATGCTATTATGTTTAAAATTTCATAAAATAATGATGATTTTTGATAAAAAAAAAATAAAAAGGAAATTGGTAAAAAATAGCTCACAAAATTGGGGGTGGTAACCATATAATAAATTCGCAATCACTTGTGTACCTCATACTCTACGAGTTAAATTTGTTTCATTTATTCTTTTGTTTTATACTTCCTTAGTTTTCTCGGCGAATCCAGATAATTGAAAAGGTTATTCTTTTGTTATTGATATGCAACTGTATTTGCCTTTAAAGAACTGCAATTGCTATTGGTTGTTTGTTAGTTTTTAAATGAAGTTTTTGAGTAAAAATATTTTCTAAAGCAATTACTTCTATTTTATTTAAAAAGGCTTTAACTTTTATGAATTGGGTTTTTTCCACCTCGTGAGTGACCACGATAAAAGAAAAACACGCGCGTGATCGCGGTTTAATTAGGGGGTGGTTTCTGTTTTTACCCACCGCCGGAAATGCGGCTTTAGTTTCCACGTACGGGCGGCTGGTAACTGATTATAGTTATGATCATGTCCTTGGCTGTAGATCTGGGCGGTCATAGATGTGCCACGATAAGAAAGATCCTAAAGACGGATATGTTCTTTAGGAATCTGTCTCAGCAATGACCTACGACATAGGTCTCCGGATTTTCCTAGCTACTACTTCATCTTCATAGACCACCCCAATTCCAAAGAGGAACAGCATATGCCAAGGATTTGATGGACAGGGGAAGCCTGACTGCTAGTATGCTTACTCTGGACACCAATTAACACCAATTAACCTCTAATCCGCCACTTTTTCTCGTACTCGAGGGAATCATAGGTCTGACGTGGAAGGATATTTAGAGATACAAGCTACTTCGGAGGTCATCGAGCCACAACTTCTTGCTTCCTTAACGGGAGTACTGGGGTTAACGTCTGAGAACTTTTTTGCAACCCTTAGGGTGTACCACTCCTGATTCTGAATCTGACAGCAGTCCGATGTCCAACAGTATTTGCTCTGCTGCACCAGAGCTGACTGAAGTTGGCACATCAATGCGGGATATCAAAGTGGACTCTGCGGACTTTGTGGTATAAGGTGGCAAACCTAGTGTCACGACCATGAGAACTTTCAAAGAGAGATAAGAGAGAGAAGCACTCTCCTCATGACTTTGTCTCAACACGATCGGTAGTATGGAAGCGGAATTCAAGAGATGTGTCCCTCGAGACAAAGTTAAGTTATATATATCGTTTTCTGCAGTAATATTGCATATATATGTATATGATATCTGCGTCTCGACAGCTAGGCTATTTAAATAGCAATATTACCAGGCGCATTAGAAGACATCACCTTAAACTAACTAACAAAACAATCACTGCACCCGATAGACCCTCAACTATTTTACGTTCAACGAGAGACAATTGCCGCGTTTTCTAACTCTCCTCCCATGAAAGTCGTCGTTGGGTTCATACCTCCACCACTAGTAGAAATGGGAGCCTCTGATGCCTTGAGATCTCTTGTTACTTTGGCACTATTAAAATCTGCTTATTGTGGTAGACTTAACTCTTACTTACTTCTAAATAAGTGCACTTAGATAAATTGGTAACATTAACCTTATTTCACGAATGCTATTTTTAATTTATTTATTTTCCTGGTTAATGTGGGTTGATGGATATGGTTGAAATCATCTAAATGATATTTTTGGTTTTTCGCCACCATTGTACACTTGCTTTGAACGATCAATTCAAGAGTTCTTTTATTTTTCGGCTGTAACAGTTTGCAGTGTAACAACGCACATAATATATGTCTTTTAACCCGTCAGGTGGCGCCTGAGTCGTGATTTTCCGAACATAAAATTGGAGAAGTATGGGGCAAGTGCAGTAGATGGAACTACAGATAAGTCATTTAGAAAATCTGAAATATTTTTATGCATCCGATAGGTGGCGCTAAAATCGAGTTCGTCAGAACTTTCCTGTTTATAGTATTAATAATATTAGAAAGGTATGCTGCAAATCTTTTTATGGTCCAATTAAGAGACATTGAGCACAAAAATGTGTATAGTGTAAGCGTTTACTATAATTTTCTTTAAAAAAAATTTATAAAAATCAATAAGATGGCTCTGTATTCGAGATTTCCACAAAATTTTAAAATCTTGCCAAATCAAGTGGATTGGCGAAATAATTGCTATAATTACAAGATTAAGTTTTGGTCTGGACAAGGTAGTATTTACGGCTTCAATTAATTTAAATCTCAAGGCACAATGCCCCTTAGTCAAAGTCGAGAAAAAATATTATACTTGAGCTATTCCTTGCAGATATTCTATTGAAAATTATGTGAAAAAACTTCTACTGATATTAGAGTCGACTTCAGGGTATTGTTATTAAATTGATCGTAGCATCGTTTTTAGTTTTTGAAATCAACTGTAAGTATATGGAAGAGCAGTAAGCAACGCAGACGAAAATATGATATCTCTCATGAAGAATTTCACATATTTTGAAGTATTTAATTCATCATGCAGACATATCTACATTTAGTTATTATATGTATTTGCAGTCTCGAATGAACTTGCCACATTTAACGACGGCGTGATGGTGCCAACTTAGGAAATGATTTGTGAATGACAGCTATGTGATAAAAGCTAATTTGTACAAAGAAACTCTTTTTGTGTAAAATGTAAATATATTCTCATTTTAAAATATCCAGCACTTACAGGACTCTGCAACGTTAGTGGCGCTTCAGAGAAAGCAGATAACTGCGATACTTACTTGCAACAGTGACAACAAAAAAATCCACACACTGCCTCCAACGTTAGCTGTCTTTCTTATCACTTTGACATTCTGCTCCCCACCGATACTTAATCTTTCTGGAACCAGCATTCGCAACACTGTCAAATAAGCTCATTTATCATCGGGGCTGTTGGCATAGCAGCAACGAATCAATGGGCACTTTGCCTCAATTTTGCACAAATTTCCGTTGCATTCTAGATTAAAAAAAAATGTGAGCATGCATGCAGTTGTGTTAGTTACTCCGCAGTCAAATATACTAGTTCTAAGCTAGCTTGCCAGCAGTTTACTTAATAAACTCAGCTGGTATTTTTAACATAATGTTGTCTTACGCGTACCGCAGTCTGATTGGAATAGAGCCATGATTTTGCTGGGGTTACAGCACGGTGTCACGCCAGTGATAAAAAATAATAAGAATGAAGTTGGCCAGGTCAGGTATGAAATGCTACCATATTTGCCGTAAAATTTGTGCAATGTTTGCACTAACTTATACTCTTTTTGATAATAAAGTTAAAGCATTTAGACGCGCTGTTTAATCGAGCTTCTGGGCATTGCGATTTGGCACTATTTATCGAAAAATAACCGACAGATTATACAGAAATCATTAACGCAGCATGGCATCATATGCCTCCAGTATCTATCTACGTTAAGCGAAATAAGTATAATTAAATTAGGTTAGGCTGATGTGGTAGTCCCCGCAGAGGGAACTCACTCACAAAGACATAGTAAATGAAGTTCATTGTGATACCACTTGCTTTTAGAACGGTAACGTACACCGGAACCAAGAATGGTTAACTGAAGAAACGCTGCTTACCCCGAATGAAGTCACGCAAAATACCAATTTTCACCCCAGAGAGCTCCTCTGGGCAGCTAAAGCAGTATGAGCCTAGGTATCTGAACCTCAGTCTCGCAAAAGCAGGTCAGCTGAGTAGAAAATGAAAAGATGATTACACCTCGAAATCCTCCATACAGCTGCGGCAAAAAGGTTGAGAGACTATATTCAACCTAACCACAAGAATAGCTATCGGACAATGTCCAGTGAGAGCTCCTATGGAGATCGAGTGTTGCCGCTCGGTTAGCGACCTCAGCCAGAGGGTCTTTGCAATTCTGCGCGTCGTAGTAGTTGCTCAGCGCTCGCTGAGAGGACAGAGAGCGCAACTATCCAACATAAGTTCGTTGGTAGCCAAAGCGGCCCACTCTCTCCCTGCATGGTGTAATGGCTCCTACGCGAGCTTTCTGGGCAGAATCAGGCCAAAGTACATGACCCGGTCTGACAGCACAAGCGGGACATCACCGATTGAGGGAGGTCGGGCGTTAGGCACTCTATACCTTCTAGTAAACACGATGAGCTTTGTCTCATTATGATTAATAACTCCTTCAGGATGCCGATAATAGCACCGACCCAAAGGAGTGCCACTACTCACTCTTCGATGTATGGAGGCGCTGTCTCGCTCTGCCATGATAATTCTGTCACAGAGTAGGCGGTAGATGAGCCTCATAAAATCCGGTTCGGTCACAAGCTAACCCAGAAACCAACTGCTAAGTTTTTGTGTTCAAGAGACCCTTCCATGTCGTTAACAACCGTGCGCAAGGCTGTTCTCACTGGCCTGCCTCTCGAGTATTCGTGCTGAGCCCACAACAATGACGTTCCAAATAAGTGGTAGCTAGCTATATTTTGAAAGGGGGCGATCACCTGCTTGAAATGTCGAATTTAATTAAATGTGGATGTCAAACGGTTCGCCTCGACGAGGAGAAGGTTCATACTTTTATTATGGAGAGGTTAGTAGTAGTAGTCGTAATTACTAGTTGTACTTAGTAGTAGTAATTAGCAGTACCATTAGTAACAAAGTAATAATAATTAATCTTAGTAAAGAAGTTGTAATTAGTAGTAGCATTATTGAAAGTAGTAGTGGTGTTAGTAGTAGCGTTTGTAAAAAAAATAAAAGAAATTAGTTAAAATGGAAGTAGTAATTAGTAGTAGCATTAGTACAAATAATAGTAGAAATTGATAAAGATTGGGCAAGATAATGGCGGTAATTTTTAGTAGCATTAGTAAAGACAGTGGTAGAAACTAGCAAAAAATAATGGTAATAATAGTAGTAGCTGTAAAAGTAGTAGTAGTAGAAACTAGCAGTAGTATCAGTAAAAGTAGTGGTAGAAATGGGCAGTAGAATTAATAAAAATAGTAGTAGAAACTAGTAAAAATAGCTGTAATAACTAGTAGTAGCATTAGTATAAATAGTAGTAATAATCCATAGTAGTCGCAGTAATAGTAGTCGTAATTAGTAGTAATAGTAGTTAATTGTAGTGCGAGAAGTTGTAGTAGTAGTGGTAAATAGTAGGTAGTAGTAGTGGTAGTAGTAGTAATAATATTGGTTAACCAGTCCCGAACTACAGTGCAAAAAGTTTTTGTGAACCACCATCGCTCACGAACCGGAATGCCCGCCTCGATTAAATACCAGTTTATGAACTAGAATATCTTTTGGATTTTTTGCCTTTTCATTGCGTGTCCCTGGGTTATGGTTATTCACGATGTGTGTTCATCCTACAGGTTATGCTAGGGTTTCTGTGATTATGGTCATATTATCAGATTTCCTTATTACCCCGATGCGGTGATCCGCCACAGCCGCAGCTACAGTTTCAGTTTCTCTGCTTTCAATATTCACTATTTTTTTGCTGGTATTTAGCACTACCGCACATTGCTTTGGTTAATCAGTGACAAGCGTTGATGTGCAAAGCGGCGATTGCAACTGCGGCAACTATTGACAGGCAGGAGCTGCTATTGGTCAAACAAAAACGGTGGCATTGATAGTAATATTCTGGTTGTACACACACACATACATACTTATACTTTTCTATTATATAAGAGAGGAAATGTGTGAATGTGTACGTTTGCAGCAGGGATAGCTGACGCGTAACTTTTTCTCATTGCTTTGCTGTTTGAAGTCCAACTTGAAGTGCAGTGGAAGTTTGAAGGACATTTACAAGTTCTTACTTGTGGTAAACGTCGTTCTCGCATTAGACATTCACACATCATCAAAGCTCCTTAGTTAGAAAGCTACAAGTACACACGCATACAGTTATGAATTATTTATTTATGTTGGTTGTGTGCTAAGCGTTTGCTTTGTGGGTATTTAGAGCATACGAGGATGCTTCAGCAACAGCACTCATCTACGTTTGAAGTTGAAGGTGAATATTCGTTGAGTGTGGACTAAAAAATTTGCATTGGAATTTTGTCAATTTGTTTACAAATATTATAGCAATTCTGCTAAGTATCGCTTTGGAATTTGCTAGGTCATTAAAAATTTTGATTTTTTTTAATGAGGTCAAACAAGTTCAATGCGTTTAGTGAATTCAATGTGGGAACCACATTTTTCCACTCTAGCTTAACATTCCATATTTCGATATGAAACAGTAATGCATAGTTTTTATTTTTAATTGCTGTCTTTTAGCAAAGAGTAGATTTATTTCAATACTTATTATTTGCATTGTGAATGACTAAGGTTTGACAGTAAGATAGGCGTTTATGAATTTTTGGAAAGAAATACGTTTGCAATTTCAATTGGATATAACAATACGCTATTTAATCAATATCGTTTGGGACTTCACATACAGAGATCTGTAGGGACCTTTACTTGAGCCCCATTCTACATAGTTTTTATTAAACTCATCAATTAAAAAATGTACACGTTTCTATATTTATCGCCAACCCATTAGAAACTATAGAATTATTGTAAATATAACATAAGCTTTAACAAATAAGAACACCCATAAACTTAGACTTCTAGACATGCATGTAATCGCTTTGGATAGTATGCGTATAGTTTATATTATCACTCCAACTCTAGCACTTTAGAGGATGTTGTGTTCCAGATTTTGAATGGAGATGATAGTCGCTCTACAAGGTGCGCGAGTCTAAGACTCATAACAAGAGGACAATTAAACAATATAGCTCTGACATTTCGTCTGCCAATCGAACAAAATCTACAGCCCGCTTCTTCAGCTAGCTCCCATCTTAAAATTCTTCAGTATAAGATTAGGTTAGTCTATATAAATTCTTCTTCAGTTAGTTCCATCTTGCATTGACCGTGGAGGTAATCAGTAAGAGTTCTTAAACTGTGAACCTCGTGGATTGCATTTTATCCTTTGTGTTACGCAGTTGAATTGCAAACCGATAATCCTCCTATCTTCCCTTTAGTTATGTATTGTAACTCTTGGATGTTCCACAGAAAGACTCTGGATCAAGCAGACGTCGTTTCCTCCCAAGTTTTCCAAGACAGTCAGCCTTTTCGTTGCCGTCAAACCCCTCATGTCCCTGAACCCTCTACAGCGTTACTTTGTTGTGGATGGCTAGTTGGTTCAGATGAGTTTTGCAGTCATCCACAAGCCTCGATTTGGTTAAGTTTTAGAGCAGCCAGACTGTCCTTCTGCGAAGGCATTCGTGGGCACATAGTGCAATTGCGTAAACCTATACTTGAAAGATGGTTGTGTAATGCCCATTGGCAAACTTAACTGAAACTTTGGTCCGAATATTCCGGCCCCAGTACGCCCATCCTCCAGCTGGGATCCGTCAGCAATTATTACATAGTGCTTGTTGAAGGTTAGATTTGGTAGCATGATATGCGATCGTTTGATACCGGAATAATCAAGTATTCCTATTCGACCCCGAAAATTGTTTCTCTTCAATGGAAATTGAGAGGCGGAAAATGCCTGTAATGACGCCATCGCTTCTCTGATGACCACACAAACCATACGGTTGAGCGTAACCAAAGTAATACTGGTGCTAACTTTCTTAACCTTTGGTCACCAGATCAGCTAAAATCGCCTTTGTCACAATTCGGTCAGTTTCGGTGGTGTTCTTCATGTTTTACAGGCATATAAAGCCTTTGTGGCCTTATTGGTAATCATAGTAAGGTGTGAGCTCTAGTTGAGAGGTTTATTCAGAGTGCTCCTTTGAAAATTCAGTTTCGGTCATCGCCAATATGGGTTCGGTCAAATTAACCTTCCTTCTTTTGGTGAAGGGGACGATGGTGGAGTTCGATGTGTTCATCGACAATCCCTCTTCAGCACACCAGTTTACGGTTAGATTTAGCGCAGATTGCAATCTTGAACTTGTATCTCTTCAATAGACTGAGTTAGGTAGTAAATTACAGTTACAGTAGATTTACCTGCCTAATACGCCATCGCATAAAGGGTATTCCTTTAAATAATTATACCTAATATGAAAGTTAATACGTTTTCCAACGTTTTGATAAAAAAGAGTAAATCGCATCCGGACCTGGAGATTTATTATCACTAAACGTTAGCAGAGCCCCGACAGCTTTTTCTTACATACAATTCTTTCCACTACCCTTCTGTTCGCTTAGAATACACCCCGCAAATTGGGTTTCTAAGAGAAGCCTACTTGGTCCAGTTAAGGGACCTTCTGTAGGCGCTAGAGCTCTGGAAATAAAGAGATGTTACCGCAATGCTCTCGCCAAGTGGCTCTTTTTGGCAATCTATGGTCTCGATATGCACACCGCTTTATCGTGTGCAGCATATTAGGATTATTGGTAGTGAATTAAAAGTTTTCACTTCCAAATCAGGAAAAATCGTATGTGTCTGCAGTTTAGAAACTATTTTATATATTTAAGTTCATTTTCAAATATTTTGATTTTAAATACATTTTAATTTAAACAATTAGTTTATATCTACTTTTGACTTTTTGGAATACATGAGTATTTTGTCGTGAGCACTATTAAAATTAAATTTATTTTATCATATAGTTACGCATTAGTTATAGAAGCACGTAAATAAAGGTTGTTTTTTTTAGACATGTGGATTTCAAGAAGAAATAAAACGCATATAGTTTAATGTTATGGCCAATAATTTAGCTTTATTATAAATCTAAGGGTTTGCCATTATGCTTTAAAAATTACTTTGGGCAAGTAACATCCGCGGCTGGCTCAAATAAATTTCCGCTGAGAGGTTCGATTTTCGACCAACAATAATGCCCCGAGTATTCTCTTCCAAGGCGTCAATCGTCTCGGGCTTCACTGCGTAGACAAGCGACTTCACAAAATCCCACAAAAATGGTCCAGCGGTGTTAAATCGCACGATCGTGGAGATCACGCCACAGGCCCACAACGCGAGATAATGCGCTCACCAAAATTTCCATGCGATTTGAAATATTGACCAATGATTCCCTCTGCCCATAAAGCACACTAAACAGGGACTTTTTGAGGATGTAACGGCGTCTCAAAAATGGCTTGTAAATTATCAACAGTCCAAAAACGTCCCCATTCAACCAAAAGTGAGCTTCATTGCTGAACAAAACTTTCTTACGATGCGTCGCTGGAACCGAACTATTATTTTGGTATTGGATTTGCACGATTTATAAAAGTTGTTCCGGAATAAGTCTGTTTATTATGAAAGTAATCCGGCTATAAATCAAGCAAATAAAAGCTGTCAAAAATACAAACTTTGAAAAAAGTAGTGCCTCATTGAAAACCACACACTAAAAACTGAAAATTGAAATTTGGAAGACGCGCTAGGGCGTTTCGTATCTCCACCTCAAGTATTTATTTAAAATTGCCGATTCTTCAATCTGTGCGCACGCGAAATCCCTTACGAAATTGAAGTATCTTAACATCGTATAATATGTTTTCATGGGAGCTTAATATATATACCAGGCAAGAGTGATTTCCATTTTGTTATATTAGGGAAAAATCTGTAAAACAGCGATACAAAATTCGAAAATTGCGCTTTGAAAGTTGATTTTTCTCTATTGTCTATAGTTTGAATACAAAATCCAAAAAAAACTATAACCGACGAAGTGTTCCCTCGATGTTTAGTTATTTTTTTTTTATTGTACTGAGCATAATTTTCTTAGTTTATATTCAATCAATACTATTTCATGCGAGCAAATTTATACAGGAAAAATATAATATGACGCAAAAGACATAGCATAAAATTAAAAAAATAAGTATTACATAGGCTTAATTTTTATTCAGCTTTTCAGTACAAAAAAGTTGCTTTCAAAGGAGCCAAAATAATTTGAGCGGCGAACCTACCAACGACCACATTTTCAAATACTACACTTTACAGCACGCTATGCTACAGCGTTTTAATTAAAATTGTTAACGAGATTTTATTACCATTTTCCACGCATTTGAATGAAGTATTCAATTCCATACCTCCCATTTTACCACCGCCGTCACAACGCCTTGACTAACAAGCAAATGCAAATTGTTAATAATTATAAACATTTGTGGTGCAATTGGCATTTTGCTGCGTTGCCATTAATTTACTAAGGATACATATAAATGTATCGCACGTAATACAAGTGGTAAAAAAAGTCAGACGCGCATGCGCAGCCGAAGAGATAGAGTGTGTGTGTAATAATAAAGGGAAACAAGCGTACGCAGTGCTTTGGTTGCGCCATTATTGGCGCTAATTCAATAACAGTAATTTCCATACGTGAATAGCAATATGTACTTACAGATTTGTATATGTGTGGGTACATTAGGGTCGGACGAAAAAAAAAATACGAAAACACCACCCCGTTTTTTGTAAGCTTATTTCGTCGAGCTCTTGTTTCAAATATATTATTCAGCTATTGGACTAGTCGACTTAGTCGATTGAAAACTTTTTTGATGGTTCATGGTTGATTGAATTGTGTTTCTAAAATTCAGAGCCGCTCTTGGCTTGAAAATCAAAAGGTTTCATAAAATTTCAGAGTTGGATCGTCCTGCGCAATTTTACAATTTAGTGAGTTTAAAAGTTTAACTGATACTTTATACAGCACACCATACTGTTCACCATAGGTCCTAGATCTAAGTGAAAGTATAAATATAAATTCTCTGATCCATCATCTAACAATAAAGAGCGACTCATCCGCAGAACTCAGCCAAAATATTTTTGAACCATTTTTTATTGGCACAAAACTGACTCAAAATCTATAAGAGTGTTGAAAATCAAAGCTTGTATAATTTCATGCTAAACTCTGGTCAGGTTTTTGAACTGCAATTCGTAAAACAGTATTGGAAAACATTAAGAAAATGTCAGCCTATGCTGGGTCAAACCGATGCAAAAACACCCTGTATCTCAAAATCCAAACGTGACGGGTGCTTATTTAGAATCAGCGGACCCAAATCTACATATATAAAATAAGAATATTCTGGCTGTTGCACCGTGAAATGCAAAGTTTTGGCAGGTATTCAACTGAAGCTGACAATGTAGATAAAATTTACATATAAAAATTTCGTAATTATATAGCATGCAATAATTATTAAAATAAAAAAAAAAAATTGACTAAAACGTTTAAAGAAATTATAAAATTAGTTCTTCGTAACATATTTCGTATTAATGTTACAAATATTTTAAATCATAACCACATTTTTCTCCTTACTATTTCAACATCAAACCCCCAATTTTTCAGGGAACATGGTATACATCTACATATGTGTGTAATGTATAAGTGGCACTGGTGGTGCCCAAGGCATTATAACTTAGTTCACCTAACGGTTGTGTGTATCAGCATAAAGTAGCCGAGATAGATATAGACATATATATACCACAATTCTTAGAATTAATAGTTTATTTGATTAAGCCATGTTTGTCTCTCTGTTCGTCCGTCGGTCCGTCCGTCCGTCAGTCGGATAACTCGAGTAAATATCGAGCTATCTTAACGAAACTTGGTGTACACATTGCCCTGGACCTAAGGTACTCTTGTATTGCAAATGGGCGAAATTGGAAGAAAATCAATAGGCGGCGATAATTTCATAACTGTTGCAGATAATTTACTGAGATTTAATTCATAGGAGTGGGTTTGGGTAATGAATACTTGTACAAAATTTTGATTTTTAAAAATGGGCGGAACCTCGCTTTATTTGAACTCAAATTAGATAGACAAGATTGGGTTTGAAAATGAAATACATAGAATCATAAATGTTCGGAATGGTTTATGATATCGCAGAACTTGAAGCAAATATGATACTTTACTTTTCCAACAATTTACAACAAACCAAACGAAATAATTATTTGCATTTAAAAATCAGACTAAAGCCACGCTCATCTTCCAGATATTTTACTAAAAAATGTCGTGAATCCTTTCAAAGAATTTAATTAGAAAGACAAATTATTAAAAACTTGCGCTGGATATTTAAAGTTCGGTTGCATCCGAACTTAGATATTTTCTAGATTGTTTAAGTTTTTTTTTTAAATAATTATAAATTGTATTTTAAAAATAATTAACATTTTAAAATTTTTACATTCATGGGAACTGATCAGATCTAACATATGTACGTAAATGTATTTATAATTTAAATCCAAATTTCATAGGTTTATAGCTGTATATAGAAATGTAAGCTCGGGTTTACCTAAAGCCTCCCTGGCTGTCTGTGCACGTACACTTTTACATCGGTATATCTGCTTATAAACAAATGGGCGTACGTATGTATGTAAATACATACAAACCGATTCGTTTATATTGAAAATGTTTGTAAACGAAAAACAAGGCGTTAACGGGTGCCACTGCTGCGCGTACAATTTGCCTTTAATTAATAAATTACTCGCATACAAATGCCATGTTTCGATGATATATGAACTCATAGATATGTATGTATGTATGTGTATAGTATATGTGTGTGTGTACGTATTGCATGAGCGTTGTATTTGCCACGCAACGTAGACCAAATTCGTTTATTGTATTGAAAGATTGTATTGTTTCCTTTGCAACTCAAAACAGAGTTGTGGGTTGAAATCAGATTTTGTTCGGTTTTTGACATCAAATGCGTTGCTGCTGTATTTGTACCAATTTGATGCGCTGGCGCTGCGGTGTATACAGGGTGATCTGTATAAAATAATTTTTACTAATTTGCTTCGAATGCCAAGGCAATTGCCATTTGACATTTGAAAAGTAAATATAATTGAAAATAGTGTAGCGGAACTTTGAGACATTATACTCATTCATTTTGTGCCATATGTTCACTGGCTGGGAAGCCATATGTATTTGTAACTACACTCCAAATATTTATTGGTAAAAAATTCTATATCAATGAAACTTTTAAATTTTTTCCTTCTATGAAAATTGAAAACATGAACTTTTAATCCCATATATAGATCATAGTTTTTCAAATTATGCAAATTGGACACTACTCTGCTGGCGATGTCTGAGCTCTGCTCGCGTTCGAAAAAATTTGTGTGCAACAACAACGATACCTAGCTATAGATTGGGCGATCGCAAGTACGGTGATACCTCATTAAACTGGCCGAACTCGTTACATCCAATGCAGGCATGATAAATTAACTCTTCGAAATTGTATCAAATATCAGAAAAAATTTGTAAACTTTAAAAAAATTTATCAAATTTTTTTTTCAATTTTAAATAAAAAACTATTCCAAACGTATATGTAAACTGACTTACAAATTAATTTAAAAAAAGGTAAAAATAAAAACGAAATATTAAGATTTCCAAATAAAAGAAGATCCATCTCCAAATATTTAAACTTAAAATGCAAATAAAGAACTCGAACAGAATTTGTTTAACTTAGTTCTCGAAGGCACTGAGAGGAATAAGACCATATAAATATTAATCAAATTTAAAGACTTGTCCAATACGCTTTCAAATATTTTGAGAAGCTACTTACAAAATACATGATTTAAGTTTTCCTTTTCCTGATAATCGTGAAACTTATTTTCTTCAACTTCGAAAATTTGAATGTGCAAGAAGAACAGAGGAAAAGGTATCTGCGAAATTGCTTTCATGATATGAAAAATGGGGAAAGAAAGAAAACTCCCAGGAAGTGTTTATTATTCAGAATTGGAGTGGTATTCTTTTTTTTTTAGTCGCGTGCATTATTTTATTTTCTCTTATCAATTTATGAGCTTTTTTTGTCATTTCGCCTTTGAATTTTTTGGCAATCACAAACAAGAAGTAGGAAGAGTAAAACATTATAAAATCAAGTTGTAAGACTTCATAATCCAATTCAGTTTACATTTTCAGACCACTGTCGTTTAATTAAAAGCAAAACTAAAAAAAACTACATTACATTTTATTCAAATTGTACCAAAGAAGTCGATGATGTGCTGTCAAAGTACTTTCCGGCTTCAAATTGTATCAAAAAAGTACAATTGTGGTGACTCTATCATCACTGATTCAATATTAAGCTGAAGTGCATGTACTTTTGCATGAAAATTGCACTGGAAACAAAAACAATAACAAAAACTATGTTGATGATAATTTATACCAGATGCCTCATCGATTCGCCACTCGCAAATAGATGGATTCCATCTATGTGTATTTCTTATTTCATAATTACTATTTTTCGTCCAGTGGTTGAAATGCAACCCCTAGAATGATCAGAATTCCTTTATCCTACAAAATTGTGTTTCGTTACCATACTACCATATTATTATATGTAATTTAAATTTTTATTCGAACTTAGTCTTAATTTTATTTTCTAAAATACTAAAAAGTAAAAAAAAAATCAATAATTAAAATAACTAAGGTAATTAAAATATTTGCAATACTTTTTTGTATATATAAGTATATATACATCTTACCCAACGTTGCCTTGTATATCTACTTTGGTTAATAAATTTCCTTACTAAAAGTAGAAGTTAATTAAATAGTAGAAATCTTACCTATTGCAAGAGTGTTATGGTGGCAAGAGTGTTTGCTATATTTTTTCAAATTTTTTTCGATTTGTCCGAAACGTTAGGGTAAACCAAGAACACATTCCTTGTTCTACTCTTACATAAGGCTCATGAAACGTCCTAAAGATTTAAAATTAAATATTAAAACTAATATTCATAAATATGGCGTATGCTTTCCCATATGGTTTGATATATATTATGATTTAGGGACATGTATAAGTTTAAATAGTCAACCTTTTCATAGCGGCGATTAATTTTGATAAAAATGTCAAAGGGTTATCTTTATAAAAAATGCAAAATTAAAGCACTGATAAATTTCCTATGGATAACGCTTTAAGGTTTTTAAGCAGCATAAGTCTATTGAAAAATGAGCGTATTACAACGTACATTGAAAAAAAATGATAGTATAGGATTTCCTCTTAATGCACGGAAAGAGTCCATCGCCCATATTCATAAATAGTCTAAATATGAACAATTTGATGTACTGGGTGTTTTTTTTACAGGTTTGTTTTTCGATTAGAGATAAAACTGGCATTTTGTGGTAAAATCTGGCAACTCTAATGTCATTTATGTTCAGTTTGGTTTGCCATTTCATCATGAACAGGTTGACAAAAGAACAACGCTTGCAAATCGTGCAAATTTATTTCGAAAATAATGGTTCAGTTCGCGAAGTTTACCGCGAGCTCCGTCAATTTTATGGTCGACATAATCGTCCATCAGAGCAATTAATTCGGTTAACCATGGATCGTTTTCGCACTACGTTTACTCTATGTGATAATACGCATCTGCAGAGACGTCGAACAGTGCGCACCGAAGAAACAATTGCCGCTGTAGAGCAAAGTGTTGAAGAGGACCCGAATGAATCGATTCGCCACCGTGCACAGCAATTGGAGCTTTGTCCATCAACTTTATGGAAGATTTTGCGCAAAGATCTTGGCTTGCGACCTTACAAGATCCAGCTTGTGCAAGAATTAAAGCCGCGAGACCATGCAATGCGTCGTGATTTTGGTGTATGGGCGGAAAATGAGATTGATCTCGATGCTGATTTTCATCGCAAAATTTTGTTCAGTGATGAGGCTCATTTTTGGTTGAATGGCTACGTCAACAAGCAAAATTGCCGCATTTGGAGTGAAGAGAATCCACATGAGACCCTTGAAACGCCATTACATCCACAAAAACTGACTGTTTGGTGTGCTCTATGGGCTGGTGGAGTCATTGGGCCATACTTCTTCCGCAATAATGCTGGAGAGGCAGTTACCGTTAATGGAGATCGGTATAGAGCCATGATAACCGACTATTTTGTTCCCGAATTGGATGGCATGAATGTGGATGAGTTGTGGTTCCAACAAGACGGCGCTACATGCCACACAGCGCACGTCACAATCGATTTATTGAAGGAAACATTCGATGAGCGCATAATTTCGCGGATTGGACCTGTAAATTGGCCACCAAGATCGTGTGATTTGACACCATTGGATTATTTTCTTTGGGGATATGTGAAGTCGCTCGTCTACGCCAACAAACCAGAAACGTTAGGGGAATTGGAAGCCAACATTCGTGGCGTTATTGCCGACATACGGCCCCATATGCTCGAAAAAGTGGTTGAAAATTGGACCTGTAGAATTGGCTTTATTCGAGCCAGCCGCGGCGGCCACATGCCCGAAATCATATTTAAACATTAATGGCATAAAATTATCCTTCCAATAAAGCCAAATTGATGGACCTTAAAACGATTTTCTTGTGTTTTATTTCAATTCGAAGTTCTATACCCCTAAAAAAAACACCCGATATAATGATAAAAACTTAATGTTCTATCACGAATACCAAACTCTTACACCCATATGCAGCTTGGGACAAGTTCTGGGCCGTTTCTATTTTAGGATTTTTCTAGTTGACCGGGAATGGTTCACCATTACACCTACTACAGCAACTTTTACTACTTCTACTTACCACTACTACTATTTATTAACAATTTTTTTACTGATTTCTACTACTTTTTTTTTGTCAATTTCTACTACTATTTTTACTAAAGCTACTAATACTATGTTTTTAATGCTACTGTTTTTACCAATTTGTACTACCTTTTTTCATTCGTGCTTAAACTAAAAAAAACTAAAGAGGATATCTTATAAAACTCTCTCCCATATTTAACTCTATATGTCTTTGTGGAATTAGCACAGAAGTTTTATTTCTGGCTCGCGCCACATTTTAATATTTCTCAATGTTTTTGAATCCTAGGGAGCTTACAACATCTGCTCTCGTGTGGCAATACTTGTGTTATATCACACAGACCCAATCAGCCTCGTTGTTTTTTCGATCAGATTTCTTGCTGTTTCGTTATTTTTTCTTTATTATTTATTTTTAATGCCTACTATTTGATGCGTAGAAAGCAGAACCGCGAAAAGCAATACTGAAAATGAAGAATACACTTTTGAAGCAAGACTATTTGGAAAATGCAATTAAATCAGTTATCGTATTTTTATTATTATTTATCAGAATTTATTTTTTCACTCATAATAAAGAAATTGCAAATTATTGAATATAATATAATTTTATATGTCTTTCCAAAAATTTCAGCTATTTAATACACTCATTCACTTAAATAGCGTCTACTTTATCCGGTAGATCCTTAACAAGTTTTAAAATTTTCATGTGTTAGAATTTTAATCATTTTACCGGTAATTGAGTTTGGCAACACAACGGGCTTTGTGAATTTTTGGTTACTGAATAATTACAAAAAGTACAAGTGATACATTATATAACACCAAGTCTAAAATATATTTTTACATATATTTATTCCCTTTTGTGCGCTTGCCTTTGGACAATACTATCAATTTATAATGTTTAATTGAAAGCATTGTTCACGGTCCATCGCACACTGGCCATTTGCGGTGTCTGCCGTTGGCAGATTTGGTTCTGTTGAAATTTTTTTTGTTTGTTTAGCTATTATTCTGCTAATGACCATTATTTAAATTGCAAACTTATTTGACACTTTTGTGTACGCAAATGTCTACTTTTATTTGTATGTAAATGAAAATGCGTTTATTTTAATCAATAATATTTGGTTATAAAATCAAGGCCTGTAATAAATAATTCTCTTTAAAAAGTTAAATAAGTTGTGTTGATGTTGAATTGAATAAATTATATTTGATACTAGTTTTCTTTTGTTAATAGAAAGGAGTATTTTAAATGGAATTTATACATAAAGCAAAATCGACTATACCGCAAGGAAATAATTTAAAATATTCGAGCCCAACCAAATACCATTCTTAATGATTTTCAAAATATTTGAGCACCCCTAGGCACTATTCTTATTTATATAACAATTTAACTGCTGAAATTTGAGTATCATTTTCCAACGACTTTATCTAGATCTTGAAATTAATTTAGAACTAACGAGGAAAGACAGGGCTGTTTTCAAAAATGTAGAAGGCTTCACACGTTACACGAATTTAACAAATATTTGCGTTTAATTTATTAATTTCATTTTTATTATTTATTATTAATGTTAATGTAAATTATTGGATTTAAAATATTCAATATAAAAATGCTATTTAATTTTTTATAAAATAAAATGCAATAAAATAAACAAAAACATGCACTTGCGGTCAATACAACCGCACTACCACGAGCAATTTCTTTAAAAAGTTAAAAATTAAAAAAAATTAACAAAAATGTACATTCGATGATATTCATGGTTATTTAAAAGAAAACAATGTGAAGTTTACTTAAAACGACTAAATCATTTTCAACACTAACGGTAGAAATATAGACTTCATAATAGGCTTTCCTAATAACGAGTCGTTCCCCCTTTAGCATCAATAACTGCCTTAATTCTTGAAAGCATGGAATTCACTAGGATCTCAATTGATTTCCTTATAACGGGACCATACCAAACCAGTTCCAAAATCTTTATCAATTGACTTCTATTTGTTGGCTTCAATAGAGTGCATATGAATACCAATGACATTAAACGCTGGTATTAAAAAAAAATATTCCCTAATGGCCACTGTAGGAGGTTTCATCGAAGATTCTACGAACGTGCTGCTAACATTTTGAGAAGAACTGTATTCAATTTCTTAGACTAGAGATATCAGAGCAACAAAAAGCCAATATATTGCATTTAGCTCAAATGTTTGGCAATCATAGCATGCCCTCTATTAATTTCAAAGACGATCTTTTCGATCGACATTTGTGACTTATATTTGGCGATAAAAATCATTTCCCGAGCATCGCCAATATTTTCGATCATTGAAAGAAAAATAGTTGTCAATTTGAAATAAGACACGAGATCTGGCGACTCAGGTAAACGCGGTTAGAGAACCGCAAGGCGCATACGTAATTCTGACAAATATTGTATTGATTTATTTTAGAAATAAGTTTAAAACACAATTTATTTTTCATTGCCTTATACGAAATTTTCAAAACGTGACATCGAAAGTTTTCCGCTTCAGTTTTGGTTATATTATATTTATTTATTTAAAATGTATTACACTAATAAATAAACTACAGCGTAGCATTAATTTGAGGTTTGCCGTTCTAAGGCCTTATTTAAACTTTTCAATGTATATTTTGCATATCTATATATGTATCTAACATATGCATCTATTCTATATATGCGGAAGTAAAACCGACAACATTTAGAGGGTGACAATGACGGGTATACTTCTAGCATACTATTTTTAAATATTTATACTACTTTTACTTGCAACCTGGCTAAAAAATACCATTACAACCGAAACGAATCCAGGAATGAGTGAGTTAGCCCAAACATCTCGATCTAGACTGTTTGAGCGAGAGAGTCAGTGCGAAATTGACAGCGGAACGAAGCATATACATAGACATTACGCGATGTCCAGTAATGGAGTCTAGTTATTTGAATAAGTATAATATATGAAAGGTGTTTCAACACGGTTTTTTTAAATGTAATAGAAATAAAATAGTTAATTAATTAAAATTATACCTAAATATCTATCTATATTCGTTAAATATAAGTTTCTTATGTATGATAGATGTTTTAGATTAGGTAGTATGAATTTTATAATGTTAGGAACTTCAAAATAAAGTGATATTGTCGATAATTAAATTGCCTTTGTATGTGGAAACCCGGACAATAATTAAGAATGTGCGATAGATCTGCATAATTGAAGGTACAGAATTGACATGATTTACTTTTATTTTCATCTAGTACGTACTCCTTTATGAGTCTACTATGCGCTAGTCATAACCTACCGCCAGCGTTTCGATCCTTTCTGGAGATGTTATTGGTTTGATTGATTTAGTCAAATTCTGTTACATGTTTATGGCATGTATGTGGTTAGTTTGTCATACTAGCCGCAAATATTATTGTATATTATAAATTCAATTATATAAATGATTAATGTTTCATCAAATCGTTTTTTTTTTACATGACTTATTGATATCTTCTAAAAGTAATGTTTTTGGGTGTATTTTACGGATTAAATTATCGCAATGAGTTCCGCTGTATAAGTCAAGCTACAAATACTATGGAAGGAGTCCACATTTGATTACTTATGAGCTATCAGCTTTTGAACCGTCCATGAAAGTGAAATCATACATTGGCCTGTCCTACATTTTGATACGGGTTGAAAAGTAAATTTGATGCAATTCCGACTAGGTTTGGTGGTGGTGGTGCTCTTGATTCCGACTGAGTGGGTCCGAGTCGATAATCAGTTTGAACAGCTGTTGTCAATTAATTACGTAGGAGTGACTCATAAACGGGTAAAGTTACTTCTTGCTATGAAATGCAACCCTGCTGACTTGATGCAAATATATCTCACTTGCCGAAGGAAACGGAACGCTGACTACAAACAAGACGAACAGGACCGTTGCATTAGAACTTTGATTGAATATAGACGCATTCACTTTATTGTCACATTTATTTGATTTTTTCCCTACCTTTATGTTTCTTGAAAAAACTAACAATGGTGTTTAGTTGAGCTGAGACAAGAAAGCTAAGCACTTAGTGCGCGGTCAAAAAAAAAAACTGAACTCTAAGCAGGTTAGCCTTATAAATAAATTTATGTAATAAAACCTTCTTTATTTCTTTGGTTTTTGCTTCGAATTAATTACTGTAGGGATTGCCAACAGTCTCAGATTCTGTACAAAAACTGTGATTCAAACAAAATAGTTCCACAAAATGTAAGAAATTAACAGCACCATTGTATTTTTATAATGTTTTTTTTTTAATATTTACTATGGCTCGTACGAATATAAAATGAATAGCAAATGACACGAACATAAAAGTTCAAATTCGAATATTATTTGTAATGCATGGCAAAAGGATCTTTTCGATGAATATTGCGCATGCGGTGATTCGAAATCAAGAACAAGTAGGTGTCATGCTGATCGTTTTCTCTTTGTTTTCCCCCAAGTAATTTTTAAATAGAGATTGTCTGATATAGATTTATCAAACTAATTGAATACGGGTTAGAACAATAAAGACTTATAAATCTTCCCAATACTAGCAATTTTTTAATAAAGTAAGTTTGGCTGACAAATAACAAATATATTTGCATTTAATTTACCAATTATTTTTCACTTTGACTGGTCAAGTACAAAAGTTCTGAGAATGAATTAATTTCATTGCAATCGAAATTAAGAACACCAATCAATCAAAGTTTGTCAAAATCCAGAATACCAATCCGTTATGATTCTGAAAAATTTGATTGAAATCGAATTGCAGAATAGGTGTGGTAGTGTTTTTATTTTTACTTCAAAAAATTCTTAAATTTATACTCAGATTGGTGTTTTTGATTTTTTGTTATGAGGTTTTCACTAAATTTAGATTAAATGATTCAATGATTCTTTTGTTCTGTTGCACATCGATATGCCTAATTGATGACAATCGAAAATAACTTGGTTCAATATTGAAGGTATAGGTTTCTTTGTTTTATGAATTTTTTCAAAGTTTCATTTAATGCAGATGAATTATCGAAAATTATGCTTGACGCTATTTCAGATGAAAATCATTTAAATTCTGTGTCCCTGAATACACTAGCAGAACATTACCGTTCAATTATCTTGATACACATATGTATATATATATTTCCAACAGTATTCCAGCCATGTATGCTTACATAATGTGTCTTTATCCTAAAAGAAAATGAATTCACTTAGACGATAAAAATCAGGCTAATCCCACACTTAACACAGCCGTTATTAAATACGGCGAAATATCTTTTTGAGTGATGCGAACGACCGTGCGAAATCAGACATAAAATAATTTCAGAACACTGTAATAAAAAAAAATAACACAAAAAAATATATGCGCGAAAGAGCAATAAAAAGTTAACAGCTATTGTACCTACGCTATATAACAAGCGTGCAAATATCTAGGAAGCTGCTATAAAAGTTGTTAATAAATTTTAGTTACGCATACGCCGTGTTGAACTAGTTGGTGTTTGAACATTTTGGCTTTCATTAACAGCACAGTTCGTTTATTGCCTATAGGTCTGTTTCATGTTAACTATGCGTAGGGTTGTTATTACTATCGTAATTGCTATTCATATGCTTCTAATTGTTGTTGTGTTTTTTTAATATGTATCAATAACGCTACGTTTTAATAAAAGTATCTTATCCTTAGACTGTGGGTAAGAGATTATGTAACACTGCAGGCACAGAAAGTATTATTTTGTAGTTGTGAAATAAAGTATTAATTAACACTGTCAATAAGCACAAATAGTTGCTATAAAACGTAGTTAATTGCATACAAATTGATTGAGTTATATTTGCTGTTTTATCTCGAGTACTTATTTTTATATTACCCATTCTGGCCAGGGGTGATAAATTTACTTCTTTAAACTGTGCCAAATGTCAGAAAAAAATGTACCAAGTAAACAAAAACGTAACCAATTTATTTTAAATTTCCAACAAAAAATATTTCAAACGTATTTGTAAATCGGCTTATAAATAAATATTAAAAAAAATTATGGGAATAAAAATTATAATAAAACTTAAAAGTTTATTCTTCCAGAGAACAAAATGATACAATTAAAAGTTTCTGGGAAATTCACCGAAGTAATCCATTGAGACTGATCTCCTAAATAGTTTATATATTCATAATATATTTACATATGTACATTCCTATGTGAGTTTTAGAAGGTTTGTATTTATTATTCCCAGAGAGAACTCTTGCGTACAGAAATTGTAATTAGATATAGAAAGATAAACAATTTTTCACTTCCAATTATCTAAATTAACCTAAAAATAAATAAAGAATTCGAAATTAATATTCGAATAATATTAAAATTTAACGACTTGCCCAATTCTCTTTCAAATATTTGCAAAATCTACTCAAAACTAATTCTCCTTTTTCTTGATATTGATTAAACCTGATTTCTTCGACTCCGAGGTTTGAATATGAAAAAAGGATAAATTTATAATACGAGAAATGGGCAAATGAAGAAAAATTTCTTGAACTCTTTATTCAGAATCAGAGTGGCATTCTTTTGTTACTAATCCGATTCTTTACTTTCTGTGTTGTATCAATTTGTGGACAAATTCTTTGTCATTTCGCTTTTGGATTTCTTGCAATCACAAATAAGAAGTGAGAAGGTTGCTATGTTGTAATGTTGTAAAATATTGTTTTAAGATTCTGGGATATTACTTTCCATGGCTCGTGAATGATAATTTTGTATGGCCATTCTTTCTAGAGAGAATTAGACGAGGTGCGTTATATGAAACCCGGTGCTGGTGAACAGGTTCACGTATAGATCGAAGTTTGATGGAAGAGTTGTAGCTGGAGTGCTGCCAAAAACTCTGCCAGAGACATTAACGTAGGCTACCCGATAAATGCAACATATTTCAAGCGGAGGTGACTGGCAGTAAGGAAGCAGCCGAGTGGTTGCTTTGTAGTGCGGCCTGTGTAAGTTAGGTGGATATTTATTCTGATAGCCAGGCGGAAATTGTAGTTCGTCGTTCAATAACAGTGCGATCAAAGGTGGATATGGATTGTTTAACTTCCCTTTCGAAAGCTTAGAAGTACTTATCCATCAAGAAAATCTGGGTACCCGGTTATAGTGATATTCCAGGGAATTGCAAAGCGGATGAGCTAGACAGGCAGGGAGCACTTGAAAATAATTCATTATGCCAGGGGGTATTCGGAGTTCCTCTGCCCACTTATTGGCTGCCTCTGAGCAAACGGGCGATTAGATTGGCAAACGCTGGATAGCTGCTGGAATGTGTGGGGTCGCGAAGACGTTTTGCCCAAATGTAGACCGGAGGAGGTTACATTAGCTTTTACGGTTATTCAAGCCACAGCTCTCACTAATTATGGGGGTGCGGGCAGGTCACTGTCCAGTGACAGTGCGACTCAATTTCAGCACTGACCGTCTCTGCGGCAAGTGCGTAGAGGATAAGGAGGTGGAATTATCCCACCACTTTTTGCTCAGTTCGGCATCTGCTATTGCATCTTATTTACTCTCAGGTGGACATAGTGGGAGCGGAAATTTGCAGATTACAATTAAGAATGTGACCTTCTATTGAATCCACTATGGTATCGCAATGGATCCCAGGGGATCAAAGTGAGCGCCCGCCTAGAAGCAGCCAATTTAAATATAACCTAACTTAACCATCATTATTAAAAGTTGTTTGCACTGAGCATGATACACCTTAATATTTACATATGTATACCTAAATGCATACGTAGGTACATATTTGATATATTGAAAACTTTTTACCTGACATTGTGTGCACATGAAAAATATGCAAATTTTGTGCATTCTTTTGCTTCATGTTCAATCACATTTGCTCTTGGCTTTTCGCCATTTGCAGGTGCAAAAAGCAAAAAGAAAAAAAAAGCGGATAACTAAAGGAGCTATACAAGCGTGCAATGTTCGCACAGCTGCACACAAAGTTGTGTTTATTCGACAGGAAATTTAAATGCCGAAGGAGATACATTTTCCTTGTATAAAGATTTTTCGGCATAGAGCACTCGTACATATTTAGAATAAAGAAAAAAAAACTTTGGAATTATTTCACAATTTATGAGAAAATAAATTTATTTATTTCGAAGTTTAATAATTAATTTATGCAGGCTGTCATATAGTTGGGCTTTACGTGAGTGTGTGTGTGTGTGTGGGAATGCAAATGCTTGAGCTTAATTTAAGTTAAATTTGGAAATTCTCCAACTTTGATTTAATATTTTGCAACAGAATTTATAATTTCTAAGACTACTTTTTCTTACTTTTATAACTGCAGTTTATTTTAATCTAGGGCTTAGAAATAAATAAATTTATATTGATAATAGTTTAATTTGATATTCTCATAAAGCTGAAAGTATTTATTTTTTCCTATTTATATTAAACTCTTTATAACATTGAATTATTTATATTGAATAATTTAAGCTTCCTTGATGTCTTCGTTTCATTGTTGATAAATCAAAATACATCTCTTTCCCCACTTCATTCAATTGGATTTTGCAATAAACAATATTACTTCAAATGAAATGTTGATGTCATTGACAACTGATAATGCTAGTACATATATCGCATCCCTGCCTTCAAATTACAGACAACCAATAGTGCAGTTTGCATTGAGTATTTATTTCAATATTCCATATTTTTCCAAATAAATTGTAGCCACATGAAATACTTGCGGATATTTGGACGCATTGAAATGTCATCTTGTAGACAAATTTATCAACCGTCAGCCAATATATTGCACGGCAGCTGGTTATTGTTGTTGAATTCAAAAGCAATTTATTTTTAAAAAATGTCAATTGAGGCAAATCATAAACATTGAAAGAGCATAGTCATGCTATTTGCCAAATACAATATGAAAAATATTATTTTCTATTTAAAGCTTTCGAAATCGGCTACATTTAATTTTTTAAATTTTGTTTTCAGTAATTTGACTTCAGCAGTTGCATGCTATTTGTCAGTAGGAGGCTTTTCTGGCACATAAATGGTTTTAGACATATTAGTTGTCAATCGTCAAGATTACTCATACAATAGTTTGTTCTTTTTTCGTATGGATTTAACCGAAATTTTATTTTTAAATAGTAAGATGAATAGTTGTATCAAAATCTGTTTTTTTTAATCCAATATCTTGCAAAAATGCTTACATATTTTAGTTGCACATACGACAAATTGATCGGAGGATATGTGAATGAGATTCGTATGGGTTTCCACTTTTTAAATAATAATAAAAAAACGATATCGACATACTTGATACCTGTAAAAAAAAATAATTATTTATTAAAATTCAAGCCTTTTGCTGCATACAAACAACAAAAACGCATTCAATCACAAAGAAGTCCAGTTTTGCAATAGACTTTATAGAACGACTTCGGCTATATTCGGCTGCGGCCATGTTTGGTCCCTAAAGTACGTTACGGTTTCTGTTCGGTTTCGGCCAAAAAATAACCCAGCCTTGGCCGCACATTTATCTATTTACATTTTGGATTACTTTTTTTAAAAGGATGTCAATAAAGGTAAAAATGTTGCGATTATTTCGCAACAAAATCGTGCAGTTCTTGCAAAAAAAAAAAAATTCAACGCAGCCCTTGGAATTTACATGATGGCGTTGGGATTTGCGCTAATAAAACTGAAAGTAATTAATCACTAGATTATGAATTGGACAATTTGCTTATGAAAATATCTGAAGCCAATAAATTTTAATATATTCGAACACTGGTACCAAAACTTCCATTTCCTGTTAAAAAAAATTGTTTGAAAACGACAGATATGCGTCTGCTCCTCCATCGATTTTGATCTAATCTACTGCATATAATATAACAGTTTTTGGTATGAATAAAAAACAACAAAAAAATGTCCAATAAATCTGGTGATTCATTCAGTTTTATTTTAAGGAATTAAAAAGAAAAATTAAAGTTTCAAATCAACAATACTTTTCGCATGCAATTATTCCGTGTAGAAGTGGAAAAGTGAGTATGAAAGTTTACTTTTTTTAACAATGTACATTATTGGCTTGCCAATACAAATTGCTTGTTCCAAACCTAAACGTCTAACATATATGTAGGGATATTTCGGATTGTGGGGTATTTTGCAAGCATTTGCTTACTTAGAAATTACTCATACGCCCTGTAGTCTAACAATTATTCTATAGAGAGAGCGCGGTATTTCATATGAACAAAGCGGTATATGTACTTGTTACATTTCTTTTAATTTCTTCATCAATAAACAGAACGTGTAAATCGTGTCTTGCGCAACGATATTTTCACTCCCACTTTTGCGAAGAAAATTAGGCAAATGCTTCATAGAAATATTAGATATTTAGGAAACTTTCGACCACGCTACCTATGGTTCCGTATGCTAAGCGGTCAGAAGGCATAGGATGGATGAAATTATTATATGGTGGATCCACTCCATATCACCTAGGATACTGCAGACTGTGGAGAAAAAAGATGATATTTACATCATGGTAGAGGTTGAAAGAGGATGCGTACAAAGCGATATTCTTTTACCTCTATCCTTTTGTTTGGGACGTCACTCCACTAATACGGAAATTTAGGACTTTCTTCGCATCCCAGCGTAGGAGGACGAAGTTCGTGTATATGCGTCATGAAAATCCCTCAGAGAAGCCTGTGCAAAGCCAGTGATAATCCTTAATCTATGAAGAATCTTACTATAAACCACGGCAGAAGTAAAATTGTAGGGTCGAAAGCTTCCCATGCATAGAGACGTAAACTTGAGGCTTTGAGGAAGTGAAATGTCTGGGTGTAACCCTTGATAAAAAAATTCCGTGACATCTTAGATCGAATAGGAGCTGAATTGAGCGCTGGAAATTGTAGAAAAGTGTCAGTGAACCTTTAGTAAGACTTGGAGTCTGAGGTCGCCGGCACTCCGTTTGGTGTACATATGTAGCTCTAATCAGACGAATCAGCACGCCTTCTCCATACTACAGATGATCTAGAACCATAACCGAATCCACGGTGTCTACGTTAAACCAGGCTGCAGTGGTGCGTTTTTGTTGGGCTACGGGCGCCATGCCTTGCTTGACTTTCTAGCCAGGGATTTGAGGACTCTAAAATCTTCTGGCTTGCGACAGAACAATAAGTGCTCCGATCACAGAGTTATTGGGAAGGCTGAAGGCTAGCAAGACCCTTCGTTTTTGACCACAAATGACAAACTTATCTCTACAGTATAGTGTACTGTAATATTCCGACACTGACAACTCCAATACTGAAAATAGATATGAAGCTTCTCACATACCTCAAATAATTGTGGACAAGCAATGTCCAAGCCGCATCTTTTTCTCAATCCTTTTAACTTTTATCCTTCCCAGGCCTAAGCTAATGCAATCAAGTTTGGTACGAAAAGTTTTATTAAGGAAAGAAATGCAGTTGCAGCATTGCGAGATATCTGGTTAAGTATCGAGAGGGGTCTCTCGGGTACATGCTGATTACGAATAGGTTTAAATGAAATTTCAATATCAATGCGTACGTATGTAAATGCATCTATGTGCATCTTATTAATTTCTACTGATATTTTTTCTAATGCTACTACTAATTGCAACTGCGAATTTCACTAATTTCTACTACTATTTTTACTAATGCCAATACTGATTACTACCACTCTTTTTACTAAATTCTAATCATTTCTTTGCTAATACTACATGTAATTACTCCTTCTATTTTTACTCCATGCCATTGCTATTTTTATTGATTTCTACTACTATTTTACCTATGCTGCTACTAATTACTACTACTACAATTTTAAAACTCCTACCACTTTTTTTTACTAATTCCTACCACTATTTTTACTTATGCTACTACTAATTACTACTTTTTTTTACCACCACTTTTACTAATGCTACTACTATTTTGACTAATGCTGCTATTACTTACTACTTTCTGTCACTATTTTTATTAATGCTACTACTAATTACCACAAGGTACTATTTTTACTAATCTACTACTATTTTTACTGGTTACTCTTTATTCCTACTACTTTTTGAATAATTTCTACTACTATTTCTTACCAATTTCTACTACTTTTTTATTAATGCTACTTTTTGTTGCTACTTTTTTTTATTAATGCTATTGCTAATGCTACTGCATTTTTTTCTAATTTCTACTACTATTTTTACTAGTTTCCACTATTTTTACTGGTGATACTTTTTATTCCTACTACTTTTTGAATAGTTTCTACTACTTTATCTTACTAATTTCTACTACGTTTTTATTAATTCTACTATTTGTTGATACTTTTTTTACTAATGCTATTTTTTATTACTACTGCATTTTTATACCTTTCATGAGAATGAAATGGTATATTAAGTTTGGTCCGATGTTTGTAAGTGCCAGAAGGAGAAGAGATAGACCCATCAAAAAGTATACCTAAATGATCAGGACGATGAGCTGAGTCGATTTAGCCATGTCCGTCTGTCTGTCCGTCTGTCCGTCTGTCCGTCTGTCCGTCTGTTTGAACGCAAACTAGTCCCTCAATTTTAGAGCTATTTTGATGAAATTTGGTGAGCAGGTGTCGTTGTACAAATGATTAAACATTTGTCGGAATCGGCCAGATCGGGTGACTATAACATATAATACAACCGATTGTTCAGATATTGCATTTTGCACCATAACTCCTCCATTTAAACAGCTAAAGGCTTCAAATTTTGCAGAAATATCAGCCATTATTAGCTACGTATCAGTATTGAAAATCATGAAGATCGGAGAAATATAACATATAGCTCCCATACAACCGATTGTTCAGATATTGCATTTTGCACCATAACTCCTCCATTTAAACAGCTAAAGGCTTGAAATTTTGCACAAACATCAACCATTATTAGCTATATATTAGTATTCATCAAGATCGGAGTTCACAGTGTAAATCGGCAAGATAAATTCAGGACAAATATTTATTGCGAAAAGTAATAAGCTCAGCGCAATATCACATGAATCATAGCGTTAAACGTTTGGGAACTATTTACGGATCTGATAACTGTTTTCAAAGACCGACATATGTAGGTCTTACATATTAATACTTAATTATTTGTATTTTTTAAATGTTGAATATCAAGCGTCGATACGATATTAAAAATATTCAAAAACCATTCCCTTCTTAAAACATAGTTCTTTTTAATTACATAAGGAAAAGCATTAAATAATTTATAACAATGCCTTTACTAGAATTATTTTTATTGATTTGAAGGAAATTTTCGCTTTTAACTATAGGTAATACGAAATAGTAATACAATAACACGTTTTTTACTATTCTTCCATTCATGAAAGGTATGAAGCCTTCGGCATAGCCGAAGACAGCGCTGTTTTTACTTGTTTTCTATGATCTACTGCTATTTTTACTAATTTCCCCTACCATTTTTACTCATGCTACCGCTTTAAAAAAGGATGTCTTATAAACCTCTCTCCCATTTTCAATTCGTTAAGTATCTGTTCCTAGAATTGCCAAAGAATTTTTACTTCTGGCTCGCGCGCCTAGGTCCGCGGCTGTTTTTTTTTTTTTGGTTAAACGGCGAATCCTTGGGAATCCTTCCAAATCCAAAGTGCAACGAACTAACATAATGGCTTGCTATTCCATGTACATGTGCACAGACGTACTTGTACTTCATTGCATAAAGCGAGCTGGTATAGTAATCTTGCTCCTTGTTCTATACGAGTATACTTGTATTCAAGGGTACTTTAGTTTTCTGACATTGAAAAGAGCGATTTACTACTCATACAATGTTAATTTGAATTCGAGTTAGTCATTAAATTACATTTTAATAAAAATCAAAAATAAGTATTAAAAAAAAAATTAAGAAAATATGGCAATGCGGCAATTAAAAAGTGCACTTGAAATGCTATACGGAAAATAAAATAATAAATTAGTAGAAAAAAGAAAAGACAAAAAAAACAAAATTAAAATTAAAATTAACTGAGTGGTTGGTGTTGGTACGAATGAATAAATAAGAAATAAATAATAAATTTGCCAACTGAAGTTTGAATGCGCAATGCAACAAGCAACAGCAGCGACAGCAAAAACTCGAGCAGCACTTAATTATGCCAACAGCCAACAGCGCACAACGCTAAAGAGGCAAGTATGCCGTAGCTATGTATGTAAATCGTTGGCTGGAGTGGCGTGCAACACTCTACTTGTTGCAAGCAAACTGCCAGTACGATGCCACCAATGCCATGCACTAATCTACATATGTAAAACTCAGCTGCAAGCAGTGTTGGCGGTTGCTTTTCTAGCCTACAGCAATGCAAACCAATCTCAGAATCTCAGAACCGCTAGGAATCGCTAAAATATTTGCGATACTTTGCGGAAAGGCGAAAAATACAAAATGAATAAAAACACCAGCTGAAAGATTCAGTAGCAGGAAAAGCAAAAGTAAAATATCAGCAGTTGCCGTTTCGTTGGCGTCGCAGACGCGACAAGTTCAGCTGCGCTGCTGCAGCATTTCAAATAACTACGATATTCGATTCGTACTAGGTATGTAGTGGAACTTGGAACTTGGTAATGAGCGGGAAATATCCACATACATTACTAATGTGACTTTATGCAGAAAAAACTTAGGGGTAAACCCTACAAAAATGGAACTTGTGCTCTTTACAAGAAGGCGCAAGATCCCACCGCTAAAATTGACAACCGTAGCAAATGTGATACCAGAAATAATAAGATATGAAACTCTCCAATCAGAGCATCCCATAATCTTGTGGTTTAAGCTGGCAACAAAACCGAATCAGGGGCCGATAAACAGTTGACCAACAAAAGGGTGGGATAACAGAGTAAAATACCCGAAATAACTACTAGAATAGGTGGGTTTTCTAATTGGATGGAAAAAGAGAGATTGCGTTTTATTTAAAAAATGCCATTAATAATATCGATTAAAAGTGTTTTTTTTTTGCCACAACTGGATATAGATTGATTTTTAAATGCTTGATAAGTTTATATATACAAGTAAAAATATATTAATATATGTATACGGGGGCGGATTCAGAAACGATTCTTAGGAGGGGAAAATAATGATATATCTCAAATTTGGAGTAAGTGTTATTCGGAATGATAGTCGGTGTGAAGCTCAACCGATTAGCAGAAAAATGTATACCTAATTGATAAAATGACTGACAGAAATATAAAACATTGTTGATCGAAGATTGGCTAGAATCTAAATTTCAAATGATAATCGCTTTTTTAAATAGTTGGTTCACAATAGCCGCTGTATCCACAATACCCCTTTTTCCCTACTTCCCAGAAACATGTTTCTTACAAAAAAAATTTTGGTACTTAATTGCACTACAAAATGCAACTAAAATTACAATTTTTAGTGACATTTTTGTATGGCTTATTCCTGAATGATTCCAAAGCAAATTTCTGAATTCGATTTATCTCAAATACAATAATTTTACGGTGTACAAGTAATCTATCAGACTTCGAGCTGCTGGATCCGCGCCTGATATGTATATAGGATATACAGACATATGTAAAACTATTATAATGGCCTTATAAGTTATTGAAAACAGATAAATTTCTTTGATATTTTTATGTTATCATATTGATTCCATATTTTTTTGTATTTTCACGAAACCACATTTATTCTTCTTACTAGATTTTATATTTTATTGCACTTATATTCCTTCAATTTCAACGCAAGTGCGAAAACTGAAAAATCCCCTAAGAGTTCTTTGGGAATTGCCAATATTTATATCTTCCATAGTGGCACCATTGGAAAATGTTTTAAAAAGTGTGGATTTTGACAGAGCTCTCACGAAGAAAAGAGTTTCGTATCTATTTATCTATGGTTATACCCAACCTTAATGATTGGGTGAAGAATATTTGAATAATTTTAGTCAAAAGAATTATATGGAAACAAATAGAGTAAATATACTGTTGCATAATTCAGCTGCAGGGAGGCAATGGGCCAAAAATGGGGCATGATCCCTCAAGTTGTTACACTGGCTGTACTCGGTTGTGGTCAGATCAATACTCCTCTACGGAGTGGTGGTATAGTGGAACATCCTAGAAAATAAATCAGCAATCCTTATACTACAGAAAGTGGAGAGAACGGCTACTAAAAAGCTGGAAAGTAAATCGTAGTATTCAAATCACTACACTTAAAGGGTGACCTCATCAAAACTGCGACACTTACAAATTACTATCAGAAAAAACCCAGAAGGCTTTGAAATCAAATTTTGTTTAACTGTAATACTCTTTAGGGTTTATACATAATTAAAATTTCAAAATATTAGTAGTTATTTGCTCAATATGCGAGTGATTCAAGTTTTCGTGCGTCGTCGTCAACTATTTTGTTTTAAATTCTCCAATATATTTTACCACATCACGTGACTTCTTTAATATTCCTTTCACGATGTATCAATATTCCTAAATAGGACGCAACTCTGAGCTATTTTGTGAATTGCAGTCGCGAGGCACAAAATCCATCGATTTTGCATTGTACCACTGCACTGTATTTTTGGCATAATAAATTTGGGCTTTCATCGTCCCGGCTGTGATAAAATTGCTACTTTTAAGCCCACAGAGCAAATGGCTTGCCAAACCCTGTATTTTTTTTTTTTTTGAACTTGCATTCCATTTTTAATTTACAGCTTTCAGTATCATCTTGGCGACTTGCAGCAGTATACAATTCTTGAGCGGCAATATATTTAAAATTTTGAAAGTAGTAACTTTCGTCGTCCATAACAATGCATTTGCATTTTGGAAATTGTGATTCATATAACTTTCGTCTGCGGGATTTTACTGTAAGATTTTGGTTTGCGTTTCGATCTGGCACTTTCGTATCTCTCAATTACACTTGCATCCGACCCATTCGAGCACTACTTTTGTCGCTTTACCATGCTTACCTCCTCTACCAGGCTTCTAGTGACTGCCAGTCCTCCTTTGCATCGATATTAAACTCTGAAAACTGTCGAGTTAACATTTCTAGTACATTTTACGTCCACTTTAAGCCGGATTTTTTTATAAACGCATGCAAAATAATTTGTCTTGCTGTTAACTCGTTTGCCATTTTTACCTAAATTATAAATCAAATCCAAATGAAATTTCTCATACATGTAACTAAGTTCATTGGTTGTTCATAGTATTTGAATATTTTGGTGTAAGTTGTGAGTTTTCCAAATTGTCACAGTTTCTTTAAAACCCACGAATTGTCGAGCATAACGGACTACTGTGTACCACGGCTTAATTTCACTAAAGATTATTGCGTTGCAATAACAAGCCAGGAGTCATTGGCCGTTGGAGCTCCGGGCTCTAGCATTTCTATACTGATGGGTCTAGTCTGAATAGCAAAGTTGGCGGGGGCATTTAATCCGAGCGCCTATGTAGGAACGAAAACGTCATTCCGCTTATCGGACCCCTCTAGTTTCTTTCAAGCCGAACTAGCGGTAAGGCAAGAAGCAGTACAGATCTTAGAATTTATAACTACTCAGAAAGTCAATCTGCCCTAAAAGCCCGTAACTCAGTCGCAGATCACTTAACCTGATGGCAGAACAGTTCGATTTTTATCGGAACGTTGTAGCATATCATGTAAGGAGAAATCAGAGGGGCTCGCAAGAAGTGGTAATCCATGCCTCTTTTACCGGTCGCTTTCTGTCAGCTCGGGATTAGAGAGCTGTTCTTCAAAGAACTTTAAAGAAGAAAGTATGCTGTGGAAACGTAGCGGGACTTGCAACCCATCGAAACTTATGTGGCCTAAATGGAGCATAAGATAATCTCAAGAACTTCTCTCCCCAAGTAGGATAGAATTGTGCCTAGATTTTGGAATATTCCACAGCACAAATTCCCATAGGGAGGCACGCTGAACGAATAGGGATCCCCCGCAAAGATTTCTGCAGAAGCTGCTAGGAAGAAGAGGAGCCAGAAATTATTTGGCATCTAATATGTTGTGATTGTCCCGCACTTCGTAGAAAGTGAAACCACCACAGCTGCTCAAGTTCGTCGATTCGACAAACTAGTTCAACGGGACCAAAGAGCCAAGTAATGTCATAACGGGCCACCTCACCCTAACCTTACTTAAGTACTGGTACTAGAAGCGCAGCAGCAGGCAGTCAGCCACATTCATAATAGCATCATATGCATATACTTATGTAAATATATGATAGGTATATATATGACTGCAAGTATTTGCAACCTAACCGTACCATCAACGGCTCACATCCGTCATCAAGGCATGTGGCATTTTACTCCGCTGCTGCTGCAGAACTCAGCTAAAGGCCGACAGGCCATGGAAAGCAACTCAAATGCCAACAGCAATACGGCAACACCTAAAGATGCAACAGCGCGTTCAATGACGTTGTTTGCAGAAGATTTTAATTAAAATCGGATTCAACATTGAGCCGTAGAAATTTAATTGATGCATAACAGCAGCAATGGCAACAACAACTGCAGCCAGCGAGCGAGTGATAAGTTTAGCAACACGGTGTGCATGTGAGAAGTACAGTTGGGTAAAGAAGCCACATAGCCATTTTGAAGTGTATACAGTTGCATATGTAGATACATATGTGTGTATGTGTGTGTGTGTGTGGGTGTGTTAGCATGTGGCAATGTCGTACGTAGTAAGTGCAACCAAACCTAGGTTGGCAAGTGAATTGAAGCAGGTAAAGTCGTATTAAACGAATCCTTGTCGCCTAGGCTTTTGGTTGAGCATAAAACCGCGTCAAGTGCTTTGGTTTTGTGGTTTCCTATACACCCACCCAAACACACACACACCCACACCAACATTCTTACAATTAAGAACAATCTTGCTTTGCTAACAAATTTCAAAATAGTTACGACATTATAGGCAACATTATTGGATGGAGCAGACGAGCATCACAACCAGGTGTTGCTTAGCTGCAGCTGCTCCAGTCGAAGGTGTAAGTGCTTGTTTGTAGTTGTAAGTAAACACATGCATATATTCATTAAGGTGGCTCTTATTTTTTTATTTTCGATTTCCAAAAATCTCCGCCCAGTCTTATGTGGGGTTAGGACAAAAATTTTACTAAAATGTGACCTGGATCGGTTGCAAATTGCCTTGTCGCACGAGCTTTAAAGTTAATTGCAACGAAAGTTGAGCAAAATGGAAAGGGAAATGTTTGCAATTACTCGGAAGTCTGCCGTAAAAAGGTAAAATGTAGAAGCAACCACCACAATCCACAGCAACACAAAAAAAAAAACAACAGCACTAGGGCAACTAGTAGATAAACTAGAACGAACAGCTCTAGCATAGGAAGCATATAAGAAAGAACTGTACAATGTTTACCTGTATAATAAAGCTAAAAACCATGCATACAAATGGGTTTCTGTATAAAATTAGAAGAAATTATGAAGCGCTAAAAAGAAGCAGCAAAGAGAAATACGAGAAGACTTGGGAGATAGTAACTTACACATGAAAGGTGGCATGCAAATTAGCAAACTTTTTCAAATAATAAAACTTTGGCACAACATTTAAAAAAGTGAATAACTTAGGGTAAGTTCTGCGGACCTGCACGAATACAGAGGATCCACATCACAGGCAATTCGTGTACAAACTGACTTGCGAATGCCAATACAGCTACAAAAAAACAGACAGGACGTAAAATAAGAATAAGGTCTAGTGAATACATACGGGACTATAACAAAAAGGTAAAAAAAACCATTGCAATACTTGAGTCTATATTTCCAAACCATTTGTGTAACAATAAATCTTCACCAGCAAACATTAAGAAACAGCTAAAACTCTGCATGTGCAACGGAAAGGATGACACTTTAACGCACTTGCGAATATGGAGATAAACAAGCAAAAAACATTTGACGGAAGAATAAGAAACGAACAGACCAACATAAACTCAGACATTGTGTTTGAACTTTTAAAACTTGTTTTTAAAAAAACATAAAATAAGAACTTAGGTAGATCAACTGTTATATAAATACAGAACTAACACAAAATATCCCAAAATACTAAATTTACCTGTCTTAACCTATTTAAAACTGGTTATTTTATTCCTTACACTAAAGTTTAAAAATGGTATACCCATTCAAAATGCATCATGGATGTCCCAGGCCATTTACTGCTTGTTTATTGCTCGATTATATGTCAAAGTCTAGTACGTCTGTACTGAAGCTATCGAAGCGCCGAATCAAAATTTCAACTTTTTGAAAGCATGAGAGTCTGAGATAAGAAATTGTCAAAAACAATGGTAATAAAATTTATCAAACATATGTTATCTGACGAATGATCTCAGCTCCTTTGACGCAGATGATGGGGAAGCAGCCTTTAAAGGAAAACAAAATGAAGTCCGACTAGCATTTGCAGACAAATTTAAAATATGAACTGGAGAAGAAGACGACAATGACGACGATTGGTTCGATGGCTCGGAAGATGTTGAAGGTGCTATCTTTAGCAAGACAAAATTAGCGATGCATTTTGCAGATGTAAACAACCAATTTTTGTTGAATGACTTGAAGCTAAACTTTACACCTGTTATTTGAGGCATTTATGCCCCAAAGGTTAGATTAGTGCAATTGTGTGAATACTGCTCAATAATTAAGGCCCGAAAAGCTCATAACGTCTAAAGGAAGCCAAAGTTGTAACTTTTCTAGGCATTCCAAACTCTAGTTTCGAACTCAGTTCGAACTTAGACGCAATTCATAACTGTTCCAACGTTTTAGGCAAATTTTGCATAAAATTTAGACGAAAAATGAGCAGAAGCTTTTGATACAATATTGATGGGTGCTTGAAGTAGGTCTGTAATACAACAACAAATTAAATATGCTTTAAATAAGAAGATAAATTACTTGGCGGAAACTTCTATATATTTTCGTGTACACTGTTAGGTCTGTTCGATGAAAGCACTGAAAGTGAAGAGCAGTTAACAACAACATTGAGTTTTTCTTATGTATTCCCGCACATCCAACTAGTGAATTCACCGAACAGATATTAAATAGATAAAAATGTAAACATTGCGCAGAAATTTCATGCCTGAAATAACTCATATAAAGTCTGAACAACTTCGAAAACCACAACGCCTGAAAGGACTGGTGTCGAGTATTAGCTTGAGCGCTTTCCCGACCTCGAAGATAACCAACTTCCTCGAACGTTTCAACCTGCCACATTTATATGATAATAAATAGTGTTTGTTCATAAATTTTGCTTCCTAAGCACTGTTTCTTGATTAGTTAATTAAGAGCGTTTTTCTTTCCATTTTGCCCAAATTTTGTTCCCACAAACTTTAAATTGCGGCACGGAAATTTTCAACCAGTCGAGTTAAAATGTTTTCACACCCGAACCACACATAAAAATTGCCCTCGATTTTAAAGCAGAAGAGTTTCCATATCCCCCATACATTTAGGGTTCACCTTAATATAAATATGTTTGTAAGTATATAAATAGGTACTTGTTGTGTAGTACAGTTTATATGCTTCAGAGAATTACAAAATGCAATAAATAAATGAACAACTTGACATTTTGCAAATCGTGTAACAAAGTACTTATAGACCTCACATAGAAACCAAAAGGGCTGTAAACAAACGTAGGCACATATGTATATGCGTTTGTAAATATTTACCGATTTCGAAAGAGCTTTGCGTTGGCGGTGCTATAAATCTGGGGTGTAAGAATTTGAACAGAGACATAACAGAAGTGACCTCCAATTAAGGTGGGCCAAAGTCACAAGGGCATAATTTTACGTCTATCAATTCCTTTACATATTACATAGTTATTATAATCGTTGTCGATAACTGTCGGTGAGTTTTTCGGCATTTTTTACTCGTTTTTTGGGATTACTATCATTATTATTATAGACAAGTTCTACACAGCATGTGCCATTCGGCTTTAAAAAAAAAAACACCAATAAAAAAGAAACATCGGCATACGTTGATACCGTTAAAAAAAATTAAATCGTATATAAACGAAAATGATTATTATTATTTATATATATTATTGATTATGGTTTATTCTTGGATTTACAGTTTTATTATAGTATATAAAGAGCTATTATTTTTCTCTTTCTTTTCTGGATTCAACAACCAGTCTTACAATATAAACTTTTTGTCACTTAAAGCCATTTACCGAAATAATAATTTTGCAGTAAGATTTTCATGAACAGTTAAGGATTATGTGGAAACCAGTCCCAAAATATGCCTGAACTACTCTTGAAATGTTCCTGGACTAATTTTGAATTGGTCCCGAAATACTACTGTTGTTCAAGACTTGAATAATTTTTTCTCATCATAATTATTAGTGGTAATCATATTAGGTCTAATTAAAAGAAACCCATTATTTTTGCATTAAATTGAAAACCTTCAAGATGGCTAGAATTATCCGATTTACGCATTGTTTTGTTCGACAACTTGTTGCCACTTGGAAGGTTATTTCATAGCGCCACTCTCAAAAAAAAACTTATTGGCAATAATCTGGGGCAGCCGATGTTCATAAGCTTCTTTTGAGGCAAATTTTTCACCAACAAAATCAAATAACAGTAGTAAATAAGTAAATAGTAAAACCAATCGCCATAGACACCAACAGGTAGTAATCACTTGCAGCCAGGTCCGGACTATAAGGTGGATATAAGTTAAGGCACATGTCATTAACCTTCTTAAACATAACTCCAGCGACGCATTTCTCGTCGCTATCCATTTGCATTCATATGCACTTTTACTTTTCATCCATACACTTCTGTTTTTTGTTTTTTGCATGCACCTCACTGCATTACATTCTCACGGTACAATCGCTGACGCAGTGGATCCCACCGTCGCGGCAGCTCCAATTTCGGCATACCGCTCTGCTTAGTTTTTGGGTTCACACCTTTTCCCGTGTTTCGCAATCGAGTCGGATTGCAACTCCAAAATTCTTTCGTGTCGATTTGAACAGCCACGTTGTAAAGCAACGTGACTGACGCGCTGCTGAAGCTCTCTTGTTAAGTGAGAAGTAGATTTGCATTTAGTCTTAAACTCACCTTAACCTGCGCTACGTGAAATCAGTAAAAGATTCAAAAATTCCTCCTTGTGAGGAAAGAAAAATATGTATTGTTGTTTCCACGAAGCCGGGTCAGTAAGTTATATAAGAACCTCCCAGCCAAGCTCTCGCATCTTCTTAAATGGTTCCAAGCGGGTTTTTGATCAATGTTTAGCTCCTGACTAATCGAAAGAGTGCAACATGACGGTCGGACTTGACGATTTCCATTATTTCAATCATATTTTCGGCCATTGGCCTCCAAGAGCGTGGTGCATTTTTGATAGTAAAATTACCAAGCGGTAGCAAGCAATCACAAAAGTGTTTGAGAAATTTTTTTTAGTACAAAATCTTATCATTCTAACGCCATTTAACCCTGCTGTTAGGTTAAGACCATTTGGTCCAATTTTTTTTTTGTTTTCTTTGTAACTTTGGAACGGTGATATATACTGTCTAAATTTTTCAGCTCAGGTGGTCTTTTTATAAAACAATATTATGTGCGAAAATTTAATTCTCTGACTTAAAACTGGACTAAGATAAATTGAAAATTACGAATCTTAGGTTAAGGGACCATTTGGTCCATAGTATATTTTCTTTGATTTTCTTTACATTAATTTTCCAAAAATAAGTATTTATAGTTTGCTCGATATTTTTTGGCACTACATGATGAGCAAAAAAATGTTTTTCGGTTGGTTTTGCAAATAAACGCACTGCAAATGGAGCATTTTACATCAGACTTAGACTTGCAGCAACTACAAATTCCTCGCTTTCGAGCTCCTGAACTAGAAGCATTTTTAGAGCAGGCCACTGGTGCTGGGTTTTACCAGAGTTGAGTAAATAATAAAATAATAATATTTAGCAAGTATTGAACCAAACTAAATATAAAGACTAAGATTAAATTGTTATTTTGTATGAAAACTGCAGTATGGACCAAATGGTCCTCTAACCTAAGATTCGTAAGTTTTTTTTAACCTAACAGCAGGGTTAACATAAACCACAATTATTAAATGCGATATACAGGCTAAAGAAAACCATCTAATGGAAAAATAATGGGTTTCTTTTTCCTAGACCTAATATTATGAACATGACATGAACGAGGAAAACCATTTTTTTCGAAGAACGCGCTTTCTTTGTGGAATTAATTTTTTCTTTTGTACTCAAAAAGTTTCATAAGGTTTTCATTGAAATTTTTGAAAATTCAATGGTATCTTTTGTTTAATTTCTTGAATTTTCACGAATACTTTATAAAGTTTGAAACATTTATTTAGGAGGTTTATGATACAAATAAACTATACTTCTATAAAAACGAAAAACCGTTTTCATAAACAACATTTTTAGTATTAAAAAAAAAAACAGTTCTGTACGAATTTTGTTTTGTACGAAAACTTAAACGAAAATGGCAGCAATACTAAAAACCAAATTACTTTTCAAATAAGAAATCGAAAAAAGAGTTTCGTTTTGACCGGCTATAACTCTGCATGTTTTAAAAAAATATATACATATCTATATATAAATGTATATGTATATAGCATTTATCTTCAAAATAATTATTAGTACTACTAATTACATTTACACTAATTATTGAAAATATATTTTACACAGGGAAATTATAATAATACTCCTAGCGTTATTTGGTGCATGTTAGATCAACAAAAAAAATTTAACATACATTTGTTTCGAAGCTGTTTTCTTCTAATTACTTTCTTTTTCCATGAAACTCGAATATCATGTCAAAATGATCAAACATTTTTGGCTAGTTTTTAAAGGGGTTATATGCATTGAAGAAAAAATTCAGAGTTGGAAAAATACGGTTTAACCCCGAAACTAAAATCGCCGAAAATATTGGAAAACTTTTTTTCGGGTAAAAAGAAAAAAAACGTATGTATGTAAAGTGTCTTGCAATAAGGACACTAAGGACGCCATATTTTTCCCCGCTCTTTGGCATTTCTCTTCAGTAAGGCTTGCCATTTCATCATGGAAAGATATACGATCCAACTACGAGTCGATATTATTAAAATTTTCTACCGAATTTCGGAATCAATGGCCTCAACTTTAAGAGCGCTACGTCCAATATTTAAAAAAACTTTTGTAGTGTTCCTATTGCAAGACCCGATATATGATCATCTTGACCAAGAAACCACATATTCGAGTTTCATGGAGAATGGAAAACATGACCCGAATGGGCCGGATGCCTTGAAAGAGAAGTGGAGGAAGTGGCAAAAATTCAAAAAAAAAGAATACTCTAAAAGTCAAAATAAAAAAATGTTTTAAACCAAATGTAAAAATAAAACTATTTATATTTGTTTAGAGATATACGTATAATTTATTGAAAATATATATTGTCAGGGTACATAATACTACTGTATAGTATGTACCCTGACAATATATATTTTCAATAAATTATACGTATATCTCTAATATTGTATTTGTAAGCATTAATACAATCTTTATGAAAACATAAAATCAAATTCCTTGAAGCAAAAAGCCTTTGACAAAAACAATACATGCGCGTGCGACTGGGTATATGGAAATCCATTTGCCAAGCAATAATTATTAAAAGTTAAAAACAAAAAAATGTACGCATTTGTGCATGTGTGTATGTTAGCATGGCATGCACTCAAAACATCAACGAAAATAACAACACAGGTGATCTCCCTAATAAGCCTTGCACAGAGGAAAGTGAACCTATAAAAGTTTTCGAAAACATGTTTTTTACAAACGACAAATACATATGTACATACATATGTGCATATGTACATATCTTCATACTTACATATCAACATTTAAAAAAAGATTTTAGTAAAAAAGGAGCAGGCAGGCAGGTCACTGCTACGTCTTTGCTTTTTGCCTTACTCTGTATGGCCTATTTTGAGTAGTGTTGGTGGTTAGTTGCCTAGATGTTACTCGTTCGTTGTGTTGTTGTACGGCTGTAGCGACTGACTACTTTTGCTATAAGCTACGTTATCCCTTTGACGAGGTGTTTGGACATGCATGTCGTGCACACGTTTCCACTTAAGTACATTTTAATATCGAAAATCCGGTAAGGCAAAAAAATAAAAATAAAAATAAGTTGCGATTTTATGTGGCATGCCGAATTTGTTATTACATACACGTATTGGCGAGTATGTGGCAAGTGCATACAAATGAGAATGTAGATATGTATGCGGGTAGTACATGTTGTTGATTAAAGGTAGGTATATAGTATAAATATATATACCTAAATAAATATATTGGCCTACATTTACTTATGTTGCAAGTGGCTTCCTTTTTTTTATCAAAGTGCTCTTAAAAATTAAAGAGATATATTTCCTTTTGTATGTAGTATGCACTTATTGAGTTAAGTTATTCTTTGATTTAATTAAAGTTTTATTTTTATTTTTAGAAAAGACTCAATGGAGTTACTTACAGTTACTGACAATATTATAGAATCAAGCATTACCTCCACATAGCATATTTGCCAAAAACAGTTATTAGAAACACTTCTTATGCTAATCAAAACATGAATTTAGTTTCGTTTATTAATTTAGCATATTAGTAACCCAAACAAGCATTAATAGTTATTTCATTAAAGACAAAAAAGAAACGTTTTCAAAGTGAACAGTCGTGAAATTCAATTGACAAAATGATAAATTCAGATAAGCGGAAATAATAATTGAACTCCATTTAAAAGTGTGACTGTTTTAAAACTTTGTAGCAAAGCCAGTAACTTCAAGTATTTCAGTGCATCTTTTCGGCATAGATTCTACTAGGTATGGAATACCTGGTTTCTTAGAATCTTTGCCAAAGTTCTTGCTTATACTTTGATTAAGCGGGTGCATGGTTTTCTTTTACAATCTTCCACAAGTTCTCCTGCGGGTTTAAACCCGGATATTTCGAAGGTCATGTAATCAAACTGACTCCACGACTCTGTAACTAAATTTTTACAAGACGCGAAGTGTGTTTCGGGTCATTATCATGTTGAAACTGCCAAAACAAAGACATGTTCCTTTCGGCATACGGTAACATAACGTCTCGAAAAACATCCCCATATCATTATATGTCCTCCCCTATGCTTGAATGTTTTTGGTTTTTGTTATGTATCTGGGATTCATTTCTGCATTTTTCGGTCGTCGGATCAAGACCATCATTGTCCGCCATGTTTACTTTAGGTTCGTCAGAGCATACAATATTTCGCCACATTTTGGAATTTTCTGGACCAGACCAAGTTATGTGAGTTCTCGCAAACATTTGTCGATTTCGTCACTGTCTTTTTGTCAACATCGAAACTGTTTGTAATAATCTGCCGAAGAGGTTCCTTTCAACTAGACCACGGGCAACAGTTCATGCAGATATTTCCACGCTTAGTTCCTTCTGGTTGACTGCAGCGGATTTAAAAGGGTCGCACTTTGATAATCTCTCAATGAAATTGTCGTATTCTGGCGTCGTGTTTTGCGGTCCATCTCCCTGTTCGCATTCTTTTTAAGGCGAAAGAGCAATTAACACAAATTTCTATGATCTATTAATAATTTTTGCAAATTTCCCTCTGCGTAAAACCATGTTTTTTTTTTGGAAATTTTGTGTGCGTGCAGTGCTTTCCGCGACCCATTTCTTCTAAATTAAAGCAAATTTCACTAAATTCCACAATTTATAACACAATGTGCACTTAAAATAAAATTTACATACCAAAGATCACTTTTAATGCTTTTCCCCTTCATTGATTCTATTAAAGAGTGGTTAAATTTTAAGCGCCGATGTTGAATGTGAACCACACCTAAACGTCAAGTTTTTTTCTGCATTTCATTTAATATTTCTCAATCTCAGACTAATTCAATATGAACATGGAAAGATACTCAATCGAGCAACGTGTTAAAGTTATTCAGGCTTATTATGAAAATGGGCGTTAAAATTTCGAAGAAAATCATCTTCATTGATGAGGCACATTTTCACCTCAGTTGATTCGTCAAAAGGCAGAATTGCCGCATTTGGGCGAATGATAATCTAAGAGTGATTGTCGAAAAACCAATGCACCCACAAAGAGTGACTGTTTGGTGCGGTTTATGGGCTGGCGGCATCATCGGGCCGTATTTTTTCCAAAATGAGGCCGGTCAGGCAGTTGCTGTGAATGGTATTCGCGATCGTGAGATGATAACGAACTTTTTATGGCCCGAATTGGAACATATGGATGTTATCGTCCAACAGAATGGTGCCACTTGCCACACAGCCAACGAAACAGTGGCTCTTTTCCGCGACAAATTCAATGGCCGTGTTATCTCACGTGGTGGCGATGTCAATTGGCCACCAAGATCATGTGATTTGACACCGTTGGACTACTTTCTTTGGGGTTATTTGAAAAAAAGGGTGTACGTCGATAAGCCAGCAACAATTAAAGAGCTCAAAGATGAGATAATTCGGCACATTAACGGCATAGAACCTCAATTATGCCTCAGCATCAACGAAAATTTGGACCATCGTATGGAGGTGTGCCGCCGAGATCGCGGCGGACATTTGGCCGATATTTTGTTCCATACATAATTGAACCACACCATATTATCATAATAAAAAGAAATTACAATAATTTCCAAAATAATTTGTGTTTTATTCAAAATCAACACCGGCCCTTAAAATTTAACCACCCTTTATATACAGTAAACGCCCACCGTTTTAAGTTTTAAGCGCAAAAATAATAGTAAAACGAAAACGGGTTTCCATTATGTCGTTTTAAACGACAAATAGTGTGCCGATTTGATTACAGACAAAAAATCATCGGAAATGTAATAGCAAGGAGGAAAAACCGCTGTTTATTTCACAGCAACCCGACTTGATTCTATTTTATTGTCCGTAACTGTTCCTATACAGCCAATATTCTTCTTAAGTTTCATCTCCTCCTCAAAATAAAAAAAACCCACGCTTCTTACCCTTTCGTGTAAGTTTTCACACAAGTGGAATTTGTATGCCAATTGTTTTAATAAAATTATTCTTGATAGGAAAAGAGCTTAAATTATTTTATACAAGTTTATCACACACATTGAAGTAATGAGTACGGTGACAAATGCCATTTTGGCAAAAACTATATAAAGTTTTATGTGTATGGTCTACATATTTTGATTTTTCATAGTAACCTATCTGAAACTCAGTCTTTCCTCGAATAGTCAGTGGAACACTTATTAATTTTGTTTCGAGTAGTTTTGAGCGATGGTGGTGACCTCTCCCTTAGCTCTGCGGATTCACTAGACTGTGTAGGCGTTGTTTTCTGTACTAACGAACTGCAAGAGCACCACTGTGAGTCATTTGGTGAATCTCCCCTAATTTAGTTCGTGGTACGCTTTTCTCGTTGTCATGTAAGGTTTCCCAAAAGAAGTGTCCTTATTGTTTTTTGTTTGTTTGCCATGCCAATTTGCATCCATTTCTTTGAAGACAATGAACCCGTTTAGAGCAGAAATGTCGATCATGTTTGAGAATACAGCCATCGGTTATCGATTTGTTTATTTTTACGGCTGTAATAGGATAGCACTTTGTTAACCGTACCTACACCTCCTTACTTAAATGTTGACATTTTGTTGTGTTATAATCCTGAATAATTTATGGAAATGTTTTTCCATCGCTACGGTAGCAGAGTTCAGAGCAAACAAATATCCAAAATTTTATACCACATCTATCAGATTTAGAAGGAACGTATGTGTGGAACTTGCATCTGCCGCGAAAACTAAATAATTGCTTATGAGTTGTAATAGCCTCATTGGTATTAAAATAATCAGCAAAGAGTCCGGTCCATTAATCAAATATTTCTGGAATCGGACCAAACTTGTATATAGAATTTTCCAGATGTGGTCTCATAATATTGGCAAACCTTATAACTTGGTTCAAGTATTCAAATGTCTTCTTCGACACCATCGCTCTAAAAAAGAGGGTCCATATTCACCATCATACTTGAAAAAAATTTCCTGCCCAAATAGTCACTTTTTGACGGTGTTATTGTGTTTCATGATTCTCGTGACGATTTTCTGTCTCCGAAATGCGACAACTCGGTCATTAAAACTTGCATTCAAAAGTCTAGCAGGATTTACAACATTCGGCCGATTGTTTCGGCGTGTTGTTTCAATGTGAAACGTCCCTTAAAATTGTACTAGTTTGAAGTTTCCAGAAGGTGTCTAGGAAAGTAAAACGGTTGTCAAATGGCGAAATTATTCAATGTTTACATACCGGAAGAGCAGATGGCACACCTTGTAAAGAAATTCAAATTTAACTTCCATGTTCTTTTTAACAGCAACCTGTCAAATACTAAGTCAAATAAGTTATAACTTAAAAAAATATATATTAAAACAAAAGAAATATGTATAAATTAAAATTTAATCATTATGTTATTTTAAAAGCGAATAAACCATTTTTAGTTGCAAATTATAAAATTGTAGTTACAAAAATAAAATAAAAAGTAAATGAGTCAAAGGAGCCCCATCTTCAGTCTTTCGCTGAACATAGGCTCGAGGTTTCGATTTCGACGTAACAATGCTATGCTGCTTAGTTCGGAGCAGTATAAGCGATTTTTTTCGCGTAAATTATCAGTCAATTCAGTTTTATTATTGTTAAAGAAAAGTGAATGATGAGTGTTTCGATTTCGACCATACTAAATGACACAAATTACGTATACGCCCCGGCTACACCACAAGAATTTTGTAGCATTTAAGTCCTTCCTTTGTGTTACATGTTTTGTATTGATGTTGATGAAGCTAATCGTTTTCTAGGAACTAATGAATGAATTCAGAGAAATCAGTGTACATTTTTCATCTCGATCCATTTCTCATGCATTTCGACCAATTACTGAATTAGTGCAAGTATATTGAATTTTGTTTCTTGTGTAAAATAAAGGGAAGTTATTTTTTATTATCTGTTGAGCTTTATGCATACAAAATGCATGCTTCTTTTTTGTGCAAGCTGGCTCGATAATGTTCGTTTGCAATTTTACTCTGGTCAAACTTTTGATAACATGGAATATAACTCAAATTTTTTTTTTTTTTTTTATTTGCTCTTGAAGTTTTTCTGTTACATTCATTCCCATACCGTCACAATTGACCTTTATGTCAAAACTACATTTGCATAAAGATATTCATCAGGAACACATTAGTCCTTGCATGTTTATGACAAGCGCCCGCTTGCATTTACTCTAACCAAAGGCAAAAAAAGAAAAAATTTCATATCATGTCCGGTACATGTAAGGCTTTCATTGCAATGAAGCAACTGAGAGAACAAATACATTTTACAAAATGCATCACAAGCCTTCAGAATGTTATTTAAAACATAGTACCAAATCATGCCAACATGAAATGTATGTATGTATGTATGTTAGGCTGGATCAAATTGTATGGCGCTAAAAATTTTTTTTAACCATCTTCGCGATTCTGGTTTTATGGATCGAGCCAAATATTTGGTGCATAATATATTGAATTTTCAGTATTTTTGAAAATAACTGCCGAAAAAATTCCGCGAAATCGAAATTCATTTTAGAGGTATTGTCCCTTGAGCAAAAATACTTGGTATCATCCATGGTATTAGATGATCTTTTGAATTTTTGAATTACTCCACCCTAATCTACATCCGTATGAGTGCAGTCTTTTGTGTTACTATGTTAAAATTAAGGCATAGATGTAGTGTACATTTATGGTTATGAATATGGTCATTTTCAAACGAGTGACCACGCATACAACAACAAAAGGCCATTGGCATAAATTGTCGAGTTGTAGATTTGTGTGTGGGTGGGTGCGCGGTCGGCTCAATGCATTGAATGTACTCGCATTAAATGGATTTCAGTTTTTATGCTAATGTTATTTTGAAGTATATCTGAATTTTCATAGCTCCCTTGTTAAAATCTGTTTTGAATATGTAAGCTAATGCTCGCCACACTTGTGCAGCTAAGGATGGGAAAATGAAATTATAAACATTATGCAAATATCTACCTCATATGAATATGTAAAGTTTTAAATATGTTAGTGAGCTTGTAAGAATTTATTGTTTATATACTAGAAAAATCCGACAGATTTCATTATGCCGATATTTATTAATTCTCCTTTACATATGTAACCAGATAACGCATTTCGGTTGCTGTCACATATAATAAGTGGCAGTCCTATATATAATAAGTGTCAACCCATTTTGTTCTCGCCGAGACTAACAGTTTGACACTCATATTTAATATTTTATATTATATTATGTGTATAATTTAATTAAATTTGAGTTTTAAAAAATGTTGGAAACAGTCTTGAAGATATATCTATAAACTTTCTCCTGGCGAAACAAATCATTTGGTACCATATTTTGCTGTTTCATATAACTTACAGAAAATCTTATTAAACTCGACTTTTCAAGCAGGTGACAACCCTCATAAAGTTGCTATGTTCTTTTTTGCCAAGGCGAACCGTTTAATGCCCATATTTTAATATTTTGTATAAATTGTTTCCTTTTGATCCTGTAGTTTTCCGACAGGGTGAAAAGTGGAAACGATTTTCCACCATCCCCTCGATGAGCTAAGCTCAATACTGTCATCCTTTCACGTTGTCCATGCGGACGACGTTCTTTTTTTCCCACCTACCAAATAAAGAATACTTTCCTACGCACCTTAAGCAGAATTTCGAACTGGATTCAGTAGCCAGGTACAAACATTGCCACTAACAAATGCTTCTCCTTTCACATCTGTAGAAGACATAACTGGTCCTTCCCCTCACTATCTCTACACAGCACACAAATTCCCAACTCAGACACCTTAAAAATATTAGGTGTAATATTTGACAAAAGACTTAGTTTTAAGGATCATTGCCAATGTGTCAGATCAAGGATACAAACTAGCACCCTTATAAACATAACCAAAGCGTTAATTCAATCGAAAATAGATTACAGACTCTCGATCTATGAGAATCTTAAACATATATGTACATGCGCCCTACCCTGCACACTTAAGCCCCACCAGTACACTTAAGTACTTACTTATGTAGGCGCGAACAAAAAAAAAACTTATCATAATCAAGAAGAACAAACCGACATTTATTGTAAAGCGCCAGAATGTGTTACTTGAATTCGGATGTAAGAAAGGCAGTTCATGTGCACGCTGTGGATCACTGGTTGCGTTTTTTCCTAGCAAATCCGAGCTTGTTGTGTGTCTTCAACAAAATCTGATCGAGAGAGGTGTTGAATTCCGAAATAGTAGCTGCAGCTTCTACCGCTCTGACTGTTGTTGACTTTTCCCCGATAAAATGATTCTCCGGTTTCAAAGTAGAATGTTCTAGTCTAAAAATAAATAATTTCAAAAGAGATTCAGTTGTAGCGAATTTTGACTTCTAGGTGTTCTCACTTGTATTAATTAACAATGATATATTGAAATTCTGCTTTTAGGGAACAAATGTTCAAAATAGAAAAAATTGATCTAAAATAAAACAATTACCATGACAAAAAGAAGAACGTGTGTACCTACGTGCTCGAGCCAGAAGTGAAACTTCTGTGTCGATTCAACAAAAGAGATATAAAGTTAAATATAGGAGTGAGTTTTATAAGACATCCTTTTTAGTTTTTTGCATTTTAGCATGAGTGAAAGTAGTAGTGGAAACTAATAAAAATAGAAGTAGCATTAATAAACATAGTAGTAGAAATAAGTAAAAAATAGTAAGTAGTAGTCGTATTAGAAAAAACTATTTTAAATTTTAAATAATTTTAAAAAGTAGTGCAACATTAGTAAAAATAGGTGGAGATATTAGTAAAACTAGTAGCATTAAAACTAGTATCAGTAGAAATAAGTAACAGTGGCATTAGTAGCTATTAGTAGCATTAGCAAAAAGTAGTAGTAGAAATCAGAAGTTTAAAAAAAAAAAAAGTTTTATAAATTAAATTTTCGTTGATTTTTGAAAATTTTTTTTACTTCCGTTTAAGTGTACATTTTTTACTTCTATGGAAGTAAATGCCGAATGAAGAAATAAATGTCCCGTAGATCGATTACTTTTTTTTCAAACAAAATAAAAGTCCAACAATAATTATTTTTGTATAATTTACAGAGCTTGTGGCCAGGTCTGTATTAGGAATAATATGAGAAAACAACAATTTTTCAAAGTGGTAGAAGTGAGTGACAGCTGCTATTTCGGAGATCACCACGTCGCCTCATCAGACTTCTTTCTTTCTAGACTTTACTTGGCTTTGAACCATGGTACTCCGGATTGCTAGGCGAGCACGCAATCACTCAGCCACACTAACCGTGTGAAAATTGTTTGTTTTTCTCACTATTCCTATGTCCAACCAACCATACCGCTATTAAGTGTGACTTTTCGGCACTCTGTGGTTAACAGGGTGGTCGGTATTGTTTATTTTTACAGAGTGCCGAAAAGTCACACCTAATAGCGGTATGGTTGGGTATAGGAATAGTGAGAAAAACAAACTGTGATTCGAAGTGCGGCGGTAGCAAAAATACTATATTATTTCACTTAGATATGCTCGCTTTTTAACTAGTTCAACGAATGATATGATGCTGATGCAGATGCTTAATAATTCTTGAACAAATAGGGTGCTGTGGCAATTAATATTTCGTAGAAGATCGTTAAGATAGAAAGTTAAGTAGTTGCAATATGATATAAACTGGCAATAAACTAGTTTAAAATTAGTATGTTCTACTTACTGCATGGTAAATTACACGAATCGGGACGTGTAGAATGCCGGCGAAAAATCATGGTACTCAAATGACAATTTACGCGCATAGTAGTAAAGAAATTAGGATTGAGTAGTTTTGAATGTATTCGGAAGGTTTTGTGTTTAAGCTTATGTGCACGTATGTATGTGTGACTCTTGATAGGAAATTTAGTTAAGTGGAAGCTAATTAAAACTGTAGTGAGGCATTCGGGCATTTAAAAAATATGAACTATCTTTAAAGGGATATTCAACTATTTACATAATTGATTTTCATGTTCTATTGATAGATAGATGTGAGATTAAAAGCAGTACAACATTGGTAAGAAAAAAAAATTTAGTTTACAAATTTGACAATTTATTTTCCGGACGGTATTTTCTTAAATAGACTTGAACATCATCACTGATGCTAATTTTACATTTGCAATCAAATAACATAAGTAAATTCTACTAAGAAGCAATATTAAATTCTTCTAAAAGACATAAATGATCAACTTTAATATCGTCGTTGTCAGTTAAATTTTAGGTGTATTTTTTGTAACAGAAATATATTATTTGAAAAGTGCAGCTCCTGTGTCGACAGCGTTCATGCCTCTCCGCCATATAACGTACGGACATGGTGATGGACTTATGGAGTGTGGTTTTGAGTTTCGGTTCAGAGAAAGGGCTTTACTGCGTAATTACCCAGTCAGCCAAAAGTGGCGTTTGTTTGCAAAAGATTCTCCGTTGAATTTTGAGGCTGACTCTATTGTTGGAGTTACTGCAGTCCTCAGTTAAACCAAGTCCTCCACTTTTTCGAAATTGTAATTGTCACCAGTGATGCGGGAGCCAAAACGAGAGTGCGTTGGCTATTTATTTGATGGCAGGAGGTACTTCACTTTGACCTAGCTCACCTCCAGACCAGCAAGGTGCGGACATTATATTCATAGTTCTTATAACGTTTTCAGTGGTTGTTATCAACAAGTTTGATGCGTGGGACTTTGAACTAGATTGTCGCTCTGGTGAAATCACCACTCGCAATGGCCGTGCTCGGTGGCGTGTTGTTTCAGTATGTGGTTGTTAATGAATATTTATAAAATTTATTATAATTAGTTAATTTTTTGGCGCGTTTATTTATGCGATGGTAATTCAATACCCAAACATATTTGATCTAATAAATATTCTCCCCACATGCTTACGTTATAAAGTCTGACCACTTCACAAAGTTTGAAGCTAGGCTTACCAATTTATGATCATACGATGTAGCTAATATATAGATTTCCTTAGTACGAGTATAGTACCTTACAATGAATTCCGTGATTTTCTTATCCATTCAATAATTCTCTAGTAGTATATTACACCTCCACTAAAAATACATATATATATATTATTTTGAGCCGATTTTTTTTTTGTCCTCAGATTTTGATTCAGCGACCCCAAAAACATGGTATGCTCAAAAGAAGATATTTTTTGTTTTGGGTTTGGAATGCTGTGTAATGAGCGGTTGCGAAGGGAACCGATTGGTAATTTTGCTCCGTTTGAGGGACACCAACTTTTTAAACCAGGAAACGTAGCTTACACCTGCATTTCCCTTTTTTAGATATAACAAAAAAAAAACACAAATAGTAACAGTTATTAATTTTTATAAAAAAAGAGATTTTTATTTCACAAAACCCACATCTACCCTATGGCCTTTGCTCGCAAATTTCTTTAATTGATATTCATAGGTGCCAAAAACAAAAGCAAAGGGCTAATGTTTCTAAAATTTGAATGTAGCGTTTTTTCGTTCCAATTAATGAAAATATTTTTAATGACTATACAAATTTATGAAGAATGGAATGGGATTGATTATTATGTATATAAAAAAATATAGATGAAAAATTTAAGTTTAGTTTATAAAGATTGCTGATAAAATTAATTTGAACAGGTAATTACTTTCATGTTATATGTATGGAAATTGGTTCAGATGTTGGTGGAAGTACAAGGTTCAAAATGAGGTTACGATTCCCACTTTGATGGACAGATTATTGTTTCGATGATACAAATGTCGTCTGCTGATGATAAGCAGAAATGCATAATTGAACCAATTTGAGCGATCAAGTTGCAGAGGTAGCCGAATAAATTTTGTTACGTATACGTCATGTTGACTGTATATTCTTTTTCAAGTAGATATTTAATATATGTGTATAAATTTAAAAAAAATAAATTTTTAAATTTATTTATTTCCAGACATCAACATACGGAATTCGCCAATGGTATTTAATGCATTAAGTTGTTGAAGGCGCTGATATCGAAAATCGACAACAATAGCTAAAGGGATAAGTAAAAGAGCGGCTCAAACAGCGCACACACAAAGCGAACAGTTGGTTGATGTAGTGACTGGTGTGAAGTGTAAAGTGAAGAATCAGGCAATGTAAGCAGAACAACTTCTGATAACGAAAGCAGCGCTTCAACGCTAATTGTTCATATAACGATAAATTTAAAAAAATGAAAAACGCGCTATTTAAGTCACCATTAAAGACAAGGATGGGGCTGCACTAACAATTATACCAAATCAAAAAAAAAATTGAAAACTGGCGTGGCGCTGCCCACTTTAGAGCTAAAAAGTATATCTCCGTAACCATGCTGCTTAACTCTACCCAATTTGGTAGACACATTTGATGTAAGTAAGCAAAATTTCAAAAATTAGAATGTGGACCAAAACTACGCCCGCCTTTCATGTAACGGAAGTTTTCAAAAAATAAAAAAGGCCTTTTTTAAATATTTATTAAAGACAATTTGCGTAAATTTAATATCTAGAATGAAGTTGCACAAACAAATAGACAGAATAAAAAAAAAACAAATTCGTAATAGGCGTGGCACTACCCACTTTCGAACAATTAGGTATGTAAAGGGTGGTTAAATTTTAAGGGCCGATGTTGAATGTGAACCATAACTAAACGTCAAGTTTTTTTCTGCAATTCATTTCACATTTCTCAATTTCAGACTAATTCAATTTGAACATGGAAATACACACAATCGAGCAACGTGTTAAAGTTGTTCAGGCTTACTAGGAAAATGGGCGTTAAAATTTCGAAGAAAATCACCTTCAGTGATGAGACACATTTTCACCTCAGTGGATTCGTCAAAAGGCAGAATTGCCGCATTTGGGCGAAGGATAATCCAAGAGTGATTGTCGAAAAACCAATCCACCCACAAAGAGTGACTGTTTGGTGCGGTTTATGGGCTGGCGGCATCATCGGGCCGTATTTTTTCCAAAATGAAGCCGGTCAGGCAGTTACTGTGAATGGTGTTCGCTATCGAGACATGATAACGAACTTTTTATGACCCGAATTGGAACATGTGGATGTGGACGATACGTGGTTCCAACATGCCACTTGCCACACAGCCAACGAAACAATGACCGTGTTATCTCACGTGGTGGCGATGTCAATTGGCCACCAAAATCATGTGATTTGACACCGTTGGACTACTTTCTTTGGGGTTATTTGAAAGAAAAAGTGTACGTCGATAAGCCAGCAATAATTCAAGAGCTAAAGGATGAGATAATTCGGCACATTAACGGCATAGAACCTCAATTATGCCTCAGCGTCATCGAAAATTTGGACCATCGGATGGAGGTGTGCCGCCGAGGTCGCGGTGGACATTTGGCCGATAATTTGTTCCATACCTAATTGAACCACACCATATTATCATAATAAAAAGAAATTACAATAATTTCCAAAATAATTTGTGTTTTATTCAAAATCAACACCTGCCCTTAAAATTCAAAAAATCTTTATATCCCAAAAACTATGACACTCAACTGCACCAAATTTGTAGAACAAAGTAACACAAAAATTGTAAAAATTATAAAAATTGTAAACATCGTACAAGACCTCTCATATAAGAATAAAAGACAAAAATCAAAACAAACCAATATATATTTACTACAAGGTAATTTGCTCAAATTTGATAGACAAGGTTGATTATGAAATACACATGGAATCATAAATGTTGGGAATGGCCATGGTATCGCAAACCTTAGAGCAAGTGGTATAACTTCGAAGCTTCTTTGTCAAATTCTACCACATTATGTACACTTTGCATTTATTGTCAGAAATCACAATTTCGAAAATGACAGAAATCCGACTAAAACCACGCTAATCTCTCATATAACGGTAATTTACACCAAATCAAAATATTCAATATTTTACTAAGTCATGTCGTGAATTCTGTCAAATTTCAAAATCAATAAACATTGTTTAACCCTGCTGTTAGGTTAAGACCATTTGGTCCAATTTTTTTTTTGTTTTCTTTGTAACTTTGGAACGGTGATATATGTATACTGTCTAAATTTTTCAGCTCAGGTGGTCTTTTTATAAAACAATATTATGTGCGAAAATTTAATTCTCTGACTTAAAACTGGACTAAGATAAATTGAAAATTACGAATCTTAGGTTAAGGGACCATTTGGTCCATAGTATATTTTCTTTGATTTTCTTTACATTAATTTTCCAAAAATAAGTATTTATTAGTTTGTTCGATATTTTTTGGCACTACATGATGAGCAAAAAAATGTTTTTCGGTTGGTTTTGCAAATAAACGCACTGCAAATGGAGCATTTTACATCAGACTTAGACTTGCAGCAACTACAAATTCCTCGCTTTCGAGCTCCTGAACTAGAAGCATATTTAGAGCAGGCGACTGGTGCTGGGTTTTACCAGAGTTGAGTAAATAATAAAATAATAATATTTAGCAAGTATTGAACCAAACTAAATATAAAGACTAAGATTAAATTGTTATTTTGTATGAAAACTGCAGTATGGACCAAATGGTTGTCTAACCTAAGATTCGTAAGTTTTTTTTAACCTAACAGCAGGGTTAATATTCAAAAAATTTTGTTATACTAAAAAACCCGGCTTGCTTTAATACGCCAATAAAGACATATTTTTTTTAGATATTGATAATTGCTTTTGTCCTTAGAATAGACTTTATATTTTGCGCTAAAGGAAATGCATGCATATCGTATATCAAATATCATCGTCCAGTAGCTGGCAAGATATTGTGAATAATAGTCTAAAGTTCGTCTTAAATAGGGGCATGACTCCTCCTTTTCCCCCAACAAAAAATATATAGCCTCTTATAAAGGAGCTTTATACCAAATATTATGCATCTGCATCAAATATTTGTGGAGTTAAAAGCAAGTTGTATATTTTATAGTATGGGGCGTGACACCGCTCATTTTTTTTTTTTCAAAAGATACACAGTTGATCTATTAATTCTATGTAATTTTACCTTTATACCCTAATATCATTTATCTGCTTCGAAACGTTTCGAATATAAGACGAATTTAAATTTTATTTTCCATGAGAGCGTCGCACGGCCCACGTTTTCAAACTTATATATATGCTATATTCATTCAGGATACCACATAAATCTACTAAATTTCTTAAAGATCGCTTGAGTACTTTGGACGCATATAAAGGATTCACATTAATTTTTATAATTAAGATAAATTTCTGGGTTACACACAACAAGTAAGGTTTATTTGAAATAAAAGCATGCGCTTACTTTTAATTTTTAATTTTTTAAATTTTCTTTTTTTAATTAGAATCTGCTTTTCGAAAATTTCTTGATTCGCATCATATGCAACCCCATTTGGATACAAAGTCAAATAATCGAGCATCCTAGTATAAATAAACAAGGAAGTATTCACCTACTTACATACTACAGTCATATAATATAAATGAAGCAAAACAAGCACACATACATACTATCTACATATTTATTTATTTAAATGCTGCTGTGCCATCTCATTCATCGGACTATCGCCTACTGTATAGCGCAAGCAAGGAAGTGAATTAATGAAATGTAAGGAGGTCAAAATCGTTACAAAGGCAACAAAAGCAAATGTTGAAGACAGAGCCGAAAGCAGTCAACAGAGACAGACAGACAGAGTGGTAATGACAGCAATTGATGTTGAGTGCACACGGAAAGCATTTCAACCATCCGCATGAATGACTGACTACTTGCCTCGAATCAGATGTGAAGATGAGGTACTAAAATGCCACTAACGGTGCATGCATTCTAAGTATAGCAAGTAGTATAGCGCTGATGCAAAGGACTTTCACCTTTTGACCAATATCAGCAAATACAGCAAATACAGCAAATGAGTAGCTACAAATAAGTTTTCACCACCACCATTTGTATGTATGTATGTATGTATGTTTGTGTAGTATATGTACATATGTATGTATAGAGGTACTTAGAGCTGTATGTTTACACGACACTGAAGGTGGGGTTCATGTCGTTCGAAAATGACTGCACTGACTGTTTTGATTGGCACTCGTACACATGACTGGCACAGTGTTCTTGCCCTCTATTTTCATGTGCGTGGCTTTGGGGAATTTAAATTAACAAACTAACCACCTTTGCACAACCACTGCAGCAGCTGAGTGTAGTTAGTATTCGGGCTCGCCTGCTTGTGTTTACGGCGGTGCATATCAAATGCACAATTAATTATGCATTCAAATGTAACCACAAATTTATGTCTTCCGGTCAATTTGCAAGTAAATATGTTTAACAAATAAATCTTGCATGGATGTGTGTATATTTATGTTATTTAGCCATATATACTAAGAAATGTATAGTATATATATATATCTGTATTTTGCAGTTGGTGTGTAAGCGCATTAAATGTGAAATTAATCACGAGCAAATTACTTTAAGACGAATATTAAAGTAACTTAAAAAAAAAGCAATCTACTGTTCTGAATTCTAAAAACACGGTGTACAAATCGAAGAGCAGTAGGGCATTGGAAACAGAAGTTAGTAGATTTTTTTTTTATTTTTTTACAGCGTGAACCATATCTATATGGCAAGCACCAATTAGCAAGTTTCGATTTTTGGTTTCGTATTAAATTTTAGTTAATTTTTTTTTTATAAAACAGCTAAAAACCCGAAAGACTGCCTATATTCATTTTATAATTATTTTGGTCTTAGCTGCCCGAGTTTGTGTGGCCGCAAATAACCTTTTTCTTTCTAGACAGGTGTTTTTAAATTCTGTGCAAAATAAATATTATCTTTTATTTCGAGAGGTACCCGAGTTTACATGTCCGGAACTAACCTTTCTCGAACCATCGATTTTTTATTTAACGACATTTACATCCCTAATTTGGTAGTGTATTGGAGATTGTATGCAATTTCTTTGTTTTCTAAACTCTTTGCGCTGTCTATGAAAACGAATGTAGAAATGCTTTGCTCAATATGTAAATAGGAGAATAACAAAAAGCCGGTAATTTGAAGACATTTTAAATGGAGATCAAAGCAAGTACCTATAGTCATATAAAAACATTTTTTTTGTTTTGAATATTTACTTTGAAAATTAAAATTAATTTGTAGTAAGCGATTATCTATACAAATATAATAAAATAACAATAATAAAATAATAATAATAAATAGAGACAAATTTCAGTATTATACATATATCGTATATGCATTTATAATGGTGTTCAAAAAATTAGTTTAATTACTCCATTAAGCTTCTTGAATACTCCATATCATTATATTGTATTTTTTATAGTAGCCTTGTGATGCAGATGTTCAGCAACACATAACACACATTCACAAACATAGCATTCGAGCTATTTAAGCGGAGGTCGAGTAAAGAGACTCAATATTTCAGAATACTAATATTTCGAAAACAGCTTGTTTCATGTGGTCTTAACTTGATAGGAGGCGCAACCTCACCAACCATTTCACTACACCTTGACAGCAGGGAAATCTCAAGCACATGCCTTTCAAAAATCAGTTTTTAACAGACGTTTATATGTGCATGCCAACCTAGAACGCTTATTTGTTGTTAGATGTGAAAGGATGAAAATCAGTAGGGTTTTCGAATTTAGCAACCAATGCGTGTAGACAGACAAGAAGATGTCCTTACCTAAAAAGGTAATTACTTATGTATATAAAACCTCATCATCGTTGGTCTCCTTGGCGTGGGGATGAGGCTTAAGTGTTGGCACGGTTGTTCCTTTCGAGGTCTTCCATGCCACCACGAACTAAGAGGGAGGCTCCATATAAGAATCAGTGTAGGATTCGTTCTTGCACTGATTCTTATGTGGAGATTACCGTACCAACATCTCTCTGGTCCGCATACCCTGTATCCCTCCTAGTATCTCCCAGCTCTCCTTCCTCTCTAGCTAATCCCCCCCCCCCCCCCCCTAATCCAGGGTGTCAAGCGTTACCGTGCCCATTGGTCGGTCTGCAGCCAGGGGGTTTAAATTCCGGCTGTATTTTAACGGCGCCTCCCTGACACCGGGCCACCTCAGGGAGTAAGTTTGGCCTTACCGCGGCAAGGGGCGCTGTCGTGGTGTACCACCCATTTCCCCCTCAATATTTCTAGACCGCTGCGCTTGCCTCGTCGAGCAGGTGGTCGTACGACCAAGATGAATAAAGCAACAACAACAACAAAAAACACAAAAAAATTGTCTTCCCCATCTCGGGGTAAGACAAGCATGAAATTTTCTTCTTCCCCATCTCGGGGTAAGAATGCGCAGGCGCAAGCGCCTAACGCGCCGCTTCGCTCCGATAGGAGCTCTTCCGGGCTGGATGTGAGTGTTGCACGCCGGCCCGTGACTTCGGGTGTTATGGCGGGGCCTAGCACCAGCAAAGCTGCGGGGATTGTGCTGGAAACGGCAGATCCCTCCGTGGCACTAGGCACTAGGGGCCCGTCAAACACCGGCGCGGCTGCGAAGCCTAGTCTCGCGAAGGCAACGGTCTCACGGCCTGGCCCGAGTGGACTAAGGCGACAAGTAGCCGCACAAGATAGTATAGAGGGCGTGGCAGCGATGGAAACTACGAGCCACGCCCCTCTGATGTTGGAGTCGGAGCGGTTCAAATTCGCTGACAAGCGTAAGGCCGCGAAGACGTTAAAAAGATACGACGGGGTCCCGTTGGAAACGTTGTCCCAGAGCGCGAAGGAAGCGGTGGAAAGGGCGAAAGCCCTGCTGCCTAACTTCCGGGTCACTGGGGCTTCGGTGGAAAACCGGGTGCCTCCGTCAAAGCGACAAAGATCGGCGGAAGAACAAACTCCGGCCTCTAAAAGAATCCGGCCGCACTCGTGGGTGGGCAGGCCTAGCTTTGCCGAGGTTGCGAAGGACAGGATCCTTATTGGGGTCCTGGACCGAGGCAACGAGCTCGGGTCCATACCAAAGGACCAGTGGAGGTGGGTGAAGGCAGCTCTGGCGAACGTCATCTTTGACGTTCTGCTGGAGAACCCTGGAACCCCCCCTGCCTGTAAGGACGCTGGTTGGTACCAGGGCCACATTAAGGTGGTCGCCTGTGAGGACCTGAGATCGGCGGCGCTGTATAAGGCCGCCGTTGCAAAGGTGGGCCCTGTCTACCCAGGGGCTAAGTTGGAGGTGGTAGACTGGAAGGACATTCCAGTCAGACCCCGGGCGAGGGCATGGGTTCCGGTGACACCATCGGCACCGGAAAGCATCCTAAAGATGCTTCAGGTGATGAACCCGGCCCTCCCAACAAGTGATTGGAGGGTCGTCCGGGTCGAGGACGCGGAAGGCCCTTCGAGACAAGTGGTCTTGTCCCTAAACAAGGAGTCCATCGGAATCCTTGAGAAGAGGCAAGGCCGCGTCTGCTATGGCCTCGATGAGGTCATCATTAAGGTGTACCGCGGGGACGCTCAGCGTGCCTCTGGTGCGGGTGCAGCAATGGACGTGGACATTGAGGCACCCGAACCGGAGCCGGAACCGGAACTCTCCGACGCTGAAGGCAGCGTCTCCTCTCAGACAAACTTTGCACCAACAATGCACAGGATGTTTGCGGAGGAGGAGCTGCTGCTCAGCGACGGAGAGAGCGTGGCTGATGTCACCGTCGTGGCTGGAGGGGAGGCAGCGGTTTTCTCGCATGAGAATTCTGCAGATAAACCTCCATCGATCTAAAGCAGCCTCAGCTGCTCTCCTAGGTCGCCTGAGCAAAGGCGACGTTACGGTGGTACTCATTCAGGAACCCTGGGTTTGTAACTCAAGGGTATGTGGGTTGAGTGCCACCGGCTTTAAGCTTTTCGTGGAGCGCGGTAAAGGTAAAATTAGAGCCTGCATTCTGGCTAAAGCAGATTTAAATATCTTTCTTTTACCTAATTACAGTGATGGCGACGTCACGGCAATTCTTGCGGAGATAGGGGGAATGTCACTGGTGCTGGCATCGGCTTACATGCCGTACGAAGCCGAGTACCCCCCTCCCTCTATGGTGCGGAACTTAGTGTCCAAATTTGAGAGCGGACACATGTTGGTCGGCAGCGACGCAAATGCTCACCATGTCAACTGGGGGAGCACGGACATCAATGATCGAGGTGAGTTACTCTTCAACTACCTTCTAACTACTAACCTACTTATATGCAACAAAGGTAGGGATCCCACCTTCATTACTAGCAATCGTAAAGAAGTTTTAGATATAACTCTATGCAGTGATAGTCTATCTGAATTGATCGAGAGTTGGAGGGTTCTAGATGAACACTCCTTCTCTGATCATCGTTATATTGAAATCGTATTGAACTTTTCTATTACCAGCCCAAAGGTGCGAAAAAACCTAAAAAACACAGATTGGTGCTCTTACAAAATGTTATTTGAGGATAGGCTAAACAGCGAACCTCTTATTGAACCTAATTGTATCGGGGATCTAGAGAACATGGTGGACGTTTTTACGCTGACCTGCTCAAATGCCCTAAATCAGGCTTGCCCTGAACCAAAACAATGGGGCAAACGTAAACCCCATTGGTGGTCACGCGAGTTGGACTCACTACGAAAATCTTGTAGGAAAAACTTCAACAAAGCCAAGAGACTTAGTCTCGAGCTGGTATGGCTAGAGTACAAAAAGTCTCTTCAGACCTATAAAAAAGCTTTAAGGGAGGCAAAGAGATCCTCGTGGAGAAACTTCTGCGGCGGCATCGAGGGTGCTTCCGAGACGGCCAGGCTAAGGAAGATTCTCTCAGGATCCCCTAACCCGATAGGTTTCTTGCAAAAGCAAGACGGTTCCTGGACCTCAACGGGAAAGGAAACCCTTGAATTGTTATTAGATACCCATTTCCCTGGTAGTACAATTGCGGAGGAAGGAACTCCTCCGCTCATCTCCTCCAACCCCGTTAACATACCGGTTTCGGAAGAAAAGGTTAAATGGGCTATCCAAAGCTTTAAACCATACAAATCTGCTGGGCCGGATGGGATAATACCTGCCCAGCTAATTGAGACACTGGAGCTGTCTGCAAAATGGCTCTGTACTATTTTCAGGGCCTGTTTCAAACTAAATCACATACCGTTGGCATGGAGAAATGTCACGGCTGTCTTTATTCCTAAAGCCGGTAAGGCCTCACACACAAATCCAAAGGATCTTAGGCCTATCAGTCTATCATCCTTTGCTCTTAAGGCACTTGAAAGGATTATTAGTAGCTACCTGTCCGATACCATCGACAGTAGACTACTGTCTAATGACCAACATGCCTACCGCAAAGGCAAATCTACTGAGACTGCACTCCATAGCTTGGTCGGCTATATTGAGAAGTCTCTCAGCGTTAAGGAATTCTGTCTTGTAGCCTTCCTGGACATTGAAGGCGCCTTTAATAACGTATTTCCAGAAGCTATAACTGGCGCCGTTAGGGATCTAGGGGTTGAACACTCACTGGTTGACTTTATCGGCCAGCTACTCTGTTGCAGAGTAGTAAGGGCTAAGCTGGGTGCGAGCGAATTGTCACGGCACGTGTCGAGGGGGACGCCACAAGGTGGCGTCCTATCCCCACTCCTATGGAACCTCACCGTAAACACGCTACTGCGAGATACGGCATGGGGTGGCGCAAAAGTCGTCGCGTACGCCGATGACGTCGCGATTGCAATCAGGGGGAAGTTTCCGCAGACATTATGCGAGCTGATGCAACGAGCGCTTCGGGAGGTATCCAAGTGGTCCACCCATTGCGGGCTCAGGGTCAGCTCAAGTAAAGTGGAACTTGTACTTTTCACGAGAAAGTATAAAGTGCCTTCTGTGACTCCACCGGTACTAAACGGTACCCGGTTAAGTCTTTCTACAAGTGCCAAATTTCTAGGCGTTATTTTAGATAGGAAGTTGAGCTGGAAGGAGAACCTAGTTCAACGTCATGAGAAGGCTTCTGTAGCCCTCTACACATGTAAGAGAGCCATAGGCAAGAAATGGGGGCTAAATCCCCGGATCTGTCGATGGATTTTCACAGCGGTCGTCAGACCAATACTCCTGTATGGGGTAATCGTGTGGTGGCCTGCATTAGAAAAAGAGGGTAACCTTAGACTACTCACCAAGGTGCAAAGATCTAGTATGATCTGCATAAGTGGGGCGCTCAGAACTACTCCAAATGAGGCCTTGAACGTCATTTTAGACCTTATTCCTTTAGATTTGGTTGGACAACAAATGGCAGCGATGACTGCTTTGCGACTAAGAGAGACATCCCAGTGGCACCCTGAAAGCCAAGGGCACTCTTGTATTTTGAATAAGTTCCGCTCTATTCCGAGCAGCACGGATCGGTGCGCCTTGACATCGGTCTCTGAAAGTAATTTTACTACACGTATTCCAAGCAGGGAGGAGTGGAAACTTGAGTTTCATACTCCACCTGATAGCATTGTCATCTATACAGATGGCTCGAAACTCGATAATAAGGTAGGAGGAGGCGTTTTCTCACGAAACCCTCTCCTGCAAATTTCCTTTAGGTTACCAGATCACTGCAGCGTCTTCCAGGCTGAGGTCTCAGCTATCAGGGAGGCGGTAGAGAAGATTGGGACCGGGATTACAGGAAGAGACATCTTCATTCTTAGTGACAGCCAGGCTGCAATCAGAGCTCTGAGCTCTTTCACTTTTAACTCTAACATCGCGCTGGACTGCCGCCTATCTCTGCAGGAGATGGCCAAGCAGAACAGACTGTACCTCATTTGGGTCCCTGGTCACCGGGACATAGAGGGAAACTGCATGGCAGACGAACTTGCAAGACAAGGTACGACCAAGCAGATTCTTCAAGATAAAGAACGCATTGGTATGCCGTTTGCCACTTGCAAACTGCTACTCAGAGATTGTACATATAAGCAAGCTGACAATAGATGGAGGCAAAATACGACCTGTCGAACCTCAAGGCAGATGTGGCCTAAATGGGACCGGAAACGGTCGCGCAGCGTTCTCTCTCTAAGTAGGGAAAACATTTCCAACGTCATCGGGGCTCTAACAGGGCACTGTCTGATAGGGAAACATGCTGAAAGGTTGGGAGTACCCTTCCGAAGATGCTGTAGGAGCTGCAAGAACGACGAGGAGGAGGAATCGATCTTGCATTTACTGTGTAAGTGTCCTGCACTGTGTAGAAGCAGAATGCGATATCTGGGATCACCGTTTTTTGATGACCTTAGTGAGGTTTCAATTGCCGAGGTAAATTGTCTGTTGAAGTTCATCAGCGAGGCAAAATGGTTTGGTGAGGGGTAATTTTTCCTTTTGGATGGTACAAATTTTTCCTTGTGGTAACACAATGGGCCTCCTAATATTGGCCTAAGTGAGCCGCTGTAGGCGGCTGCCACTCCAACCTACCTACCTATGTATATAAATGTACAATATGCTGAATGTGGTCAAAATGCCTCGTAGGAAAATTTAACTATGATAAAATAATCTCTATTTTATTCAATTATATCAGAGCGCACGAGTGTCAAAATATTATAATCTTTTCTCACCCAACGGTTATTTGTTACTGGATAAAGCAACCGAAATTGATATAGACATATATATTTAGCAAAATATTCGAAACCAAAAAAGAAAAATCGATTACGCTGTGACTGTCTGCCAGACCGTCCCTCCGTGTATTGGATAACTCAAGTAAGTTAGAGTAAATAGGTATATCTCGCAAACTGTGCGCTTAAATTTTTGGTACACACAATGCATTTAAAGTTAGTAAGTTAAATTTCGAACATAGTAAAAAATCATATAACAGTTAATTACAAAAATTAAAAAAATCGATATTTTAGTAACTAGTAAAACAATTTGCTCATATGCGGGGTCTGGTTGCAAGATAAAGAAGAACAGTATTAAGTGAAAATTTTCGGAGTAAACGTGACTTGTATAACATGCTTAAATAGTTAAAAGCTTTTGGTTTTTTAATAATTATAAATGAAACAAGCATTTTGAAGTCTTGAAATATGGAACTATTTTGGACCTAGTCGGGCAATGTTTCGGAAGCAGTTGAGGACTAGCTCGAGATCATTTCGAGACAACTGTATCAAAAATATTTACCGTAAAGGCTCCAAACTAAATAGTTCCGAAAAAGTTTCGGGCTAGATGCGAAATGATCACAAAATTGTTTCGTAATTCAAGCCTTGAAAAATTTGTTCTCGCCTTTAGACCTTGAAGTTTCAGGCATTTCATAACACAATTGTACAAGTTCACTTCCCAAGCATATTTTATGCTCTTTCGTTTAGTCGTTACTGTCGTTTGTCAATTCACCCAGCAGAAAAAAACACAATGAACGAAAGGCAAGGTGGTAATCAATAGCGTGCACTGCATATTGATTCTAGAATGCGTTATTGCTAATATGGGGATATAATACTCTTACATTATCCTCATGTGTCCAAAGAATAAATTGGATAATAAAATAAGACATTATTCAAATAAATTTTACTAATATATCTTAATGGACTTTTTGTGTCAGAATCGCTTTTACTGCTCTCATTTGGAACCAAACCCGTAAATATGGCACTGTTTTAAAGCTAGTGCTTAGCACTATACAAAAAATAAACGGATGTGAATGCACAAAAAATCAATTTGAACTGCCGCACTATTGTGACTGCCTGCACAGAGTTGTCTGCCTAAAATTATACTGTACAAATTATGCTGCATATTTTTTGGTGCTACGTAATAAAAAATTTAATCATGATACAAGGCGTACTTATTAAAATACTCATTTTTCCTCTCCGTGCTGACTTAATTTGTTCATATCATAGTTAACCCTTCTGCTATGTTTGGGTCAATTTGACCCAATTTTCAGTAAAACTCGTCGAAATTCGCGTGTTAGTCTAGTCGTATTGTATTGATTCTTCTTCTATTTGTTAACTGCAGTAAAAGGAATAGATAAATATGAAAATTAAAATAATATCTGTTTTTTATGTTGCTGGAGAATGCCAAATGTAATTTCATTACACTTATTACGTTGTTGGGTCAATTTGACCCATCTAGTATTTTGAAATATTTTGCCGTTTATTATTACATCACTCGATCAAAAACGCCGACAAAGAAAGCTAGTTATCGGAAATCGAGTATATTTTGCACAGCTCTATGTTTATATATTCTCGATAAATTTATAGCCTTTTCGAAAAAGCGGAACTCCCGTTTTATGCACCTGTGCAAAGAGTAAGTGTCGATTGTTTGCTTAGTTAGTAATTTTTTGTCGCGCAGTACGGAGCTTATCAAAGTTTTTATAAAGAAAGTGATTGCTAAATATATATTTCTACAATGTCCCAAAGGAAGAGAGTAAGTCAAGTTATTTAATTTACTATGTTTATGTTGCTGTTACACATTTTTATATTTTTATTTTTGAAAAGAAACTAAGTATTGAAGAAATACACCAAATTATTAATTCTGATGCTGAGAATATTTTCGACGAAAGTGATAGCGATGAAGACTTTGTACCTATCGCAGAAAATGAAACGGACGATTCAAATACTTCATCCAGTGAAAGTGAAGTAGATGTCGGTTTTGAAGGTAGCAATGCGACAGAAGAAGTCAATTTGCCAAATATTTTATCGAAAGATAAGAGCATAATATGGCATGATCAGCCACTTCCAATTTCAAGAGGCAAAATTCCTCGAAATCAAATTTTATGTCGAAGTCCTGGTCCATCAAAGTGTGCTATTTCTATGGTCACAGATATAAAATCCTCTTTTGATATTTTCATGCCCCCAAGTATAAAAAACATAGTGGTAGAAATGAGCAACATCAAAGGATTGCAGTTTTTTGGAGACAATTGGAAAATTATAGACCTTATAGAATTGGAAGCATACATAGGATTGCAAATCTTAGCAGGAGTATACAAATCGCACAATGAAAGTCTAATTCATTTGTGGGATGAAAATAATGGCAGACCAATTTTTCGGGCCACAATGAGCTTGGAAAGATTTATGAACATATGACGATGCCTTCGTTTTGACTCCGCTGCAGACAGGGATGAGAGAAGACAGCGTGATAAGTTAGCACCTATAAGAAACATTTGGGATCAATGGAATCGGCAGCTCAGGTCATATTATCACTTACATGAAAATGTAACAATAGATGAGCAGTTAGTACCTTTTCGTGGTCGTTGCAGCTTCAGGCAGTACATTCCATCGAAGCCCGCAAAATACGGCTTAAAAATATGGGCTCTATGTGATTCAAAAAGCAAGTATGCCTGGAACATGGAAGTTTATTTAGGACGGGCAAGAAATGCGCAACCGGATAGGAACCAAGGTAATGCATTTATAAATTGGCTTTTTGTATGTCTCAAACCTATGTACAGTATAAATAAACCGTCTTTATACAAATATTTTTAGGTGAACGTGTTGTTCTATCCCTATCAGAACCCCTTCCCAGAGGTCACATTATTACTTGCGATAACTTTTTTACGACGTACAATCTCGCCGTTCAGCTACTTCGCAGGAACATTACTTTAGTCGGTACAGTGAGGAAAAATAAGCTTTTTTTGCCACGAGAAATTGTCGACATGAAGGAAAAGAACATTTTAGAAAGCAAATTTTTATTTACGGAGAATGTAACTATTGTATCGTACGTCCCAAAAAAATATAAATTTGTCGTAGCATTGAGCTCCCTTCACCATTCTCCACTTGTTGATGAGGGTGACAAAAAAAAACCTGAAATAATACTTCACTATAATAAAACAAAAGCTGGTGTGGATGCGCTTGATCAGCTGGTTGCTAACTATACATGTAAACCGCAGACCAAACGTTGGCCAGTTGCCCTCTTTTCGAATATGTTAGATATATCGGCATATAACGCATACGTAATATGGACAGAGAAAAAAACCCCCATGGAACACCAACAAGCTTTATAAGCGAAGACTTTTTCTTGAAGAGCTGGGAAAGCAAATGGTCGAACCAAATATTGTCCGCAGAGAGAGACTGCCGCGAGGAATCGCTGCTAAGAATATAGTAAAAAATATTCAAGAAAACTCCAAATCTGCAGAAGAAGCGTCTACTTCTAATATTTCTGCCAGAAATGAATCCACCAAAAAACGACAGCGATGTTTCTTCTGTCATCATACAAAAAATTCGAACAAATATTCAGCTGTTTGTAGTACGTGCCAAAAATTTGTTTGCAAGGAACACAGCAGCTTAGTTTGTGAAAATTGCCGTTAAAACATACATATCTCAACTATTTTCTACAATTAACATACACTTAACTTGATTCAAATAAAAAAATATGAACTCTGTCAATAAAATAGTGTTATTAGCGGAGTTTTTATAAGTGGGTCAAATTGACCCAAAACACTATATGTGTAATTTTTTAATAACATAGCAGAAGGGTTAAAAGAATGCTCTTAAACATGAGAACTGTATTTTGAACAGCTTGAACAAGTTCTTCATTTAATTACTTAACCCCCTATGCTGATGACCTGGTCACAGTTATCAGGTTTACTGCGCCTAAAACTCTGCGGCAAAAGCAGGTGTCCGCACTCTAATGATGACAACAGTCATGGTAGCTCTTATGACCATCTATGTACGTGACAACTATGTTATATTCTGTGACATAGTCTTAGACGCAGTAAATCTGACAACTATCAGGTTGGTAAGTTTTGTCAGGTCATCAGCATGGGGTGTTATATGGTTGCAATTCGGTCGTATTATAAGTAAGGCGATACCTGAGGGGGGAATTCGTGAGGCCATAACTTTGTTTGCATTTATGACAGTATTCGGTATTTCAAGCTTATCTTAAGTCTCTAAATTTTAGACTTTTAATCACAGACTTTTTAGTGAGATGAGACGATTTCAGTACTCAGCAAGCTACATTCTCAAAAAATTTCACCAAAGACTAAGATGGAAAGCAGCAGATGAAGGTATATTCTAGGTAGAAAATGTTTTAACTGATTGCATACAATATATTTATTTTTGCAAGCTTTTGCAAATAACATTATTTCTCTTTAAAAATTAAAACAATATGGTTATTGTAAAATCATTCAAATCAACTGGTTCCGATTTTTATTACTGTATTTTGTATAACCGATTATATAAAATAGATCAATATAAACAATCAAAATGTACAACTACTCATCTTTATGCGTACTCGATCAAACTGCCAGAAAAGGTAAATAAATGCAAACAAATAATTTTTTCTTATTATGCTTATTTTCTCAATACCACAGAAAAACCTCAATAGTGTCTAGAGGTGGTTTAAAAATGCCGGCATTAGCGGTGAAGAAATCAGTTTCCTTTACAAGTAGCTTTCGCTATGACAATTAATAAAGTGCAAGGCTAAAACTTTGGCAAAACTGCCTTATATTCTCCTAGCCCTGTATTTTCACATGTGCATGGGATTTTTTTTGGAATCAGCCAGCTCAAAGATTTATTTTTTCATGCCAATATATGAATTTACTTTCACGTCGAATATTGTATTTCAATAATTTTAAGTTAATAATTATGTGGATAGGAATCTTTATTATCAGCATGTAAATTCCATTATACATATATGGAACAAATTAATTTGGAGCATTGGTGTAAACCGTAACTATGTTTTCTATTTTGCTTCGCGAAATACGCACGGCTCCTTATGTTAATCATGCACTACAACTAATAATATATTTAATTAATTCCCTGAGCATAGATTTTGTAGTGAACTTCAAATAGCAATGATTGTGAAATATTATTCCCTGTTTAAATAATTTGGGTAAATAACGAAATCCCGGAAACGACCAAGTCCCCCATGCATAATCATGACAAGACACAATCCATACAAGAAATCCCGACAAAATTCCATACAAAATATAAAAATAATTTTGAAAGTATTAACTATTTCTCTTTCCTTTGTTTATATGTTCATCAAAATTTTAATCAATATACGATAATGCTTTATTTAAACTTTCTTGAACGCAAAGCAATTTCTAGGCCTGTCATGAAAGCCCAGATTCCGTCATCCCTTGTCAAGTTTAGTTTGGAGGCAAACCGGTTTGGTGTCTGAATAAAAAATGACACTGAAGATGGCAAAACGCCGAAACTGGTTTGTCTCCAAACCAAACTTGACAAGAGATGATGGAAAATCATTCCAATATACATCATCTTTTCTCCTTGTCGGAAAGCAGAAGATCTAAAAGAAAGTATTTTTTCCCTTATCTGTTTAATATCTAAATATTTGTATGCGTGTGTCTTATCAATTTACGAGTGAATTAACTTCTTTGGTTTATATTTGTATTTGTCAAAAATATATTCAAAGGTAATGCATGTATTTAGAATGGATTAATAAAGTCTGTGAATTAGACTGATCTTGTGTTATTTCTTTTTTTTTTCAATATATGTGATAAAGTATTTTTTGTCTGGATTGTGTCTTGTCGGGGTTTATAGTTGTGGAGATTTGTTCTGGACTGGATATTGTGTTATATGTATATTGTCTGGTCGGGATTTCGTTATGTCTGTATTATGTCCCGTATGGATTGTCAATTGTCTGATTTTTTAAAAATTCTCTGGATTATGTCTTGTCCTGATATTAAAAGTCTGGATTCTGGAGTGCTCCCAAATAATTGACTTTATTTATATGTATTTTATTTTTAATATTTCAGTCAAAGAGTTATTTGTATCAGTTCAAAAAAAAATTATGTCATGTACTTTTTTTATTTTTAAAGCGCTACTTAAACTAAGATAATTACATTTCAAGCCTAAATTAAAAGTTATTCGAAATTTTAATAATTAAACTCAACTGAAGGAACCGTTCAAAAAAATTATGTGGTTTTTTTTAGTCCGAAATAATTTTTTTGTATATAATTAGTTATAAATGTAAATAAAGCTCTGCTGTCTACCCTGCTGGGTGAAACATCAAACGCTGCTCTGTGCTCTCAGAGCGTGCTCACCAACCCGAATGCAGTTCTATTTTTTTATATTTTTTTTTTGCCAACCACTGTTATATAGCACGTCCTTGCCACGAATGTTTGCTGATGACGTCTCACCTTTTTGTTAACTCCTTTGCAATCGTACAAACGCTACTCTGCATATATTTTTGGAGATGTATTCCGCATTTATTTATATGAATTTGCACTATGTGTGTGTGTGTAGTTGTGAGCAAGCTTGTAAATCATTTTTCAACTGACACTCGAATTGGATTTTCCAATTCCGGTATTTATCTGCGTACATATCAAAATCATTTGAATCTGACATTTGTGGTTGTGGTTGCGGTTACGCCCCGGTAGTAACCAAAAATAATCAACAATGTATGTATGTACATACATATGTCATAGCAGCTATGCAGCTAAGCTAAATTTTTTGTTACATAAAGTGCATAGATATTTGTGTGTATGTTTGTGTGTATGTTTGTACATGAAAGTGAATTGAGTTAAGCGGCAGATTTTAGTTTGCGTTTGAATAGGCAAACCCGGTCGAACGGATGGATGGCGGCAGGCAGTACACTTGAAGTGGTGTTGACATTGAAGGACATGCCAATATTATTTGTTGCAAAACGAGTAAAACGCATTTGAATTGAATTCAAATTTCACGTACGATTTGAAAGTGCAAATGGAAAAGAGGGGTAATGGTGTGGCATAGAATTTTTTCGAAAATAATTCAGTATGGATATATGCATGATATAAACTATTAGTACAGTAAATATTAATTCCTACCTACGAATTACGTATTGTGCATATAAAGATGAAAAAAATGTTTGTCTAATGAATGTTTGTTGATTGCTCAATTTTGAAATTGTTGATCTTATGAATATTTTTAAAAATAATTTTATAAAAGCATGTTAAGGCTAGTATTTGTAAATATATAACTACATAAACCAAAACTTGCCGGTACAACTATTTGCCGTTTTCAATAGCACTAAACAAATCGCAACATTCATGAAAAAGCGTAACAGGGTTGTTTTTGCAACTAAAGACAATTTTATCCGAGTTGGAGCGCTCTTTTCCAACTCAGGTGCAAAGAAAGGGGCCCATTATAGTAAAGATATGCATGTTTTTTTTTTTTTTACAATACAATAAAACCATTAGGAGGGCAAAGCTATAAAAATACTGGGCACCCGGATAGAAAAATAAAAGGTATTTTCTTTAGACGTGTGGTTTTTAAGAAGAAATAAAGCACATCATATTTTAATGTCATGACCACAAATTCAGCTTTATTATAAAGATAAGGATTTGCCATTACGTTTTAAAAATGAACTCTGTGATTGGCTCGAAGAAATTCCAGCCGAGAGGCTCAATTTTCGACCATGTCAGCAACAACGCGACGAATATTATCTTCCAAGGTGTCTATCGTCTCAGGCTTACCTGCGTATACAACCGACTTCACATAACCCCACAAAATATAGTCCTGCCCAGCGGTGTTAAATCGCATGATCTTGGAGGTCTCGCCACTGTGCCACGATGCGAGATTACGCGCTCACCAAAAGTGTCCTTCAATAAAATTAATGTTTCGTTAGCTCTATGGCATGTAGCGCCGTCTTGTTGGAACTAAAAAAGGTCGTCCACACCAACATCCTTCAATTCATGACTGTAACATTGTGGCCGACTTGATTTTCGTAGAAATATGGACCAATGATTCCCTCTGCCCATAGAGCACACCAAGCAGTGAATTTTTGAGAATGTAACGGCGTCCCAGCAATGGCTTGTAATATTGTGAACGCTCTAAACGCGACAATTTTGTTTATTAATAATACCAATTCAACCAAAAATGAACTTCATCGCTGAACAAACTTTTCTTGTGAAAATCGGGATTGGTGGCCATCTCGTTTTGGGCCCATCCACCGAACGTGCGACGCGCTTGATGGCCGTTCGGCTTCACATATTACAAATGGCCAACTAAACTGAGTAGAAATCAGGTAACAATTGTCAAAAAGATCAACTCCGAAAAAGGTATTGCCTCAGTGAAAACCACACGTCGAAAAAAACACACTTTTCGAATATCGCAATTGCCTTAGTGCCAACTCAATCCCATACTTTCATCATATCTTCTTCAATTTGACCGTTAATCTAAGCTCTCAAACAGCTTAAATAGTATTAATAAATGTTCATATAAGCAAAAATAAATAAACAAAATGCAGTTTACACAAAATGACAACAAACTCTAATAAAATAACATAAGCATTCTGCTTATAAATACACAGTGCAAAAAGGTATCATAATGTGAACGATTTAGGAGCATTTAGTGGAGGGCATTTGAGTGCTCCCGAATTGTCCGAATCGTCGAATAAATTTTAACATAGCATATTCTAGGAGGGCGAAAGCTATCTACGTGATATAAAAAAACGAAATCAGAGCGTTAACCAAAGGATGCAAAAAAGTAAATAGGAGTGATCTCTACATGCTCGAAAAGAACAATAAAATATTGCTCCCTATGCGATCAAATTGACAAAGGAAGAGCGATCAAATAAGGACAAAAATAAAGCCCTATAGAGGTGAACAAAAAATTCATTTTTATGTATTATATACATACTTTAAACTTTTAATTGATAAGTTTTGTAATAAAATTTCAATTTGGATTCTTTAAAGCAGTTTCATATTCGCTTCAAAATCTGTACATATAGTTTTCATACATATCATTTGCGGCATCAGCAATGAAAAATATTATGCTATCGAAAAATTATAATAAACGAAAAACTAAACTATACTCTTAATGTTACTGATCAAACGATTTTTAAATATTTTTTTACTATTTCACTGCAATTGTCTTTTGAAACCCGGACCATATTTATGTTTAAAGTTAGCGTTTCATCAAAAATTTCATAAAGAATTTTGTTAAAATTTGTTAATGATTTGAATTGATTTGAAAAATTTCATATTAAGTTAATAAAAATAAATAAATTTAACAAAAGAAGGTATTCTTTACTAAAATTTTCCAATTTCTTCTAAAATAGCAGTATTTTAGACTGTTTCCTTTTGATCTGCTGTTGTTCCGACAAGGTGAAAAGTTGATGTATATTGGAACGATTTTCCGCGATCCCATGCCAAGTTTAGTTTGAAGACAGCCCGGTCTCGTCGTTGTGTGTGACAAATTTTGTTGTAATTTAAGTATCTTTTTGCGTACGCAGTATTGTAGCCCATATATTTTTACACCAACAAAGTGCAAGTTTCAAGTGGCGAAAAATTCTGGTTGGTTTTTGGATAATTTTTTTTAAAGACGGTGTTCAGCATTTGCTTCCATACTTATTTTTATAAATTTACTTTTATTTTGTTCAGGCGTTATAAGGAGAAAATGCCCAATACCGTCAGCATAAACAAAATTATCAAAAATCAACTAGAATTTTTAGTCACTTAAAACTTACACCTAGCTGTAATAAAATCAAATGGGCTACAAAGCTGCATTTGTAAAATTTTTGTGAAATTCATTAAAAGTTTTAAACTTTCATTTATATTGTTCATGTTAAACAATAAGTTATAGTTTTATGAAAAATTATTAAAAATAAATTAATAAATATACGTGGCTTATTGTATTATATTGAATTTGGTTGTTTACGATACGCACGCTCACCAATCTTTGTTCCATGGTAATCAAATAACATTTTTAATTGAAATATTTTTAATGGGTGACGTTCCTCTGTTAGAGGATAATTTTGATTAAGCGGTTAATTGATTTTGGTATTTCGGACTTAATAAATATTCGGCCCACTTTAACTGCTATTACTAGATTTTTCAGTCAATAATGATCTTTGACCCAAAGAGATGCCAAAATAAAAACAATCCCGGATTCCGTTTCAAGCGATTCTGGGATCAAAGAAACATTGATAAGTTTCTTTTAAAACAATATTCAACGCCAGACTTTTATTACTTATTAATAACCGCTTAATCGATATTGGCCGAACTTCTCTTACAATTTGTGGTTTACGACTTGTTCTTTTAACACAAATTTAGGGACCTACAGTTTTACGCCGACTCCGAACGGCGAATGTTTTTTTTTTTGTGAGAAGTTTTTTCATGTCAGAAATACACTTGGAGGTTTGCCATTATCGGCCGAGTTGCGATCACTATTAGAAAAAACTTTTTTATAATTTTTGATGTTACTTGGCCCGGCCAGAATTTGAACCCGGAATCCGTCGAATGAAGCGCGTGCATGCAACACACTTGGCATTATTTACATCGAAAAAATAGCACTGTTATTTTTTATCTCTGTTGTAGAAAGATCTTCTGCAGTCCTTGGTACAGTACTACGTGAAAATCTAAATCGAAGTTATTTTCCAATCGTTTTGTGTTATTTGTCGCATAATTACGTCGCAAGTTTGAAATGCGAATTGAAGATCAGAAATAATTTTCTTATTATATTATCTAGATATTTGCGTTGAAAAGCGGCGAACAGGGAAAAAGAAGATTCTTGCTCCTCCCCAATATATCAAAAAATATCACTCAATTTTGGCTCAATAAGTAAGCATTCGAGATATTTTCTACTAGGGATCTTAAGTTACTTATGCCACCCCTTTCCCATACACTCACACACTTCACACGACTAAAATGCAACATGCTCGCAAAACCATTATGCAACAAAATGTTGAATGCCACCCTAAGGCAAGCGTAAACGATATCAAAGTCCTTGCAACAAGCTACAAAGACAAAGTATAAGTATGTGGTGTGGGTGCCGTTGCAAACATATCTAAATATTTATGGTTATATTTGCGGCTGTACAAGATTCTGTTGTTGTTCACTCTCAATCTGCTCAATCTTCTCAACTACATTAACAAATGATCTATCAGTGCAGTATCGTTATTTGCTTTTGCTTGCAGGTGCAAACCGTCTGCACTGACAACGGAAACGAACATTATATTGTTGCTGCGAGCGATTGTGGCTGCGTTGACAGTGGCAATGAAAGCTTTATCCATTGTAGTTATGTGAATGTGGTGAGTGTAGGGTAGCTGCTGAAGTGGTTGCTACTTAGATGGCTTTAGAGCAGCAGCCGCTGCAGATGTGGCAACTTGTCGCTTTGCTTGGCAAAGTACTTGAAAATAATGTTAAATGTGTGCTGCATTATCTGCCGTTTTCGCCGAGCTCTTAAGGATAATGATGCCATTTTTGTGCTTCATCGGAAAGGTGATATAAACAGAGCTTCGTGAAAAAATCTCCAACGAAATATGAAAGAAGTTAACATAAGCCAGTTGGAAATGATATACCCTAATGTACTTATCATGAAAAAATATAGTCATCGGAAAGTATAACATTCTTTATAAATTTGTAATGATAATGCTATACCAGAAAAATGCGATCCTTTTCAGTGATGGAGATCACTAAGGATACAATTCAAAACTACAAAACTACTTTGTTTTTCATAACTTCAATTTATCTCCCGATATAGATAGGCCCAAGTAATTGATGTGATTAATGAGAAGATAAAGAAGAAGAAGAAAGAATGAACGAAAGCGGGTACCAAATACAATTCCTACAAATTGAAAACGTTACCTTAATTTCACGCCATATTTTTTATATGTGTTAGTTATTTCCCAATATTTAATTTTTTTTTTTTTTTGGTCGGAAATAAAAGTTATTCTGTCAAAAAATTGTTGTTTTTCCATATTATTCCCTAATACAAACCTGGCCTCAAGCTCTATAAATTATACAGACGATTTATAAATATAAGGCCAAAAATAATAATTTATTTTTTACGTCGCCTTATATCTATCATACAGGATTTATATTTTTTTTCAATTGGCAATAAAATTCATTTACCTACATCAAAGTTTTCCATTGATGTAATGTTGGGTGTGGTGACTAACAGATGGTAACTGTATGCAAAATGATGTACTTAGCTTAAGCAGAACGAATATTGGCCGACCGAAGACAGTTAAAGTCCGACAGCAGAGTTAATAAAGGTGTCACAATTGTGAGATTTTAGTGCAACTTGAAGCCGAAAAGTACTCTGAGATCACATCGACTTTTTTGTTATAATTTCCATAGAATGTAACGCAGTTTTGCTTTTAGTTAAACGGACATGTTCATGCTTCTTCTCGTGCCATCGAAAGTGGATTTGAAGTCGGCAAAAATATGGTGTGTGTCGCTTTTTCTTTTCCAAGACTTAGCGTATCTTGAATATTTGGTCGGTGGGGGATTATGCCAACTTTGGGCAAGCACAAACTGAACTGAAGATTTTACATTTTGCGAAATTGTAAAAAATTAGTACAAACATTGATGAAGAGGAAAATATGGAATCCAATAAATTAAAGCGTAATAATGATACTCCGATTGAGAACAAAAACTTTCAGGGAATTTTCTCCGTTTCAGCATTTCTCATATCATGAGTACAAATAGTCGAAAACATTTTCCCTCGCCTTCTTTCGCATTGGTTTCTCGAATATCGAGAAATATTTTTGAATATTCTAAGATTTAAACAACTTAACAAATTCTGTTCGAGTTCTTTTTTTGCAGGTTTAGTTGAGATATTTGGAGGTGAACAGTTTTTTATCTCTCCATGTCAGATTCCATTCGGAATGAAGGAAGTATCTGTGAAAATAGAGAAAGCAAACCTTCTAAAATTCATAAATTAAGTTTATTGTACATATATTAAGTATACTAACTATTTGTGACACAACCTGTACCGAACTGTGAAATTCCACCAAAAATTTTCTAGAAATTTTTAATTGGATCATCTTTTTATCTTGGAAAATTAACTTATTTTTATTTTAATTTTTAATTCTTATATTTTTTTTTAGGAATTATTTATAAGCCAATTTACAAATATATTTGAAATAAAATTGTATTCAAAATTAAAAAAAAATTGGTATCGGACAGTTGTAAAGAGTAGACGCCCGAAAGCGTAGAGCGTAAATAAGGTATGCACTTAAATAACAGCTTGATTCATCATCTAATTATCATTATAATTCATTAAATAAAACAGAAATTAAAACTACGGATTGTGCACTTATTTCGATTCTCCACGGAAGATCAAATTACCACATTCTGGGTAAGCATTTTCCACATTGATGGATAACACTTATTGTCCAACCTTTTTTTTTAGGTTGTCTGATCAGAATTATTATTTCTCTCTTTTTATTTGTATCTGTGTCGTTATCCTTGACCTTGCCTTTATCTTTATTTTTGGAAAAAGATCTTATTGCCAGCGGGAAAAATATTTATCCAGTGGAAAATAACTCTTATAGGCATAATTATTTGCTTTGCTAACAGTTATCGACGCCCCCCGATAGATAACAATTTTGCAGCCAAGATTTATCTAAGACTTAGGGTGTCTAACAGGCTCGACCACAACTTCAAAGTTCACTTAACTGACAACGGTACTGGGACTCCGATTTGACTCCGATCTTCACCAAGGGTTCTCTCCCAGCAGGTTTTATTGAGGAAAGTTTACAGACTTCCAGGTCAATGACTGCAGCGGATTCCAGGCTGAGATCTTTGCTTAGCGAGAAAAATTGGTCAGCGTTATGGACCTTTTTCTTTTAAACCTTGTTGTAGACAAAAAGCGATCAAATCTCTAAAGTGAACGACGACAAATTCGGTATGTGAACACAACTACGAAATATCTCTACAATATCTCTGGCAATACATTATAAACTTTTAAGGGGTGTCGGGGTATAGAGACGTCTTGGAAAACGAGGAACCGGATGAGTGCGCGAGAAGATGAGATGAGCAGAGACGTCGGCTATTTGTTTCGCGTATAGAGTCCGTTTGAGGTTTCTGGTCTCGCAAGTTGACGAAAAAGCAAAAACAGCTACTAATAGCAAGTGGACTAATCTGAACACATTCCAGGTAGCGCGTTCACTTTTTCCATCATTCAATGAGCGATGAACACAAAATCTGTTGAGAGCTTCCAAACCGAATGTAAAACTTCTATCGGAAATTCTAACGGAACACCTGCCCAACGGCGACTAGGCTGCCAGGTTTGGAGCAACACATTCTCTGTAGGAGTTGTTGAGATTAGAAAGAGGTAGAGTCTGTTGAGCAATTCCTGTGCTAGTGCCTTGCACTTCAAAAAACATACTTTAGATTTCTGGGCATTGCCAAAAGATAGATAGACCGGAGAGAAATCCTCTTCCAGGCATCCCATTTTCTTATTTGTTTCCCGTTTAACCTAACTTTAACTAGTATGAATCAAATAGTGGTGTTATTCGAAATAGTTAGTAATTAATTCTTTTAACGCAGTAATCGTTTGGATGTGGAAAACATTTGCCGTCTTTTCTATTTTGAAAAATAGTAATAATGGGTAGTATTGTAAACACAAATACACATTTATACATCCGAGACAATTTACTTAATGTGGGCACAATCAAATACGAACTATGCTAGGGTTCATTGGAAACAAATTTGAACGGGGATCGTTATATGGGATAGCTATTCGAATTTTCTTCTCTAGGCCCTTCGGTAGTGATCTACGAACTCAATGTTGAAATTCAGTACCCATTAAGCAACAAAATTAACTCTAGACGTTTTTAAAATGAATGAGTTGCATAAGTTAATAAATGCTCTTATATTTACAGAGATTTGGGTATTGATCTTAGATAGATTAAAAGTTATATATTTATCTTCGGAACTTTGATATCTTTATAAAATATTTGTTTCTCACTTTTTTAACAAATTTCCTAGAGGTCAGGTATAAAAACGAACACTTATTATTAAATCGTCTGCAGGCACTTACCTATCAAGTGTAGTAATGAGCATGAGCAGGAAATAGATACACTTTAAGGCGTACACATACTTAGGAGAACTTTCATACATATTTACATGCCATATGTGCATGAAACATTATTCGCGACAATTTTGAGCGTCGAACTTGAGCTTCGAATTAACTGCAACAGCAAAGCAGTCATTTTCATGATTACATGCTAAGAGCTGAATGCAAAATGGATTTTGAATGGTTAATTATACACAATATACTGCACGTAAGTCTGTGGTTACACGAAAAGTATAGGTGGCGTAGATGTAGCTAAGGAAAATAAGACGAATGCAGTTCATATTGTACCGAAAGATTAGATGGATTCGAAGATATTAGAAAATGAAATAGTAGCAAACTATCAATCTGGAAGCAATAAGCTCTTTATTTAGGACATCTGTAAAGCTCATACAGGTCATAATTTCAAAGCTGACTGATTCTTTGATGAAAGGAGGTGCTTCGTTTTGTCCTCGGTTATCACTAGATCCATTTGTTTCACTTCTTTATATAGCTAGAAAAATACTGAACTAATTTCTGAGGTCAATTATGACGATATCTCCGGCATATACCAATAGTTTCTTGTAATAATATTTTTCAAAATAATTTATGCGCTATGTCTCACTTGAATTCATATACGGTCAAGATATGCCGTTGAAAACTTTTTTGGATGAACTTCTGGATGCAATCAGTTCAAAACTAATGAACAATAGTCTGAAATCACGAAAAATATGGGGCTTAAATTTGAATAGATATAAAAAAAAGACCTTCTGCAAACGATCATGCCCGACAAAAGAAAATCGCACGATAGGGGATCACCCTGTGTGAAACCTCGTTTGTTATCAACTGGATTGGACAGGTCGTGCCGAGTTATGACAGAGTTGATGGTGTTGCTCAAAGCCATTTTACAGAGCCGATTTAGTTTTGCAGTAATACCAAATACAGACTTAGCGGCATAAAGCCACTTTCTCGCGCTGACGAAAGTGTCGAAAGCCCCTGCGGGCTACTTGTGGCGATGACGGAATAGAACAGATGCCCAAACCGATGCACAAACGAAGTTCGAACACAATAAGGTCCAGAGTGGAGTGAGCGCTCGGGTGGAGGTGGTTTCTACCGCGGAGTCTGGCTGGGGGGGCTGCACTCTTGAGGATTAGTCTTGCGCTGCGGAGGTGTTGAGTCCCAGGGTGAGATCAAACTACAAGGTTGAACACTCTGGGGCTCCCTTCCTCCGTAGTGAGGAGAGCAGCTACCCGAGGGTGTCCAACATCATTGTTGGAGTGCACTCTTGAGCATCCAAACTGCTTTTGCCGGGTTGATCGCTGGTTGGACAAGGTGGTGGCGGCAACATTCCACAGCACCGTCGGGCGTTTATTAACGCAATATATTTACACATTTGGCTTTAGAGCGCCATGGTGTTAGGCCGTCGTCAGCAGCTAACTACGTTAAACACTCCGGACGATGTTACAGGAATTTGTTGCGCTCGTAAAATCAATCGTTAAAGTCGGCGCATCTTTTGGTAAAACGTTTGGGTGATTTTCCTGTCGACTTCTATCTCAATCACTTCGCACTCACCGGTTACCATCTTCTTTCTGCGAATATAACACGCCTTTCTTCTTTTCTTAGGCACCGCGCTTTACACTTAGAGCTACGCATGATCGTAACGTGGCCCTGTAAACGGCATCTTGACTCTCCGAAGGCACGAGGAATTATTTAATTTACTAGTAGTCCTTTCGCTTTCCCAGCAGCTGCTAGTTTGCAGGCATGAGAGTCGAGTAGCGAAGTTACTTAGTAGCTGCCTGTTGCGATGGCAGCTTTCCGACACCAAGCTTTCTTTTTGTATTTAGATGCACGTTATTTGATGCGCAGAGACATATGCTCATCGTGGCTGGGACGATGTTCGGACCTCGGAGTGTACGTACGTTTAATATACTGGAAGTATGCCTTCAGTCTATCGCAATATAATCGATTTCATTTGACGGTTTCCGCTCTGGTGACAGTCATGTTGCCTGGTAAATTTTTCAGTGCTAAAAAATTTTATACGTGTAAGGTAATGTAACCTATCGTACTTTTTTTATAATATTCTAGCTATTTGTGGTAATGGTATAGATATGTATAGATATTGATAACCAAATTTTTATTTACAATTTTAACAATATCAAATGCGAATGCGAATTAAAGCACTAAGTCGAGATTTAGAGAAAGGAAAAAATAAAACTTGAAGGTTTGGTTAGCTCTGAAAACATATTTCTGTGTTAAATATTAACAATTTCGAAATATAAATGACTTTCAAGATTTTTATCTATAAGAATATTTGTGTGGTATGTTTTCAGATAACCAAGCAGCATAACATTAATATCTGCCAAAGCTGGATCTGACTGATTTTTATAAAGCTATATATTATTGCTCATGTTAAATTTCGTATTTATTTAGTATATAAAATGAAATGACTGATAATTAGCTAACAAATAAATGATAAGTGCTTAAAGAAATATTATTTCCAGGTTTTGTTGCGAACTGAAGATGTTTAATTCTTTTTGTTTTTTTTTTTATAAATAAATATAAAAACATATTTTATAAAAACATATTTTAAGTTCTGCTCTTTTTAATTCATGGGCATTTGAAAATAATATCCATATTAGTTTATTCTAAAGTAACCAATAAAATTTGACAATATAGCTGGTTAAATTTCATGCGCACATTTTACGCACTATTGTCTTTTCTGTAAGTCAGAATGAAATTATCTTTCCAGGGTTAATATAATTTAACATACGTATATTCAAAAATACACAAAAATTTAATGCCAACAACTGCGATTTCGGATTTCTACTATTTTTGCGTGCGCGTTTTCAAATATCTATGTTTTAGATAACTAGAGAGAAAATAGGCTACGCTTGTCTTTTAGTATAACTCTGCGCTCATTCTTGACATATATTATATTACTTGTAATTTGATTAATAATTTGTAGTATTACTAGTTCTTTTAAATTGAATTGGCCTATATTTACGGATACCTGAATAGCCAAGGCGATCCAAAATGACTGCAGAATTAACTCAAATACGAACTCTCAAAGTGATTTGCTAACCACTTAAATCCCTACACCATTTATGCAAATTTCAATCAGAGTACATTTGCCATTAAACTCAACCTAGTTAATCCTTTTTCCTGTTGACTTTCGCGGGACATATGCCAACTTAAGTGGTTAGCATAACTTAGTACGTAGAAAAGTGGAAGAACAGAAATGGCACGGCGCATATTCGCGATTCGCTTAAAGTAAAGTAGAAGACAATACTCGTAGAAGACAAGTGCTCGACAAAGCTGATGTCTCATTTCGAGCACATAAAAAGTCAACACAAAAGGATTACTGAAATGTACAATATAAATTAATATAAATTTTCACAGTCTCCCAATGTATGCACGTAGTCCAGTTGCAGTGCGAGTTACTGCATGTGGCAAATTTTATATTTAAATATTTTAGCCTCTACGTTTAGCTTAAATTCTTAAGACGTTCACTTATCCAATCCACACTGACAACAGCCAAACGCAAAACGCCAAAGAAAATAAACACCAAGAATGGGCAGTGCACCGAGTGGCATGTAAATCCTTTTAAATTAAATTACGACAAAGGTTATTTCGAGTCATCGTAATTGAGTTCTACAACTGTGGGTTGTAAGGGAAAAGGATTTGAAATTAATTTAAACAGTTTAGCTATGCGTTAGCGACAACGGTCCGCTGGCCAGCTGCAAAGGACGTACCGACCGAAAGTAATAGGTTATAGGGTGGTGTGGGGGAAATTCCAAAAACACTGACTGAGTGGCACTTGAAATTAGCATTTCAATGTTTGGTTTCCTTAAGCGGTAGGCAGACAGCATGTCTATGGAAATGCTGAGTAGTTGTTTTTTTGTATTATTATTTATTCCCTTTTACTATTTATTTGTTTTCTTTCTTTTACCAGAAGCTTACATTGCAGATGGAAATCTTCAGAGGCAATACATTTGTAAGCGGATATTCAAAGGTAATAAAACACAGAGGTAATAAGATAAGTAAAAACATTTACGACTTGGAATTTTGAAGTTGAAACCTTATCTCAAAACCGACAGTGAGGGCCTTTCTCTGCAATTCATCGAAACTAGCTCTAGCTTATCTCTGGCGTTCGACAAGGTTGGTCATGCAATACAATTTTCGATCGCTTCTCGATGTTTGTCGTCGAGCTTAACTTGAAATCTAGTATGACGCCCAAGTATTTCGCCCCGGAGAATAATATTATAATTGTTCTGTGAATGCAAGGAAGTTTAATATGTATTATTTTCGTTTCCTTGGTAAATAGCATCGGCTCTGTCTTGCTCTCGGCGAGAAACCTTGGTAGAGCTCCCTCAAGAATTTCGCTGATCGTTGAGGGGAAGGGATCTGATACTACCACCACTACATTATCTGCGTATGCTACTATCCTTCCTTTATCTTTATTGAGTTTGAGTAGAATGAATATAATACCTATGATAGAGCCATTATTAATGACTTTTTCGTGCCTGAATTGGAGGACGACTTTTGGTTATGACGGCGCTACATGCCATACAGCAAAGGAAAGAATAAATTTATTGAAGGAAACTTTGGTGAGCGCATTATCTCGTGTCGTGGGACTTTGGCGTGGCCTCCAAGATCGTTCGATTTAACACCACTGGACAATTTTTTTTGAGGTTATGTGAAGTCATTTGTCTACGCAGATAAGCCCGAGACCACGATTGACAACTTGCAAGAGAATTTTCAGCGCGTTATTGCTGACATACGGCACCAATTGCTACAAAATGTGGTCGAGGGAATTTATTCGAGTCAGCCGTGGCAATCACTTGCCGGAAATCATTTTTAAAACATAATAGTAAATCCTTATCTTTATAACTAAGCTAAGTTCTTGCCCATACTAATAAAATATATACGTTTTATTTCTTCCTGAGAACCACATGTCTAAAAAAATAACCCTTTTTATCTGGAAGGCTGCGAGTGTAAACTGCTTATAGTGGAATAATTTCCCTATGCTGCTTACAACTTCATGGAGAGCGGTTGCTGCTAACCGATCCTTAACGTACGCATTTTTTTGTCGATAGTTTAGGTATTCATAGAAGGGATCTTTTGTAAATGTCTAACAGACTTTCCAGTGCTTATAGCAGGAAAGATGTAAGCCTTATTAGCCTAAAATCCTATGCCTAAAATCCTGTGAATTCTTATTTCCGTTTTGAAAATGAGCATCACCCTGACTTTCGTCCAACTTGGCCATCCACTTGTGACATTTATGTCAAGCGAATGCTGACCCTGAAGACCGTCTTTAGCAATGAAATGGTAGAATTAAATTCCTGCAGTATTTCTAGGATTTCCACCGGTTCTGCTGATGTTACTGGAGCCCAGGTTCTCGCTCTGGAGGAGTGGTGGTGCAGATTCTCTTTCTTTATGCGCAGTTCTGCGTTTGTCAAGGTGGCATGGGCCTACCTCCATTGGTTCCGCGGTACGCTGCCTTTCTTATTATTCTCGTTAATTACGCCCATGAATTTCCAGTAGCCTGATATTTCCTTGCGTATTGACCCTTTTCGGTGTCGGAGTTTCCTCCACAGATTTCTGGCGCTTGGTGATCTTTACCTTGCCATCTACATGTCGAAGTCCGGAATCATTTTGTGGGGCCACACGATGTCCTCTTGCACCTTCGCTAAGTCCATTTTCGAAACCTTACCATAACTGATCAGAGAGTTGGCCTGGCGACAGAGAATTCGTAAAGTGTGCGGCGGGAGCAAACTACGGCCGCAGTTGAATTAATTAAATTACTGTCTAAGATTCATTCTCAAAAAAATAAGCCATTTTCATTAACTCTTAAACATCAAAAGGCAGTAGTGTAGATTCATTTTTTTTGCTGGTATTATATTTTCAAGTAATTGTGAATACTACAAATAGCCTCCGCATATATACATATATGCTGACCCTTATCCCAGACTGTGAGGCTCTTTCATGGTACGGTTAGATTAAATCTAACAGCGCCAATCTGGCCAAGTCACAACTATTGCTAAACATCTCTCGTAACTATTGACTGAATCTGCAGAGCGTGCTTATTCCAAGAAGATACGTTATATGAAAAAAAAATGCGCAGCACCGTTAGAAAAAAAATTATACTGTATGAAAAATCAACGCTATTTTTGAGGCGCTTCAAACTTGCAATTTGTTTTACTGAAAATTGATGTGCTATAAAACTTCATATTCAAAAAGTTTCTTAAAATTCTATTTAAGTTAAAGCAACTGTTTTAATTTTCGAATTTCCCATACTGGATTTCACACTAAACTTCCAATTATTATATTTGCACAGTCATCCCACTCATCCTTTTGTTCACCTTGGTCTGCTAAATATAATCTGATATAGCCACAAATTTTATTATCCCAACTAATTTTGCCTTTTAAAGCTACAAATATTTTTCGATTAACACACATAATTGCCTATTAGTCTACATTCGTCTGTGGGCCAATTTTCACAATTTTATATGCCGCCCTTTTTATGTAAGTCAATTCCCTAAAGTGTAAGTGAAAATGTGCGGATAAATTTGCTTTAGTCCGCTATATTACCTGCGGTCAAAAGGATATTCAATTAAGTGCAGCATTGATGGGGAAAAATTTTCATAGCACAAAGCGTAACAGGTGGGAAAAATATTAAAGTGAAATTATAAAATTGCCATAAAATGCACGCACAGCTAAGGCAAAAAAAAAAAAATTATTAGCAATAAATAAGGGATTTTATCACCATTGACATAATATTAATTTCACTTTGATTAGTCCTTTCAAAAATATTTTGATATATATATTTTTTTCAAAACTACGGTTTTCTTTTAGCTTAATGTTTCAGATATTCGTTCCCCAGAGAAGTAGCGCGAGTTTATAGTATGAAAATGACGTACCAAAATTTTACACTACTACTATTTTCATGATACTACTATTACTAGTACTATTTTTACTAATGCTACTACTAATTATTACTGGAATTACTTTTTACTAATTTCTGCTACTAGTTTTACTAAAGCTACTAGATACTAATTTTTTCTAAAGACTACTACTATTTTTACTAATTTCTACTACCATTTTTACTAAATCTACTACTAATTTTTTATTTCCTACACTACAATTTTTACTAATTTCTACAACTATTTTTACTAAACCTACCACTAATTTTTTCTAATGACTACTACAATTTTTACTAATTTCTATAACTATTTTTACTAAAGCTACTACTAATTTTTTAGTTACTACTACTACAATTTTTACTAACGTTTCTACTAACTTCTGCTACTATTTTTCCTTAACTACTACTAATTGCTACTACAATTTTTATTAATTTCTATTACTATTTTTACTAAAACAAATACTAATTTTTCTAATGACTACTACTAGTTTTACGAATTCTACTACCATTTTTACTAAAGCTACCACTAATTTCTTAGTTACTACTACTACAATTTTTTCTAACGGATCTACTAATTAGTACTACAATTCGTACCAACTCCTACTGCTATTTTACTACTATTTTTACTAATGTTTACTACTATTTTTTACTAGTGCTACTACTTTTTACAACTACTATTTAAAAAAATGCTATTTCTAAGTGTTACTAACTTCTATTGCCACTAAGTACTGCTAACCACTATTACCTACCACTACCACAACTATTACTACTACTACTTGCAGCTAACGGCTACCTACACTACTACTCCCAGCTTTTACCCTCTAACTCGGTGACAATCGGCGGAGAATTTTCACTTTTGGCTTGCATACTTAGGCGCGTTTTTTTAATCAACCTACACTCTCTGGGAATTTAATTCCTTAATATTGAATTCATCTGTAAATTGACTATGGCGCCTCCTTTCGGGGTTCTTCGAACGAAATATGAAGATATAACCTACATAATTTAAATTAAATTCGACAAGTGATAAGGGAATTCATTCTCATTATCTTAGATATACTAAGTTTTTTGAATCCACACAAAAGTTGAGCAAATAAGATAAGAGTAGGTATGCAAATATGTAAGAAAGATGTCTATACATCTTAGGGAAATGCTCGCTTTTATTTACTGGTAAGTTTTTAGTTTTACAATTTTTTATTACTAAAATAGCAACCGCCATTAAGAATTTGAAATATATTCAGTGTCAGTATTTTTACACGAACTAAAAATAGTATACTTATAGAATACTAGATTTTTAAACTCGAATGGAATGACTCTGAGCTGGTATTAAAGATATCAGGCTGATTGGACTGAAACATCTTGCCAGTGTGTAATCATCTTTTCCCAGTTTGGAAATGAAGACTACCCTAACTTTTCACCAAAGCATGGCAATATGCCCAAAACAACCAGGTTTCTTATCAAGGCTCTAAGTAGTCTAAATGCGCGAAAAATGGGTTTCCTGGTGGGTTTTATAGATTTCCTACAGCAACGTAGTATAAGACTCATTAGAACTTTTGAGAGAGTCAAGCCTGATCGTTTGGTCTTGGTGAAGTACTGTGCATTGCCCTTCCGACTTTTTTATGCCCTCAAAACTACTACAGAAGTCCCTATACGAACTTAATTACGATGTTCGAATTTAACCGTTCGAATTTGGACCGTTTAAGAAGTTTGGTTAGTTCAGCGTTCAACCATTGGGCCGCTTTATTTTGTCTACTTCTTTCCAGCGGACAAACCTCTTCAAAATAGTCAACTAAAGTATTCGTTACCCTGTGGACCACCTCTTTAATTGATTTTAAACCCCGACCCTTACAAATTCCCCTTTCGAGGACTTCGATCTTTGGGTCAGTGGCCAGCCGCAACTCGATGAATCGATGAACAGAAAAAGTTTCCTCTTCAAAGACTCTCCATCCTTGGATATGATCCTTCATATCTCTATTAGCTAAGGTCACATTGATCACTTCTTGCCTTCTGGAGGTAACAAATATAATTAAAGGGTTTTTCAATAGGGGCGCTACAAAAGTAGACCGATAGTGACAGCAAACGACGCCATATTTTTCCCCGCTCTTTTGACATTTCCCTTCAGTAAGGTTTGCAATTTCATCATGAAAAGATATACGATCCAACAACGAGTCGAAATTATTGAAGCTTACTACCGAAATTCGGAGTCAATGGCCTCAACTTTAAGAGCGCTATGCCCAATTTATGGTCGTCGTCATTTCTGGCTGAATGGCTTCGTCAATAAGCAAAATATGCGTTATTGGACAGCCAGCAATCAACACGTACTTCATGAGTCAACATTGCATCCCGAAAAAATTACGGTTTGGTGCGGATTATGGGCCGGCGGCGACATTGGGTCGCACTTCTTCCGTGATGATCAAGACCGGCACGTAACTGTGAATGGGAATCGCTATTGCTCAATGATAACCGAATATCTTTGGCCCGAATTGGATGATATGGACTTGGACAATATGTGGTTCCAACAGGACGGCACCACAAGCCACAAGCCACACAGCGAATGTCACAATCGATTTATTGAAAACCAAGTTTGGTGAACGTGTTATCTCACGAAATGGCCCAGTCAATTGGCCGCCTCGGTCGTGTGATTTGACGCCGTTAGACTATTTCCTGTGAAGCTACGTTAAGTCTATGATCTATGCCAACAAGCCAGCGACGATTTATGCTTGAAAACCGTCGAAAATTGGGTTCAGCGTCTGGACATCTGCAAGAGTGACCGTGGTGACCATGCAAAAGAAATCGAGTTTCATACATAATGACATCGAATTTACTTTCACAGGAATAAAGAATTTATTCATACCCCAAACCATTTTTGTTTTATTTAAAAAAAACTTGTGTAGCGTTCCTATTGCAGGACCCGATATTAACACTCAGAATATGTTGGAGAAATGCGGAAGAAAATTATTTACGGATTAGGATCGAATAAGTTGGAATACATCTATTATTGGGCCATAGAATAAAACGGGATTAGGCAGTCGAAAGACAAATTCCGGACAAAAGCAGATGGCTCTGACTAGAGCGAAGAAGAAGTAATATGCAGGGATCGCGAACAATTCTCATTAAAAAAAAAAAACAAAACAGAAAGACTTATAATAAAAATCAGAGTACCAGATTTAATAAAGCATTTCAACCAATATCAATTAGCATTTGCCAAAGCACAACAGAAATAAATATGATTTCACATTCCGAATATCAATTTGATAGTTTGGACAAATGACTGGAATAAATATTTATTTCTCGGCCGGAGAGACGAAAAAGTGATTTCATTGCCGCTCAGAGTTGCTAAGGATAACTTATGCGTTTACATAGGGCTCCTATAAAATTTCCTTTATTGCATTTTTAGTTTTTATGCCCACAGTTGGCGCAGTGTGCGGAATAGGTACAATATTTTTAATATATGGAATTTTCATTTGAGTTTTCTCAAGAAAAAAAGGTAGTTTTACACGCAATTTCAATAACTGAAGTTGTAATTAGAAATATCTAATAGCTAGCTCAAAAATTGTTTGACAACGCTCGCCTCCCGCTTGAAATGTTAACACATATTATTCAAATTTGTGGGTATAGTCCCCTTTTTAGTTTTCCGCTTTGAACTTTAGCACTTTTTAATTACAAAATCATTTAAAATCTCATTAATTAAAGCGCCGGCTAAAGCTTTTAGTTGCAATTGAAGTTTGCTTTCCAAACCCTCGCCATCCAATGTTTAATGAATTTTCAAGCAAAAATAGAAGAAATATGTAAACGAAGAAACAGAATACATTTAAAAAATATATGTACATAGCTCAAGTCAAATGTTTGGCTGTTGCTTATGCAAAATCGTACACGTCAAACTTTCGTTCACTTGCGTCCCTGCTAGCCATTTTCATCTCACTGCGAGATTGGCTTGCAGCTCATTAGACCAGATGTATTTGTTTCATTCTGGCAATGCAGCATCGTGCTTTTGATTTTTTTTATATCAATTCTACTGTGTTTTATTTAAGTTTATCATTTTAGCTGCTACTATTTTACTCGCTTCGACGGCCATTTAGTGCAGCTGCCACTTTTGGTTTGCATCTGATCCGGCCAAGCCTGCGCCTGCCTTTGCCAACGGAATTAGTCTTGGTATTGTTAGCAACATTTTGTTTTGGTTTATGTTGAACTTTTTATTCATTCATTCTCTGCGTCTTGCCCGATTTTAATATAATTTAAGTTTGGCTAGCAAAGCAAAGCCGCAGTGCAAATGCAATCATTTTCGGTAAACGCGGGATGAGAAGAAAGCGCGTGATGGCTGATATAATTGAGTGGATTTTTTTTTTATTTTTCTTTTTTTTTTGTTGTTGCTTGAATGCATTTTGAGTGCAGTGTTGTGTGTGTGTGTGGCTATGTGCACTGAATGATCGACAGCTACACTAGCGTGAAGTGCAACAGAAACAGAAATTAATTAAAACTTCAGTACGCTCTATTATTTTTTTCTTTTAAATTGTTTTGCTTGCCTGCCGAAATCATAAAAAAGCACGAAGAGCGGCAAAATGATTTTTCTTCAATTAGTTTTTTGCAAACTATTGTTTATACACTCTGAACTTTTTTAGTCCATATTTTACTGGTCTGTTTTTTTTTTTTTGAGAATTTTTGAGTTTGATTGCGTGCAGCCGTTGAAAACTTTTCACATCTCAGCTGCAATTCGATACAATTTGTGCTGTTTTTTATTTGTTTAAATTTGTAATTATGATTACTTTTCATTCGAGGCAATTTAAAATATATTTAATATTCTTTAAATTTAAATAGTTTTCGATTGTGCTTACAACTTGTTAGTGTACATTTTTGTTGTTGCGCGCTCAACACCATCTGGTATGCATTCGGCTTGATTTTGGCAGTGTACTAATAAAATCAAATTTTTTAGTATGTTATCGATTTAGTCGAAAGATCAACTATTCCAACTATTTATGGAATACGATTTTATTCATGTGGCTGCCTCGGTTTTTTTTTTAACGAAAAGAAAGCATCGAAAGCCAAATCACGCAGAATCATCGGTGTGGAACTTGAACTCAATTAGACCTCCTGCCGTCTTAGTACCGATCCCCCCGGGTACTGCCACCAAGTATTTAGTCACGGGGTGGTTTGAACCCTAGCTCTACGTCCGTTATAGTCCTGCTGCAGTCCGTAGGAAGTAGCATCAACATCTGTTTTACGTATTACCAATTTCTTGCCTTTTATTTTGGAATTTAATCCGATTTTGGAACGGATGCAAAAAATATACCTTCTTTGACTTAAAAAAAAAACACTATTGAGGTTGTCAAAATGTATGGAGTTTCGAGCCACCTGATCGCTAGATTTTATTTTGTACAGGCGGTCTGAAAGAATTAGTTTCAAAGCCACGTTGCCTATGCGGTTTGGAAGATTTTGAATGCGAATGGAAATATTTGGGCTTTCTGTTAAACTTTCCGTTAAATATTTTCAAACTCGTTGTCATAACAAGTGAATGTTTCTTAGTTTATGATACAAGACTACTTCTTTGAAAATAGGTACCCCAAAAGCAAGTTCGAAATATAGTATGCACTCTCGTTTTTAGCAACGTTACCTTAAATGAGTTTGCCTTGATTTTGGTTGTAGCGAAATTATATTGAGAATGCAAAAAATTTGTATATTTTACTTCATCCTGAGTCAGGTTAGATTAGGCGGCAGTGATACCGCATTAGGTCTGTTGACTCCTGCTCCCCTAAAACCACTTCGTATTCCTAAGGAACCAGAAGTAAAAACAAATAGCTTTTTATTTTATCAGTGCCTAAATACAATGCATGTATGAAACCGTTCTTTCAATTCCCAGTTCTTTCGCATGTTCGGGAGGAATCGTTGCTGGCATGAGGTGTTCGGGAGTATGACTTGACCAAAATAGCTAAATATAATCAGCACATTTTCTGATTGGTCGTCGAGCAGTGTGAAAATTACTATAATATTTCTAAGAGGTAAACTGTGTTTTGTATGCGGAACGTCTGATGCGATTTTTAAGTCGCTAATTTACTTTCGGAAGGGGGTCTATATGTATTAGGTCTTGCAATTGGAACGCTACAAAACCTTTTTTTAATTAAAACAAAAACGGTTTGGGATATGAATTAAATTCTTCATTCCTTTGAAAGTACATTCGATGTCATTATGTATGGAACGCGACTTCTTTTGCCTGGGCACCACGGGCACGCTTGCAGAAGTCCAGACTTTGAACCCAATTTCCGACGGTTTCAAGCATAAATCGGCCGAAACTGCTGCAATTTCACGTTCGATATTCGTACGAAGTTCATCAATCGTCGCTGGCTTGTTGCCAACGGCGTCAAATCACACGACCGAGGCGACCAATTGACTGGGCCATTTCGTGAGAGAACACGTTCACCATATTTGGTTTTCAATGCATCGATTGTGACATTCGTTGTGTGGCTTGTGGCTTGTGGCGCCGTCATGTTGGAACCACATATTGTCCAAGTCCATATCATCCAATTCGGGCCAAAAATATTCGGCTATCATTGAGCGGTAGCGGTTCCCATTCACTGTAACGTGCCGGTCTTGATCATCACGGTAGGGATGTACGGCCCAATGACGCCGCCGGCCCATAAACCGCTCCAAACCGTAATTTTTTCGGGATGCAATGTTGACTCATGGAGTACGTGTGGATTGCTGCCTATCCAATAACCCATATTTTGCTTATTGGCGAAGCCATTTAGCCAGAAATGACGACGACCATAAATTGGACGTAGCGCTCTTCAAGTTGAGGCCATTGACTCCGAATTTCGGTAGTAAATTTTAATAATTTCGACTCGTTGTTGGATCGTACACCTTACTGAAGAGAAATGTCAAAAGAGCTGGAAAAAATATGGCGTGGTTTGCTGTCACTATCGGTCTACTTTTGTAGCGTCCCTATTAAAAAACTCTTTATAAACTAAAATCTGAGGTTTTACGTTACTTTGGAACTGGTAACAAAACGTTTATCAAAATTATTTTAGATCTATTAACAGCGGATTCTGTTATTAAACCCAAACCTTAATTTAGAGAAAAACTCTAAAAAGCTTTTTGGGTAAGACCTTTTTTAGATCAGATGCTTTAATAACAAGATAAACAAGACGAAATTGGAAATTTTAGGAAATATATTTTTTTAATTACAACACAACGGAACGAATGAAGGGAGAACAAGTTTCTATTATTATCATCTCAAATGATTTAGTTTTTTTCTATGTCATTATTTAAATAAAAAACATAAATTTTGTTTTTAAAAAACATTTGATTTGAATATAATTGTTAATAACAAAATTTTGAAACTAACCTTTAAACGTAAAAACAACTCAGAAAAGCCAGCAAAACATTATTAAACTTTTCTTTTTAAACTAATTTATCTATCCCTTTACAAAGTTTATGAAAAATATTTGGTTTAATTTTTAAATGAAAGTAAAGTTCTTGCATTATAACAAATCTTTGATTTTGTAAATAATACCCAATATACATATGTCTAAAAATTAGCCTCTCCTTCAAATATCCGATGAGGCAACGCTTTACCAAACATTTACATCTTTGGCAATGCCAGTAATCTGTTTATCAAAAAAATTCGAAATGGAAGTACCTTATTTCTTGTACCATGAAAAACCACTATTATTTAATTTCCTAGCTACTTTGATGTCACACACATTTTGTGTTAGTTGTACCTCATAGAAATAAAAACAATGCTGAAAATAAACTAAAAGCATAAGCAGCATTTAATAGACTTCTACAGAAAATATTTTAGTAAGCTTCACAAGTTAAAAAATGACAGACAAAATTCTAAACAGCATAGCAATGCAGTGACTGCATTGATTAAGGAATGGCAAACTGGAAAAGACAGTTGCAAAAAGGGGCAAAAGATATGTAATGAAAAAATGCTAAAGCAAAAGGGCCGCTGGCATGGCATTCCATCTCAATTTAAGCTGTAAACATAACCGGAGTCCCATAAGCACAAAAGTGTTTATTATACAAAAAACATAAAAAAAAACTTCGGAGCAGCAATGTTGGCAAACTGGAGGCATAAATACAGCTTAATCATTTAATGGCTGGCAGACATTTTGTAAATATTTATTTACCTTTTTATTTATTTAAATAATAAAATAAAAAATATATTTTGCTTTCAATTAAATACACATTCTCAATTGGACTTAGTAACAAAGCAAAAACTAAAGGTGAGTGACTCATGCAAAGAGCCATTAAGCATTACAACAGCAACAACAAATCTACGCGCGCAGACCTGACAGCAACGAAAGCACCAAAACAAACAAAAAAAACAAAAACACACAACACAAACAGACAGACAAACAATGAGTTATGAGCAGCCGATGCAAATGAATGTGTACAAAAAACATTACAAACGACTAGGCTTTGTAGGAAGGTACAAAGCTACAATTCATTCACTTGCATACACACACACACACACACATACGCGCGCACACACAGATGCACCGGCACATAAACAAAGGACTCGACGAGAACAGACGCGTAATTCTCATAGCATTCCTATTTAGCGGGTTATGACCCAAGCGGTGACGCAGACACAAAGCATTGGACTGCATAAATAATGCAATAGCAATGGCAACTCAACCGCAATAGCAACAAAAACGACATTTACAATGATAACACAAACTTGTAGTAGCAATAACAACATCAGCAACATCATAAGCATCGGACAATTTGGATATATACCCAGATCGTACATAGAGCCCTATGCTAACCTACACGCTCATTCGTTTTCTCTACCAACCAACCAACCACATTGCCATCATTCGACAGTCCAATTCATCGATCCCAACTCACCTCTGCTCACTTTTCTAGTGGTTTTAACGACTCCGCTGCCAATGCTGTCAATGTCAATAACAACTAAAGTACAAAGCCATTCACCAGCTTAACCGCAACAGCATTACCAGACGGCATCGGTGTATTCGATTGTGGGAATTCCTGTTTGTGTGTGTGGGAGTATGTGTGTGGGTAGTTGTTGTATATGCCCCGTCGGAAATAGATTTGCCTTAAAAGCAATTTAATCTTCATAAGGCCTTCGGGTAGAATTTGACCCATTTCAGGTAGTAAATCATTTTTGCCCGTAAAATGTGTGCTTAATATTTTTAAGTTTAAACATTGAGCCAAATATCTTTCAGAAAAGTAGAAGTTAGTGTTATTCTGGTCATAGTAAATGGAGTTCAAAACGACGAGCAATCTTGGTCAGAAGGGAATTTGTAAAAGCAGATGGAAAAAGCCATTAACATTTTTACGAAGGAGGAGCTCTCAATTTCTCAATTATTCTTTCCATCTCCTGACATCTGATGCACCAATGTGGATGGAAACCGTGTTCTCGATAATGATTGGGGTGACATCGACGACATTGAAAGGTCGCTTTTATTGGTACACTTTTGTTAGCTGACGTGTATCAGCCAAATAATTGAATTACCACAGATTTAAAGGAGCCTTAAAGATAAATAAATAAATGCTCTGACAAATATAAAATTTACTTTGGAATTGTAGATAAAAAAGTATGCAAAGTTTTATAATACATTACAGTATTTTAAATACTAGAAATTTACCGCTTGGCTCAAATTCCACCCGAAAAACTTCACCGTCAGTAATTTTGAAGATTTTATGAAGTTTAAGATGTATTTTTTTACTAACTAAAAATTACACTACTTAAAACTCCGTTTTTTCAAACTTTTTTAAAAACAGTCTAATTACACTACTCGACAAATTTTGATCAACTTTAGTCTCCAAGAATAAAATAGTCCTTTCCTAAAGTGAAATTTTCTCCTGATTCCGAATATGACTTCCATTTTCTTGTGGCAGATCTAGTTTCCGAGATATCGGCGAAAATATGAAAATTCCCATTTTTGCAGAACACTACTTCATATAGGTACGGCAAAAATTTGCATTTTTCATTTTTTCGTTTTTAACTGTTGAATTATGCATTATACTAATTCCCATAAAAATTTCTTGCCTTCTTCGCCCTCAAGTATCTTCAGTTGTTTGGCCACTATGCCAAAAAACGTTCAAAAAATGTTGAAAAAAAAACGAAATTTTTTACACAATTTCAGATTTAACCACTTTAAAATCGGAAAAATTATATTCACGAAAAAAAGTTAGCCCTCCTATGTTGTAGGTAATTTAACTACGAAAATTTTAAGCATACCAGCACAACAATCGGACGTGCCATTGAAACTTTAGCCCCGTTAACTTGCAAGCGTCTATCCTACAATTTTAGTATTACTCTGATAAAATTGGCGAGACATTTCATTTGGTCACTCTACCTTAGGGTCTAATAAATTTAAAAAGACATCAAGTATTTAATTGTCACTACTGTTTGTTGTAAATTTTGTTTTGCAAATTGTAGTGCAAATTTATGCATACTATATCGGTAGATGTGTTTACGAAATGGCTTGTTGCAAAAGAGATTTTAAATGTAAAAATAATCCGGATGATTTTTGCTTTATTTGCGGACATTATATTTTCGGAAACTCAGCTCGGAAAATAACTAATTCTGTCAGAGATGCATACTTTCATTATTTCGGTTTCCGTGTAAAAAATCTCGATAAATCTTGGACACCTAATTTTATTTGCGCCTCCTGTAGATTAACTTTAATGAGATGGGTATCGGGTAAAGGTCATAACATGAAGTTTGGTGTTCCAATGATGTGGACTGAACCCTTTAACCACGACCAGTGCTATTTTTGCGTGATAGACCTTAAAGGTAAAACGAGAAAAAAGAGGAAATTAATAAGTTATCCAAATGTGGCATCAGCTAAAAAACCAAAACTAAATGACCATACCTTACCCATACCTAGACCGCCTATAAGTTTTGAAGCCTCAAGCGAAAGTGACTCCGAAGCAGATAATTCAGAAAGTGGACAAGAAGGAGAGATCCCACATCGAGTCTCACAAGCCGAACTTAATGACTTGGTCAGAGATTTGAAATTATCGAAATTTGATAGCAAAGTTCTAGGATCTCGTTTGCAGCAATGGGGCAGCCTGGGCCCTTCGACAAGTACTTCCAAATTTCGAAATAGACACAAGACTTTCTCTTCTTTTTTTACTAAAAGTGAAAATATTTGCTACTGCAATGATGTTCAAGGTTTATTTGAAGCACTAAAATTAGAAAATAAAGTGGATGATTGGCGCTTGTTTATAGACAGTTCAAAGCATAGTTTAAAAGCAGCATTACTCCATAAAGGAAATTCGTTACCGTCAATACCAGTGGCACATTCTGAGAATACTAAAGAAACTTATTTAAGCATATCAAATTTACTTGAGCTCATTCAATATAAACAATTTAATTGGAAAATTTGTGCGGACTTAAAGGTAAGCAGTTTCGGTGGTACAGTTTAAAATAAATAGTATATGAAATACATCCTAGGTTGTAGCTATAGTTCTCGGACTTCAAGGAGGTTTCACTAAATATTGCTGTTTTCTCTGTCTTTGGGACAGCCGTGCTAGAGAAACCCATTATATTCAGGAAAACTGGCCGCCAAGAGCTGAGTACGAACCAGGTGCCTTCAATATCGCAAACCCGCCTTTAGTAAATCCCGAACGAGTTATTTTGCCAGCACTTCACATCAAATTAGGATTAATGAAAAATTTTGTAAAGGCTTTAAATAAGGACGCGCCATCCTTCCAGTACCTAACGAAATTTTTCCCTAAAATAACTCAAGCCAAATTAAAAGAAGGTATATTTGTTGGTTCGCAAATTAGAAAGTTGCTGAAAGACGAAAATTTTGCGAATCATTTATCATCAGTAGAAGCAGCGGCTTGGGACAGCTTTAAGCAAGTCGTTAGTGGGTTTCTTGGCAACAACAAAGATCCCAACTATAGAGAGATGGTCAAAGCCTTGTTGAAAAACTACAGTGCTATGAAATGCAACATGTCCCTCAAAATGCATTTTTTGCATTCACATTTGGATAATTTTCCCGCAAACCTAGGTGCTGAAAGTGATGAACAGGGTGAAAGGTTTCACCAAGACCTCATGATTTTTGAAAAGCGTTACCAAGGTTTTTGGAATGAAGAAATGATGGGAGATTATTGCTGGACAATAATACGGGAGACAAACCCAGAAAATTATAAACGGGTAGTTAGAAGTACCCACGTCCCTCACTATTGACCACCACGGTAAAATCGCTCAATTTGACTTTTTTAGATGTAGATATGTATGTATTTAATGTTGTTGTCGTTGTTGTTTTTTACTGAATTGCTGATTTATACTCATATTACTCAATTGAATACAGTTTAACGTGCCAACATATGTCTATAATAAAACGTTATAAAAAAATAAAAACCTAGTTTGAATAAAAATTTTCTCTATAAAAAAATTGTAGGATAGACGCTTGCAAGTTAACGGGGCTATAGTTTCAATGGCACGTCCGATTGTTGTGCTGGTATGCTTAAAATTTTCGTAGTTAAATTACCTACAACATAGGAGGGCTAACTTTTTTTCGTCAATAGAATTTTTCCGATTTTAAAGTGGTTAAATCTGAAATTGTGTAAAAAATTTCGTTTTTTTTTCAACATTTTTTGAACGTTTTTTGGCATAGTGGCCAAACTACTGAAGATACTTGAGGGAGGTGAAGGCAAGACATTTTTATGGGAATTAGTATAATGCATAATTCAACAGTTTAAAACGAAAAAATGAAAAATACAAATTTTTGCCGTACCTATATGAAGTAGTGTTCTGCAAAAATGGGAATTTTCATATTTTCGCCGATATCTCGGAAACTAGATCTGCCACAAGAAAATGAAAGTCATATTCGGAATCAGGAGAAAATTTCACTGTAGGAAAAGGTTAGGAAAGGCCTATTTTATTCTTGGAGATTTTTTTTGTCGAGTAGTGTTACCGTCCATTTCCAATTCTTTAAAACTGTGCAACTATACAATTTTTATTTTTTCATTGAAGCAAAAATACATTTTAGTTTGAATTCAATATACAAATTAAAAATAATTACGCCACTATTTCGAGCATCAATTCTCAAAAGTATTATCAGTGCCGAATTATTGTTCAATTGCACTGTTTAACAAGAACAAATTTCAAAAATTTCAGTATAGGTGAGGTTAGTTTGTACCCTCTGAGCTAAAATTTACATTTGTACTATTTTTAAAAATTTCTGCTACTATTTTTATTAATTTCTGCTACTATTTTTACTATTTACTACTTCTATTTTAAATATTTTCTACTACTATTTTTATTTATTTCTACTAATACTTTTACTAATTTGTATCACTATTTTTTTATACTACTACTAATCACTACTACTATTTTAACTTTTTTCTTCTACTATTTTACTAATTACTACTACTATTTTAACTTATTTCTACTACTATTTTACTAATTCCTACTACAATTATTACTAATTTCTACTACTATTTTTACTAATGCTGATACTAGTGACTACTATATTTAAGCTTATTTCTAATACTATTTTTATTAATTTCTACTACTATTTTACAAATATCTACTACTCTTTTTAATCATTTCAATTACTATTTTTACTAACTTTTACTATCATTTTTACTGATGGTTCCACTAATTACTAATATTTAATTGATTTCTACTACTTATAATTAGTTTCTACTACTATTTTCCCTTATGCTACTACTAATTACAACTACTTTTTAAACTTATTTCTATTACTATTTTTATTAGTTTATACTACAATTTTTACTCACTTCTACTACTATTTTTATTGCTGCTGGTACTAATTACTACCACAATTAAAATTATTTCTACTACTAATTTTACTAATTTCTGCTAGTATTTTTTACTAATGCTACTACTTTTTACCACTAACTTTTTGAAAAATTTTAACTGTTACGTTTACTAATTTCTGCAACTATTTTTAATAATTTCCACTATAACTTTTATTAATTTCTACTACTTTTTTTTAATAATTCCAACTGCTATTTTTGTTAGTGCTACTACTAACTATATCTACTATTTTCGCTTATTTCAATTATTATTTTCGCTCATTTTTAAATTAAAAACTAACTTAAAAAATGTTTTACAAATCTCTCCCATATTTCACCCTATGTCTCTTTGTTGAATCCGCACTGAAGTTTTAGTTCTGGATCGCTCCCTTAGGTGAACGCGTGTTTTTGTTTTTGGTATGAGGTGTATCATTTTATAAAACAATTCTGTATTGCTTACCTTTGCATGAAACTTGTAGCGATTGGTAAAAAACATGCTGAGTTATAGTTGGTAAAAAATATATTTTTTTTAAATTTTAGTTTTAAAGTCTTTTTACGAAATTTTTTTTTTTTTAATTTCCTAATTTTATATTAAAAAAAACTGAAATAAGATACTTAAAAAAGTCACATTGGTTTAAAAAAACAAAAAGTAGTTATAAAATAAAAATGCAAAAAGCAGTTTCATTTCTATCAGCTATAACTCAAACCAAATGTAAATAGCTAGTACTTCTCTACTAAATAATAATTAATAAAACTTATAACATTTTTATTAAAATATACAAGTAATTTTTTTAATATGTATTTTACCACTGAAAAATTGTTTTAGTACCTTAATTTATACATGGGGCTACTTAGATCAGCATTATTAATTTAACATTTACAATTTGTTTCCAACTATATTTTAAATTAGTATATTTTTTGGACTGCCTGCTTTTTCCGGCAGGGTAGATATGAATGTGTCGATTGCAGCTGCTCCTGTTACTCCTCCTCCTGTGTGTGTATGGGTGTGTGTTAAACAAATATAAGCTTGATCTTTACCAAATGTATGTATGTAACGCCACGCTGTCTGATTTGCTTTGTCTGGCAAATGTAAAGTGGAAAAGTGTAGTACCAAAGGGGGAATAAAATAAATTTGTTGTCGGCAGTCAGCAAGTGGAAAAAGCATAACTTTCAAATTCAATTGGAAGTGTAATGTTATTGAAGATATGCAAAATTTTATTGTTTTTTTTGTTTGTTTTTTTCTATGACAACAATAATGACGGTGACAATGAATGTGTTGATTGTGTTTACGAGCATGACAATAGCTAGATACACATGAATATAACTAAAACAAATGTATTATCACTTAAGACATTGAACAGCCTTTCGTCGAAGTATTATTTTTTGGCGTGTTTGCCAATACGTCTGTAGTAGAAATATTTATGCCCTTCAGAAGGATCAGTGCACGCCAAATTAGTAACATACATAGATATGCCTGAAAAAAAGTGTTAATATGTGGCGGCCATAGTTTGTCTGGGTGTAGTGAAATCAAACAAAATGATTGACAAATCATATTAATAATACCCGATGTGGAAAGATGACGTAATCATGCATTATTTTCTTTTCAAATTATCATACACATTCAGGCTGATAAAGAAATGGTTCAATTACATATGCAGTAATCTCGCAAAAATTTCAGAAATTTGGATACTTCTTGCAAATATTGTTTTTAATGATTTTGTTTAGCGACAACCTATGCACATTATTATTCCTTACTTACTTGTTTAATTAGCGCTATAACTGGTCGAATTCAAGAAATTAAGCCAGTCGCTTCTTCTTCCTGCCAACTGACGCCAATTGGAAATACCAAGTGAGGTCAAGTCCCAACGCATTGGAGGCCGCCCTCTTCCTCTACCATCACCAGCTGTTGCCGTACCGAATACTTTTAGGGCTGAAGCATTTTCGTCCATTCGCACGACATGTCCCTGCCAATGTAGCCGTTGTATTTTAATTCGATGGACTATGTCTATGTCGCGCTAAAGCTCATACAGCTCATCGTTCGATCGTCTGCGGTATTTGCCGATGCGAACACGCAAGACGGATAGCCTTTCTCTCGAACACTCCAATAGGCACTACATCTGATGTTGACAGCGTCCAAGCTTCAGCGCCATACAATAGCACGGGCATGATGAGAGACTTATAGAGAGCGTGGTTTTGAGAGATGCTGCGCAATTGCCTACTCAGCCCGATGGCGATGGAGGTTCTCCTTTGTATATCGAGGCTGACATTATCGTAGATGTTAATGCCGGTTCCCATACAAACAAAATCTTTCACTTTTTCGATATTGTAATTGTCAACAGTGATGAGGGAGCTAAGGCCAGAGTGCGCTGACTATTTATTTGATGACAAAAGGTACTTAGTTTTGCTCTCGTTCACCTGCAGACCCATACGTTTCACTTCTTTAATTAGCTTGGAAAAGGAAGCAGGGTTGTTGAGCTAGATGATATCGAAATCATTAGCGTAACCAGAAGTTACATGCTTTTATAAAATATTGTTCTTGAGCGGTTTAATTCTGCAGCGAGAATTATCTTTTCTAAAGTAATGATTAAGAAGTCGCACCTTTAGGGACTGACTTTGTCGGAAACCTCGTTTGGTTACAAATGGCTCGGAGAGGTGGTGTTGCTCAACGTAATTTTACATAGCACTGTTAATTTAGATGGGATACCAAATTCAGACATTGCTGCAAATAGTCAGCTTCTTCTCGAGCTATCGAATGCGGTTTTGAAGTCGAAAAACAGACGGTGTGTGCCTATTCTTTTTTTCTTAGGTTCGAGTTCAGTCCCGGTCGGGTAATGACACCGTCTTCATTGATTGTAGGTTCGGGTTCATCGTGTTCGACATTTTCGGCGCCACTGCCATTAAGCAGCCTGAAAAATTTCTCCCTTCATAGTTTCAGTGTACATTGAACATTACTCACAAGCTCGCCGTTCTTTTTCTTACAGGAATTTGCCTCGGTCCAAAAACCTTCCGTAAGTCGTAGCACCATTTGGTAAAATTTTCGGACGTTTTTCCTATAGGCTAGTGTCTCAAGCTCCTCGCAATCGCGCATCTCGGCCTCTCTCTTCTTTCCTCCGAAGATGCGCCTCGCTTCCTTCTTCAACTCCTGATATCACTCCAGTATAAATCGCGTTGCGCCCGATGGCAATATGGCCTTGTAGGCACCATCTTTCGCTTCCATAGCGTCGTGGCCTTCCTCATCGTGCTAGTGGTTTTTTCAGGGTTCGCTGAAAATCAATGACTTCTTCAGCAGCGGTACGTAAAGAGCGAGAAATATGAAAGAAATTTAAATATTGAAAAAGTTTTCGCATTCGTAAAAGAGGATATGGCTCCCAACAAAGACGCATATTCCAGAGATCAGCAAATAAAAAGGCGCTACAATCTAGATACTTTTTTTTTTTTTGATGGACAACTCAATTGTGCAAAAATAATCTGCAATCGACGGTATTAAAAAGCTAAGTTAATAAAAATTTATTTCTACGAAAATGCCAAATGGAACACGGAAAATATGTTTAAAGTTCAGAAAATTTAAAATATCGTCTGAGCAAATAATGTACCTTGATTTTTGAGCCTTGCAAATTTATTAAATGGCTGTCAAAATTCTAAAATTCAGCACCCGAATCGAGCACATCAATATCGAAATAACAGGCTTCTTTCCGCCGAAGTTAAAATTTCTGGTATTGTCTCACCATATTGCCCTTTCGAAAATAGGAGTTGAGATCACTAGAAAACGCTTTTTACTCAAATTGGATTTGCAGATTTGGTATTACCATTGATGACCATTACCGATCAGATCAAGGTAGAAGGAACATTTTTTTCTGGCAGTACAAAGCTATCAAAACTGTTATAATGTTTATATGGATACTTTTAGGGCTGAAGGGAATGCAATTAACAGTTTGACAAGACACTTGGCTGTTATATTAGATACTTTTGTTTTCTAAGTAAAAAATAACTAAAAACAAAAACTCTTCTAAGTAAAAAATAAAGTTCAAAAAGAATTCTAAATATAATAGAGATTTTTCATGTGATTTGAACTAATAAAATTTAATTCAGCTAAAGATTGTTCTTGTAATGAAAATTATGTAGCTGTACTCCTTATGCAAGCGTCATTTCCCTCTCAGTATACTTTTTCAATTGAATTTTTTTTTCATTTCTTTCATTAGTTAAGATACTGCGAAATTATCATCACCCCTTGTAAACGTCAACTTCAAAGCACTTGTATAAAAATTGCAACTCATTAAAGCTGTTGAAAGTTTTCTTAATTTTTACTTTATTCGATCTGTTTTTAAAAATAAAAGTGATTGTCAGCATATGTATTCCAATGAAAATGGTTCAATTGCACATTTAGTGGCTATAATATAAATAGTAAATTTTGAATTAAGAAAACCACATTACGCGCTCTTAGAGGTCAGTACTAAGTCTATTAATTTTTACATACTAATAATAATAATAATAATAATTTTTTGTTTATTTTACGGAGCTTTAAAACCAAACTTTTTGCATTAAAATCGACCAGAAAAGTTTGAACATATCTGGGGTATTAAAAAAACATGCCAAATGAAATAAAATGATTTAAATGCCAGCCCACTTGCACTATGATTGCCGCTAAATATTATCACCTCATTTTCACATCGCACTTTGCCTAGACTCTCAAGTCCATATGCAGGAGTGTGTATGTAAGGAAAAAGTCGGTAAATTTATATTTTTTTCGAATGCTGCTTTTGGTCCAATGCGATAGGCGACTGCCGACGTAAAGTAAAACTTTGACTATTTGGTTTCGTTTTCTTAATTTCATGCATGCTGCACACCAATAACGTATTTTCAGAAAAAGTTCACGAATTAATATATTTTATAAATTCAACAGATTACGTGGCTCGCCATTTTTTTCTCTTTTTATCACAACTGCCTACAGCAGCTATGAAAACAACTGCGAGAAGTCAAACGCACCACAGCCAACTCATGTTACATCCGTTGGATACATAGACGTAATAGCGGATATTTCATGTCTAGGGATATGACTATTTACTGCTGCGGGAAGTCATTTTCAGACTTCATTTTATTTCGCTGATTTGCACCTGGTCTGCGGCTCCTTCGTGATACGCATGAGTTCAAACTCAAAGTTATTTTTACAGTGTTGGTTAGCAAAAGCTTAGTGTTATTTAGTCCAGCGCAGGATAAAAACACCCAACGACAAAAAGTTTCCATTTTAAGTCTGAAAAAAGCCGGTTTGCAATAACTTTAGAGCCAATGGAATAATTTTCAAAGTATTACTTTTGGAGGGTACCATAATTGCAGTATTTCGATTGCTGGTTTGTTTATCAAAAATTGTAGAGATAAGGTTTGAAGGTCGAGGGTCGCTAACTAAAAAATTACCAGGTTTACTAAAACTCTACAAAAAATATGTAAAATAATGGCTATTTTTTAACAAAGGCTGAGCAAGAACGAAACAGCCCGAATTATTGGTATTAGTCACAGAGTTGAAGGTATTCGCATTCGAATTTTTCAAACTGAGCAATTTGTGGGTTCTTTTAATTTTGCAACGCTGTGGCAAAATAAAACGTCAACAATAGTTCAAATTACTTTCAGTCAATAAAAACAGGTTAATGCTCGATATATTAACATATATATAAAATTTAATTGGACGATATAAGTATTTTGGTATGGAAACTTTTTTTTGTCGTTATGTGTACATACATTGGGTCAAATTACTTCACATACTGACAAAAAACTCTGTACAGCACCGTTGGAATTATAAAATTTATTATATTTCACGACGTCAGCCCAAATACATCCGAATAATATTAAGATTTACATGAGATGGTTCCTTTTGAAAACAGCTTTAAAAATTTTACTTAAAAGTTTTTTTGCCAAGAAAAATCATCTCAGATGACAGATGATTGGTTTATGAAAAAGTTTAATATCCCAGCCAGCATATATATTTTTATCATATCGGGTGGCTTTTTGAGGCGTGTTTGAAAAAACTGTTTTACTATAAAAACTCCATTTTTCGAGGCTCGCTCCAGCCCACGTAAAATTTAATATTATCCGAGCTGTTTCGACAAATGTCTTAAAGATATATGTATATCTTAAGATTCTGTGAAGAAAGCTGTATAAAATTTCATAATGATTTTTGACATTTTTCAGTAAAGAGATTTGTAGCCAATTCAATTTTAGCATCATAGTGTGCCATTATTAAGTGGCAAAAAAATTCCATTGATTTTAGACAGTTTTTTGAATTGTTAGCCATGGACACGTTTGCTAATTTAAAGCATGTAGTTAATATGTAGTAGACTACTCGAAAAAAACAAAACTAGGCAGAATTTAACATATATAAAATAAAAAAAGTAAGTAAGCCCAAAATTTCAAAACCATTTTTGGAAAATCGAACGGTATCTTTTGCTACTTGAGACTTGCATAGTATTATACTAAAATTAAAAAGTTACAAAACTGCATACCCACAAGTTGTACAATAAGTAAGAAGTCTGAAATTTTTGTTGATATAAAAACATAGGCCGAAAAACTTAATATAGTATGTGTGAAATTTTGAAAAACAATTTTGAACTTTTATAAATTTTGTACAAATATGGAATTTTTATTTGTCAGGTCTGGTAATCAGTTTGAAAAGATGCTGTCAACTATTTACGTTTCCTGAAAAATTTAACAATGCAGTTCGGGTGTACTGAGATATAAAAGCTTGTAATTGCGATTTCAAAACAACACAAATCGGTAGCTTAGATTGCGCGTGGCGTAAAGCTAGACTCCAAGCAAGTTTGCCCTACAACGAAACTTTCTTTATAAAAACATTTTATTTTCCTTGGTTTTGCTCCGACCTAAATAAGGAAGGAAGGAAGGAAGTTTCTTTTCAGCTGGTCTGAATCGTATTGTCGTAGGGGTTGCCACCAGTCGCAGATCCTGTACAAAAACTGTGATTCAAATAAAATGTTTCCGCAGAACGCTTTAATTTAACGACACCAATGCATTTTTATAATGGTTTTTAAACATTTACTGAGTTTTTAACGAATATAAAACGAATAAAAATTCCAAAAAGATGAAGCTCAAGTTCGAGTATTATTTGTGATTTATGGGAATATGGATTGTTTCAATGAGTATTGCGCATGCGCTGACGTAGAGTCAAGAGCAAGTCGATTTCATGCTGATCGTTTTCGTTTTGTTTATCGCAGAAGTTTTTAAATAAAAGTTTTCTGATACGGATTTATCAAATTAAGAGCAATGAACACTTATAGATCTTCCCAATAATATAAATTTTGAAATGTAGAAGGTTTGGCTGACAAACTACAAATATATTTGGATTTAACTTCCATCTACTTGTCATTCTGACTAGTCAAAGGTAAAACTATTCAAACTGAAAGAATTTTCTGTGTAAAGTTCTAATAAATTAATGTTTGCTTTTATATAGTAAAAACTTTACGATATACTACCTGGACCTTTTTTGAGTAAAATAAAGTTTTTGCTCTTACATTCAATACTCTTGGCATGTTAAGGCCTCTAGCCTAGGCTTAAGGTTTATTATTTTTTTAAGCTTATGTGCAGAATTATCAAAACTATAAAAAACCAACCTGGTTAAGGTAGTTCCCGATAAGGCCAATTTTTTTAATATTAAAATTAGAAAACTTCACTGATAACATGAATCTCTCAAATTCCGTTGCAGAGATAAAATCAAATAAATAAAAACATACAATTTCAATTTTAAAATAGTTATTGGCACAATTCTAATAATTTTTTATTAAACATGTGTAATTTGGTGCCTGGTTTGAAATCCATATGAAACGAAATATATTGCCTATTTTCACATTATCTTAGGTATATTTCTTTCCTTTGTTTAGAATAATTTAATTAATCTTTTGCCAATAAGAAACACAATTGCTGGCAATATACAAGAAATATTGCTCTTAAATTTATATTTTGTTTGCTTTTCTTGCATTTCAGTTTTGGGCTACTTAATATTTTTAATATCATCCAGAGAAAAATAAATATTTTACATAGTAATGACTTAAACAAAAGTTTCTCTTATCTTCTTATGCATCTATATAATATTGTTACTTTCTTAAACGCTTTCAACGAAACCTCAAGTAACAAAATTGAATACTTTTGGTATGAAAAAATAAGCCGATTTTTTCACAAGAATTAGTGCGCGCAGAAATCTTTAGACATGCAATATGCACGTTATCAATTTACGGCAATAGGGTTGGGAAATTTAACGGCGGCAAACTTTTAAGCCAGCTTAAAAAAAGTTGAATGGCATGTAAAGTACATCAAATAAATCTTTTCTAGAGAAATATTTTTTTTTGTTGTTCGATTTGACAGATATAAACAAAATTGTATTAGTAAAACGCCGATATAGCTCGCCGTCACTTGCATAGCAGCTAACAATCCAAATACAACAAATAAAGGGAGGAGGGAAGCAATTTTGTTAAAAATATTTTCTAGAAAATTAGCTTGAAATTTAGTGAACATTTTTTATATTCGTATAAAGGCAGTATTTGTTGTCAGTATTTATAAATTTTTCAGAATACAGACTTACTTTGCTTATGAACGATGAATATTGCGGCGTTTCCCTGAGCTCAAATTATGCGATAATAATTTAAGAGAATATGCCAAACTGAAGGATTGGAAGGGGAGCATACCGTTTAAAGCGCCAGCTGGAATGAGTTTCAATAAATTTACTTCGATTTTCCGGTTTATACTTTTAAATTTATTTGTTGTAATTATGATTTTTCCTTATATCTAAATTTGTTTAACTGTTCGCTGACCATCGTAGAATTCTGCCCAAAATTGTACTTTAAAATAAAAAGTAAAAAGTGTCAATCGACGTGTAATTCAATGGCTTTGTCGCAAAATTGATTTTGAGCGAAATCGTTAACTTTTGAGAGCTATGCAAGAGACAATACAATTCGTTAGAAGAATTATGTGTTTTCCCATATTTTATGGGTAGAATTCTACCAAATTCAAATTTATCCTCGTCCTATTTATTACTTTCAAAACTAAGCGACCAATATCTTTCTCCTATTGATGCAAAACCAGCTAAACGTTCTAAAGTGGAAGTACCAGATAATACAAAAGGACATGGACGACGCGAATATTGTTATAAAATGAGAGCATGAACAACAACAAAAAAACAGAGCGTATACGTACAGTGTGGGTCAATTGCATAAACAAATTGTAAAATTTGGTTTTGTAATATATATAATATACAGACGATGTACTGCTTTTAAATTTTTTCTTGCAAAATATATGAAATCGCAATAAGGATATAAATCTACCCGCAAAGTCGAAAAACACATATCGATTTTAAGGTCAATGAAAGGCCAATGGATCGGTCGCCCCATGGTAGGCCATGGCAAACCTTTGAGTGTATTTCTGCTATGGATTCGGCGAAAAAACTGTATTATCTCCTCGTAAACTACTTTTTGCCTCAGCTTCTATGATTACCTTACACTTTGGCGACGCACAGTGTTGCGATTTCATATAGCGAGTGCCGAGAATAGAAAACGTTTTTGTTGGGAATTGATAATTGGCACAGCAGTCTGTATGGCTTATATTAGAGAAAATCAAATTTTTGTGCCAAGACATTTGGGCACAGGCCCCGCCCATTTAAATAGAAAAAAATTCGAAATCAGCCAAAAATATACATTCCTTCCATGTATTCTGCATTGTAAATCGATCTAAAATCCCCTAAAACTAAGGTAATTAGTATAATCATTATGGCACACCGCAGACGATAAGCTTTACCGTGATATAGACATAGTCGAACGAATTCAAATATATTGGCTGGAACATGTCGTGCGAATTAACGAAAACGGTCCAGAACTTGACATCATTTGGTATTTCCAATTGATGCCAATTACCAACAGACACAATTCTGGATGCGGAGTGCTAGTTCTAATTAGCTGAAAAGTTTCGTTGATTTTTAATAATTTTTATTACCTTTTATTACTAACGGTATCACGCATTTTCTTCTAGACAAAGTGCGTTCGACAATTTTTTTTTGTATGGAAGAAAATGAGTGGTACCTTCAGTAAAAAAAATTATCAAGAATTCACGGAAATTTTCTGTTAAATGGAACTTGGACTTTATTATGTTACATAGAAGTTTTATAAAAATTCTAATTCAATAATTTAAACAAGATTCGATGACATTTTTTTTGGGTCTCTCTATTTTGTTTTTACAAAGTTGGAAATGTGGATTTATACTAAATTTGTATAAAAAAGTAATTACCATTAAATAGGCAGCAGAAAAATAGTCAAAACTTGTTAAAATACAGTGACTTTATCAATTTTTTCAACACTGTATATGTTATAATCTGGAATGCGAGTAGAGGAAGATTAATAATATGAATTATAGAAAATATATATTTTTAATTTAACCTGCCTTAAAGGCAACATACTTAATTTATTAATAGTTGGTCGTATAATTAAATTCAAATAATAACAGTATTATATACATATTTGATAAATGCGTGATACCTCGTTGAAAGAGAGTTTTTTAGAGTAATTTTCAGTCGCTGAGTTTCGTTTATTTTGTCGCATTGTCGCAACACATTCCAGAACAAAAATAAAAAAAGAGTAGCTTCATAGGAACTGGTTGATGTTGTGTTATACCAGATAAGAAAGAGAGAAGAGTACACTGACCGTATGATTGAACAGTGAAATAGTGACGCTACAGCTAAACTGGGAGAAGAGTTGTTGGGGCCTTTCTGAAGCCATAGAAAAAGCCGTACATTATTAATTTTTTTATTATATATTATTATTTTTCTTTTATTTAATTTCCGATAATTTTCAATTAAAATACAGTTTATTCACTAACTAAAACCATAGAAGTAAACCCAAGTTTTAAACTTTGTACAACATTTATAATAAAAGCAAATATTTCAATAAAAATTTGAAACTTTTTTACAAACAAATTTTGAAAAATATTAAATTTTAGTTTATTGAAGTGCGGGTTTTAATAATTTAAATAATTTAGCTTTTATTTTTACATTTCAAAATATTTATGAAAACAACTGCAACTAGCTTGTCACGTCCTTACTGGCAGATAACAATTTTTGTAGCTTTTTTCATGGTATCACGAACTTAGAATACCCATATTTTTTAATTTGTGCTCAATTGTAACTGACTATTGTAATGACATCGTAATAGCAGCCCGGCTAGTAACATGGCACTTATGTAGATTTCAGAAAAAAACACATTTAGCCGAATTTGTAATGTGCGCGTGTTGTTGCAATGCCCTTCAGGGACGGACTGGGCAACCGGGCAAATGCCAGCAAAAATTTTTCCAAACACAAGAAAAAAACTCCGCAAAGGCCCTGCAGTACTAGTTAACTGTAAATATACTCTCGTATAGTTTAACATGATAATTGAAAATAAAACTCTGATCAACACATTATATTTTAACCCGAGAGATTCTAGATATGACTACAGGTTTTACATACATATATATTGAG
>OX639994.1:97865608-97908358 GCA_951828415.1 Anomoia purmunda
ATGGACACATTAATGGAGTATTTGGCTTAAATCTACTAAGGCATATGTTAAATAATTTACTTGTAACAGGACTGTTCTTCGTCGGAGGTGGCCGGGTACTAAGTTGGAGCCTAAATCTTTTCCAATTACACCTCGTGGTAACCGAAGAAGCCTTGGGTTGCAAATTGGATAAAACTAATTGTCTTGCCAATTTCACTTTCTTCAATACAGAAATCCAGATCGCCATTATCAGCTTCATCTTCGTTGAATTCGTTATCGTTAAGAAGATGAGGCTATCATCGAAATGCGTGGTGTTTTTAAATTAAGGGGGTACTCTACTCTTGCGGTTTCAAAAAATCGATTTTTTTTAAATTTAATTTCAATCTATATGTATCCAAGAATACGCCGCAGAGAGAATTTCACATTCCTTTGTATGCTCCTGGGCTCCTTAAAGTACCCGTCTCCGGCCATTTCCGAAAGTGGGGTGCCCCATCTTTAAACGCGTTTTCCCGAAAGTGGGGTCATTTTTAGCTACCGAGTAAGACTTTTCATAAAAGTATGAATCCGATTTCAAAATTTTTTATATTCAATTAATCAGTGAACATACCGCTATGCGTTGTCGAGTAAGATTTACGAAATTTCATTTTCTACCATTTTTAGAGACTCTAATATGTCAAAAAATAAGGTTTTCACATTGAAAATTTTAAAAATTGTTGCATAAATTTTACAAAATAAAAAAAATTCTGTTTCGGGAAAACATAGCCAACTGGCCAGAACTTTACTTGAGCGGGACCCATGCAGTTTCAACATCAATTTAGTTATTGACGTTTCAAGGTCGACAATATTTTTTTTAGTACTCAATATAAGAATTTTTAAGTCAAAACATGTACCTTTTAAATAAAAAAAAAAATTTGTAATCCATTCAGTAGATCCTTTTGAATTTATTTCCGAAAACACCGCTGGACTTCAGGCCTTGAAAGTAGAGGACCCCGTTAAAATGATCAGAATCCATAAAAGTGATATATAAATTCACATTTAAACGGAGAAGTGGTAAAATTAATTCTATGTCAACCAAACGGTACCTTGACGATGGGTAGTAGAATATTTTCAAAGAAAAAATTGCAAAAAACGTTGAAGGATAGTAATTTTTAAACCAACTTCAGAATTTCTGGTCTCAGGCGATAACTTCAAGAGCAAAAATACAACTCATCAGTAATGACAATCAAATAAGAAGATACTGAGATAATCAAGTTGCTGGGGTGCAATAGTTACTCGTATAAGAGAGTAATTAAAAAAAAATTAAGGAGAGGGTAAATTTTACTATACTAGCACTGTGGAACAAATACAGGTTAGCAAAAGTTAGGTCGATTCGGAAAGTGAAGGGTGAAAACAGAGGCTAAATTAGAAGACCCGTATCGCAGCGTTTGTTTATGTTAGTTCGAACTTTTTTTTTAATCGACCTTCGAACTTCGTAGTTAAATGCCGATTTTCAGCATATTGTTTATTAGAGGGCTGCACGAGAACCAAATTTGGCCGTTCGAAAAAGTTCGCTGCTTTTCGGTCCAACTGCTTCACTTGCTGCCTGCCAATCGGCAACGAAAACAGTCGGTCGCAAAGTAGCAGGCATACTCGGAGATGTTCGTTTGCTCAAAGCGAACTTTGCGGGGAAAAAAATGTTCGAAAACTACTGTACAGTTTCCGAAATTTTTTAGAAGGCTTCGAACACCTAACGTGTGTATGTGCGCATGGATTTATTTTGCGCCAGTTGAGCGATGCGAAAGAATGCGTGCATGTGCACATACATATGTACATATGTAAGTAGGCACGTGGGTCACAAAAATACAAATGTACATACTTACATATGTATGTACATATGTGCATATGTATATTACTTGTTAAATTGTGTATAGAAATGATCGAACACACTTTGTATAGAAGAAAATGCCCAACACCGCCAGCAAAAAAAATTATTAAAAATCAGCGGGATTTTTCAGAAACTTGGCACTTGCATTTTGTTAGACTTAAATTTAATGTACTACAAAACTACATATTTATTTTAACATACATGCGTCGGCATCGTAAACAAGTTTTCGAAACATTCACAAGTTCTCGACAACTTCTTAGGCTAGCGCGTCATATTTGCTATACAAGCAGAAGCACAGCGAGCAGTTGCAGCAGAAGTTGTCGGCCGCCTCGCTTGTCTACGCTTCGCTGCTCGAAGTCTTCGAACAACACAGCAGCGGTCCAGCGTGTACAGCAAAGTGTAATCGAAAACGAGTATTCTCGTGCAGGGCTCTATTGTTTATATGGATTTTTGGCTATACTCGTCGACTAATTGATATTTTTTCAATCTGTTAAAGCCAAATTATTGCTAGAGACCTGTGCAACAATTAAAATGCGTATGAAACAAAATGTTGGAAAATTTTTTTTTCATGCTTTTTGAATACATTTTCCACAAAACCAAGTCTTTTTTGCTTTCTGTTTGATCTATAATAGGCTTCTCAGTTTCTTCAATAAATTTCATTTGAAAAGAAAACAATCATAATACAAAACTTGCGTTTTCCTGCTTAATATTAATTTACTTCTCATTTCTTATGTACCAATTTTTCCAGTGTTGGTTTTGAAGAAACATTGGAAAAGAAATTACAAAAATATGGAAAAAATTATAATTTTGAAATGTTAGTTATGAAAAGTTTTAAGTAAAAAAATTAAAAAGATTAAATTAATGATTTGGCCAGTTGCCATTTAGCAGGCGGCTGTGGATTAACATCACTGCTCTCTTTAATATCTTGGTCATCATCATCATCATCAGAAAGGTCGATAATTTCGTCCAACAGATATTCTGGGTTTTCATCTTTGTCTTCCCCTTCTTCCTCTTTGTCCTCGTCTCGTCTTCTTCTTCTTCAATCGTGTTTTTATACCACCAACAAATTTCAGCGAGTATTGCATGTGGAGATTTCTTTGCTCTGTACCTGAAACGAAAATATCTAGTTTTCAATCGTTAACATGTTTAAATTGTGCACTCTGACAAAGATATTAGAAAAATCTAGGAATTCAAAATATGCACACTCTATAGTTACCTTATTTCAAATGGAAGCGCAGTATTGGTGTTAACGTTCGCCTTGCTCATCAGATTCAGTTGGCAACAGTTGAACGAGTTGATCAAGATGCTATTGCAAGAGATGAATTTTGTACGACATATTAACCCGAATTTCATCGAAAGCTGCCAACATGTTTTTTTGAATTCCAAGATTTTTCTAATATCTTTGTCATAAAATTCATTTTAAATTTCCCAGCGTTGATTATTAAAAGCGTTTATAAATTAATAATTCGTGTGTGGCCATTCTACGCTCTAAAACCGTGGTGGAAATATGCGGGGAAAAACAAATCAAATTGTTAAACGCTTTATATCCAGTTGAGGGGGGGGTTGTGAAAATTTGTTGTAAACTCAACTACACATGCAATTGTTGTGTAAATAATTTGATTAAGAATTTTGTAAGACAATAGGAACAATCAAGAAATTCAATAAAGCGAACATTTCGATCTAACATGGTAATGTCGAGGAAGTGGGCGAACATAAAAGGAACCAGCAAAACGTAAAGAAGTGTTAAAAGCGGCAGTAAACAAGCTTATAACACATACGAATAAAACTTAAATATTTACATTTTGCGAACGACACATCCTACTACACACATCCACACACACACAGCCACACACACAAACATACGCAAAAAATGTAAAAACTTTTAAGACCTAGATACATATTTTAGGGACAATTTTATTCTCACACATGTCCTGCATGTCAGGGAGGCAAGTTTGTATCGTAAGTACTCGTAAACTTTTCAACATGCGCCTGAAAGTTATGCCTTAAAAATTATGGCAAATATTTTCCATGCGCCATGTACTATCCGCATACACAACATAGTATGTACATACATACATATATAGTAAGTGTGTAATTTAAAGTTGAACTGTTGTTGCTTTTCGCATGTTTTGTATATCTGTTTATTTCTGCTATTGCTATTTGCCTGAGTCCTGACCGTATTTTTGGCGAACAATTCGCGCTCGAGTTACTCGCTGCATTTATGTGTTTTGTTTATATATGGAGCTATTGCCTCTGCAATACGAGTATTCGGGCCCTAACTTATGATACGCGCATGCGAGTACCCGTTCTACACAGATGCGAGATTTGTGTAATGTGTGCGTTCAGGCGGCACGCAATTTCTTCGGCTTTCCAACTTTGTAGTGGATAAACGTTTTGTCATCAAAACTCTGCTTGTTTTTCTTTGCAACAATTTCAACACTATTTTGCTTTTTCTACTGCAACAAGCAAGCGCGAAAATTTTCTGAAACTTTGTAGTGAATCAGAAATTCCAAAAAAAAAAAATACATCGAGGTGTGGAAAAAGCGCTGCTAAAATAGATTAAGATAGCTATGTATTCAGTGAGTACTGCAATGTCAGAAGTATCAGTAACGATTCCAAAATATTTTGAAAAGCTTGGTTTTAGCCAAAGTTTTCCCATTTTTGTTCTTGTTATAAAATTTTTACAGTTATAGTTAGTTTGCTATGCCACTAGTCTACACCTTGCATAGAAAAAAGCATAAATTTGACAAATTGATTTCAAAAACCTTGGTTTAGACGATAAAACTTGCCCTGTGCTAATTAGACCAACCAAAATCCATGAACTGTTTTTATTATACTACTAGATTTTAGCCGCAGCTTGGCACACGTGGCCTTCGTCTTAACGTTTCGAATACGAATGTAACAGAGAAGGAAATAAATAATTTCACCAAAGATAAATGTAATACCATTTTTATTCAGTTTAGTTTTTGCTTTTAATTTTTTATTATCTAAAACCAAATCTACCCCTACTTAATTATTGCCGATTACGGTTGGTTGCTCAAACATTTTTTCATCGAGAATTCCGCTTTAAGCCGTTGGGGTTGATTAGAAGTCTCATTTTAGTGATTATTTCTTTCTTTGTATCCCATGCGATATATTTTTTTAAATTTAATAATTTTTATCTACTTTTTTAAGTGGGTGGCAACCCTCTCCTAGTTATTTTCAAAATAAAACTTTCTTAAAAGCTTCCTTTAAATATTTGATTTTATAAACCCTCTACAAAATGATTTTTGAAATTTAGTGTTCTCATATTTTTTTTTTAATTTGACACTCATATTAAAAAATGTCGCTAAATTTAATGAAATTTTCCTTAAAACATATGACAATATTCTTTCAAAATATTTCGTAAATCAAGCTTTATTAAACTCCTTTCGTTTAATTCCCATTTTGCAATATTTGACTTCATTGATTTGTTTAAATGAATTTAATCTCTTAAATAGGTGGCAACCTTTTAAAAAAATTGATTCTATTGTAACGACTATAACAAACTATATGTGTATGAGTCAAATATATCTAGTCCTAATCGATAAGTGATTTACCTCAATTATTTGTAAACTATAATCCTTTTAAAAACTCTTTTGAAAATATACCCTATATGACTACACAAATCCGCCGAACATATTCCCACATCATCTTGGAAACGTAGCATTCAAAAAGAATTTGTGTAAATGTATGTAAATATATATATATTTGAAATATTAGGTATTGTATTTGAATTTCAAACAAAAATTGTTTCAAGGCAAAGTTTTTTAAAAACCACTGCCATTTTATACCAGTAGTGTAACTCTTCATTTATCTTATATAAATAAATTTAATTGATTTTAAACTCTTCTACTCTTCTTTAAAATTCTTTTTCGTTTGACACCAGTATAATAAAATTTCCGTTACCTTACCAAATAAATTGAATCAACGGTATTTAAGAGTTGGCAACCCTTATCAAACATTTTTTGCATTTAAGTACGTTCGTTTCAGATCATTAGCATTATATTTTAGTGAGCTTATAAAAAGCATTTAATGCATATTTGTAAACACGTGGCAACACTCCTTAAACATATTTTCATAATTAAGTTTGAAAAAATCATTTTACCACCGATTTTATATTTAAACTCTTTCAGAAATTTAATAACTTTATCTGCGTGCCCGCTGGCGCCACTAAAAGTCAATGTCGCTATTTACTGCATTTACGCTGTTTATAAAAAAATCCGTTAGCCCATTAGCCACTTCTCTTTCATTATCTATCAGTACACTATCTATTAATGCCTTTTTAAACAAATTCCATATCTCGTATTAAGCAGATGCTCGAGAAAATTTGTTTCCACAAAATACAGTTCTAAATATGTAATAGAATAATCCAAGGTTTCCCCGGCCAAAGCCTGTTATTTCGGCGATCTAAGACTGTATTCGTTATGTATATCGAAGGAGGCTACTCGGGTGGTTAATAAAAAATATTTCCGCGCATATGTCGTTAGACTCAATTTTCTAATCGAATCATTGGCGATTTGTTCCGCGTAATGTTTTGGAAGTAGATTCATTATAGATAACAATAATAACAACAATTCCATAGTTCAAAACTTTAAAGATATACTGGGAAGCAAATGAGTTATCCAAAGTTTAGTCACACAAATAAAATTGAGTAAAATTTGTAGAGGCCTACTGTAATATTTTATATAAACTGTACTTGTATAGATTTACTAGTAAGAATGTTTCATTTCCTCGGCACTGTTTTAATTTGGTCACCCCTACACTAAGTGTCGTGCTCATCTCTACAAAAAAAAAAAATTCCAAAACAAACGCTGTGACTGAATACACTTTTATGTATGAAGAATATTTATATATATGAAGTATATTTTATTAAAATCCACATTAAAATCTATATCTCCCTAACTTTAGTTTTTAATTTGCCAAGTCAATTTCTAGGCATTCTGCTTTTGAGGAAACGATTAGCGCATGGAATTTTGAAGGTACCAATGCTTCTGACGCAGATTTTTTACAAGCAAATAATAGAGAGATCCATCTAATCTTTTAGGCGCTGCGTGAACACTTTTTTCCACTGACAAAATGTAGCTTCTTTACTTATTCCTCGATAAGCTTTTCCAATTAACGAAAGAGTCTAGAAGATTTGTCGAGGTGAAATAAAGTCCGTTTCCCACTGTCTCCCCTCTCATTTTCCGCTCGATTTCGGATTTCCGGCCTACCTGAATTACATTCCATTTCAAACATCTTATTGATAATGCAAATGAAATTTTATTATCAGTATTTTTACTGAAATTTCTTTCAATCTATATTTCCAAGCATAAGAAATATCCGAGCATTTTCGACACTGAAAGGGAAACTAGAAACTAAGGTCGAATATTCTGGGTCCGAGAAAAATCTGGCCCATACTCGTTTCTTTCATCGGTCCCGTTTACAGAAGCTCTTAGTGTTTACACTTCAAAACTGAAATGAGATAAGTTGCATCTATCCGCTCTAATTTTATTTACTTTGTGCGTGCGGTTACAAAAACTTTTTAAAATAAAAATAATCAAGATAATCTACGGGTAATAAAATAAAATTTTGTTGCAACTCCTTCTTTTCTCTTCACAGTATTCTTCGATGTGTCTTCTGCGGTTCAAATCAAGTATCTTGTAGTCCATTATGCATTGCGATATTGTAATTTCCCCCCAAGTCATTTGCTTAACATATAATTTCGCTCGTATTATACTTTTTATAAACTTGTTTTCACAAGCACTATCTTAAAAAAAAATTGTTTAACTTTTGCATACAATTATTTATTTTGTGCAAACATTTGTTCGGATATCATTTACTTTACTTGTGTGAATATTCCAATTGTTCAAATTCCATGTCCACAACACATTAAATATTCGACTTCTTCTTATTCTAGACACATTCCTACACACATATATTAAAGTAATTATTCACAATATTTATTATTTTGTCGAACAACAAACTTAAGGATATAAAATAACTTTAGCACAATTTGTTTGGCATTTTTAATAGCCTCCTCAGAGGAATATATGTGACGGAATAGCTGAATTTTTGTTAATCTATGCAGACAGAATGGCAATAAGACTTAGATGACAATGGGCAAGATTTGGGATCTTAAACTTTTTCACAAGAATTTGATTTTACTTTGAAGGTTGGAGGATAAGAGAAATGTACATATGTTTTTATATTTATAGCATATTTATGTGCGAAAATATGTCTAAGAGAATGGTGATTTCATTCAGCTTGCATCGAAATAGATGATACCAAATTACGATTGTATTTAGTTATTAGAAATTTACACACAGAGTTTCATAATTTTCAAAATGACGGTGAAAGCTTAGTAATTTTTATTTATTTTAAGGATGTTATAGATTTAGGTTGAAAGGCAGTTGTTCTTTTGATGCCAGATCCCCTTCAAACCACTGGGGTTTGGTTTGGTTGCAGTGGCGAGTACTCGTGATAACCCATTCCCACCTTTTTCCATGTTATTTTAACCTATCCCTTATTTCTTTCATTCATCCGAGGCGTTGAAACCCCGATTTCGGATTCAATTTATGTATTCATTTATTTATCTACATTACAAAGTACCTTACAGACCAGACAAAAATATAATTAACACAAAATTCATATTAAGCAATTAAATTTACAATTCGTATAAAACTTAATCTAGATATAGCGTAATCAAGCAGGTTCTAATTAGGTAATGCATTGAACTTCCGGAGTGCATGAACAATCGACACATTACTAGCAAATAAAGTATTAAAATTGTATCCGGTTCAACAAAAATAGGCAATCAATTATGCCGCTAATAACATTGAAAATGAACAGAAGAGAAAGAACTGTCCTTCACTTGACCAAGCAGTCCAGATTCGAGAATGGTAGGATGAAACCGGAGTCCCAAACCATGTTGAACGCAATGGCTGTTTAAGATATATTTTTAGAACACATTAAATTCTGCTAATCAATAGTTAGTCATATGGTCTCCAATGAGAACGGCATTTTCCAAATGAGAACGGAAAAGCCGTATATAGAAGTTTTTAGGTATAGGAATCAGAAAATACTGTTGTATAATAAAGCCATATACGATTTAGTAAGAGCAGAACTTATATTACTATTTAAAAAAAATTTTGAAATACATAACTAAAAATGATGTAAAATGAATTTAAAAAATTTAGACGTCTCGAATATTTAATTTAATTTTAATCTTCAGGGAGAGGCGTGCCTTTACGCACCAGCGATTGATACTGTCCGACTCATAGTGAAGCTTCAGAGCATCCTCTGCATCCTTAAGAGATGCAAAAACTTTCATATAGTCGACATACAGCAAAAAAAAATTGAAAACGTGATACATTTACTAATGTCATTGATAGAAAGTACGAAAAGTAGGCGCCCCAAAATGCCTCCTTGGGGAACACCTGAACAAGTTAGAAACTGGTTATACAAAACACCATCAACCGCTACTACACAACACCTACCCATCAAATATTTATAATTTTAGCCATTGCAAAAAAGTGGTGTGAAAGCTCAAGCATACTACCTTGTTTGCTAGATATCTTTTGCGATACTATATCAAACGCGAAGAGAAGTCGGTATAAATGGAGTCAACTTGGAGTCCTGTTGAAAACGATGGCATACAGAATTCGCTAAAAACGGCAAGGTTAGTAGATGTAGAGCGACCACTGACAAAGCGATGTTAATTTGTTTTGATTACCGACTTAACCTCAAAAGTAATATTGTCCCTTCTAATGCATTCAAAACGTTTTGAGATGCCAGACAGTTTGGAGATCGGTCTATAGTTGCAAACATAATTTTTCATCCACTTTTAAAAAACAGTTGTGATATTTGTCAGTTTCCATTCATTCAGAAAACGCCTGAAGGTACAGATTTATTAAAGACAGTTTTTGAGCGAGATAGCTGGTAGGCCGTGAGCGTTTGTTTACGATGAGGGTTTGAGTGAAAGCATACATTTGATGATATCGTTAGACGAAATGTGCAACATGCCAAAATTTAGAAAAGAGGATATCTCAGAAGAAAACTCTGGAGACTCCTCATGGTCAGTAATGTAATTACTTACTTACTTCTGCTACATCGTGTGTATCTTGAGGTGTGTCTTGAGGTTCCTACAGTTTTATGCCGACTCCAAACGGCTAATGATGTTTGTCAGAAGTTTTTTTTCAGAAATACACTCGGAGGTTTGTCATTGCCTGCTGAGGGGCGATCGCTGTTAGAAGAAACTTATCTATAACTTTGAGTGTTACTTACCCCGGGCACGACTCGAACCCGGGACCCACCGGATACGGCGGCCGCCATCGCTTTACTATTGACATTTTTGTGTTTGCAAATATTTGGGCACTACAATTATTGCCCAATGTGGATCCGATAGCATAGAAAATAATTTTCTTCATTTCCTTTATATCAGCTTAGGAATAAATTTAAGTTGTTCTAGAAATAACACTGGAATTCATGAGCTTGTAGCCTTCAGGTAGTATTACATAACTTCAATCTCGCGTATGCGGTTGTTGGTTGTGGTTGGTTACAGTGGCAGGTACTTTCATCCCATCTACGGCCGCTACAAGAAATCGCCATAATTTTTCAATTTCCTTTTAAGACAGTGTTTATAGGACCATAATCAAGAAATATTAAAAAAAATAAAATAAAATTCTTATCAACCTTTTTTTAATATGGACTGGTCTAAAATCTACGGCTAGCCAAAAACTTTCAATTATGAAATCAAAGAAATTCACATTTTACGTTAAGTTGGATAGAGGGAGATAAATATATTATACAAAATGGTGTACAAAAAGGCTAAAAAAAGTAGCTAATTAGAAAGTACGAAATTTTCATTATCGTGAAGGTATTCACTGCATCACTTTTAATAATAAAAAAAATATTGCTCGTTTTTATTTTATCCTACTTGACGATTTCTCAACTAAGGAGTTACCTGGTGAGATTTGAGAACCTTAATCATTGCTTCCGATTTCGAAAATAATTAAAAAGAGGAGCGAAAAGAAGACCACCGCTTCAAACTACGTTAGACCCAGCCCATGTTGTTAAAGAATTTGCTAAATAACTATTGTAGGTCTCCAAAATAGTATTTCTAGAATTGAATTATAATTCTGCAAAACGCTGAACCCCTAAACAGAAGCTGATTCACCATTTCTTTCGCATCTAGTAAGGTACAGTCGTGGCAGTCGGCAGTGCGTTCCAATCCAACTCGGACAGCATGAGTACCCAGTGCTTTGCAAAAACAGCGGATAGAAACGGCCGATTCATTTGAATGATATTTGAAGTGTTTTTTGCATTGCTTATCCTGCATGGTTGTAAGTTCTTACACTTGCGGAAAAGCAGAGGCGCAAGATTTTCTATGTCGTCTGAGATATATAGATTTTATCTGAATAAAATATCCACCAACTGCATTCCTGAGGCGAACAAGGTTTTTGGATAATATAATGTTGGCAATATATGTATATGTAGTTCGAATATTCAAAAATTTCCAGATGGTTGACGGACTGCAGAGTAAGCCCATAATCAGTTCGCTTAGTCCAAGGGCACTCTGAAAAGTAATATTTGTGAGGCAAAGATATGACAAATCGCGATCAGAGCATCCGTTGGGTGTGAACTGATTGTTCCCCACTTTATTTCGCCGTGACATATGTAGTTCATTTCTTGTATTTACATTAGTGACTATAGATTATAATTATCTCTTAGAAACCATAGGCGTCTGAAAATTTACTTAAACAGACCAAGGCGTGCCGAAAGAAAGAGATTCAAGTATAAATTTATCATGAAAGTTGTAGTTGAAAAGGATACAAATTTACCCAGCAATGTTTACGATGCATATGTGACAATAATAAATTGGCATCAGGTAATTACAATGAAATTTTATTCATTGCAGAGCTATGGCGCGGGATAAAATGGGAAGCAGGCTACCTGAAAATTAAAAAAAAAACCCTCATAACAGTATTATTTGGATTCAAGAAAAACAAAAAAAAAAATGTGAATGAATCGGCGCTAAGGAATATTTTATAGAACATTAACACTGAAGATGACACAATACCGAAACCGGTTTGCCTCCAAACCAAACTTGCATGGGAATGACGGGAAATCGTTCCAATATACATACACATTTTACCCTGTCTGAAAAATATATAATCAAAAAGACAGAAATATTTACTACTTTTTGAGAAAACAGATTTTATTTTATGTAGCTTTTTATTAGGGCTTTCGATTTCTGCTCCCACATTCTCGAGTATTTTGATATTTGAGAAACCGAGAAATCGAGTTCCCGATGTGCTCTCGGGTATTGCCGTTCCCGCGAGAGATGTTGAATATTATCGTGACGAGTTCATTTCTTTGTTTCATTGCTTAAAGTAAAAAGAAGACAGCAAGCTTAGGTGCAATGTAACAAAAAGCGAACAATGAAAGTGAGTATCGCGAGAAAGCGATCCTTGCGAGAAATCGCTTCTCGAGCAGTATCGAGAAATCGAAGTATCTAGTTTTTATTTCTTTTGAAGAAACTCTTACTCAATTGGGAGTAAATATCACAATTTGAAGGAAACATTTCGACTACAATATAAAGAACATTTTTCTTCGATCCTTTTGTTTTGAGTGCATCTGATTCCTTGACACTGAGGGGCAAAAACGGTCGGATGGTGATTTTTGTACAGCTTAGAATTTCAAGATGAGCGTGTGGACATTTCATTACTAAATCGAGATGGAGAATTGCAAAATTAACATGGCTCGAATACGACCAAAAGAGGACACTCATTTTCTGGCAAAGGCTAGGCCTAACATCGCGCTACTCGTGGCAGTAAGTCACATCAAGTGAGTTTTTGTGGATAAAACGATGACTTCTTGCACTCCAAATGTGCAAAAATGCTTAATGTCATCTATATTAAATCTAAAATAGTCGAATTACTGAACATAATAATATATATAATACAATGAGTTTACTTCCAGTAGATTTTGCAAGCCCTGGCCGAACTTGTAAAGCAACTGATGATAATTCCGTTTTGGCGCCACCTCAAGTTCTGAACTGCGTTCTGAACTGCGTAAAATTTCCCATAAAGTGAATGCGTACAACTCAAATTTGATGCACTTAAAAATGTATTTAAATCAGTTATTTCAGAAGTAAATATTTAAAATTATTTAATTTTGCCACGAAGGTATCATTTTTTATAGCCAAATTTTCTTTATTTGGCAATCTGGAGCCAAAAATTGCGAACAAATCTTTGGAAAACGCAAATGAATAAAATTAAGTTCCTCAAACTTTAGTGACAGTATTTTTTATTTAATTTAAGCTTTAATATATAGATAAGTAAAAAAAATGATTTGCCTTTTTCGCTGAACTTTTATTTCAGCTACAAGTTGCGCAGAAAATTTGTTTTTAATTATCATAGTATATTGGTATTTTTAAATCGCATTTTATAAACTAATCGCGTAGTTTTATATTATTGCCGCAAATTAATACTAATTAATTATTGATATTGCTTTAATTAACACAAAAAATTTAATTACTGCTATTTTCGCAAATATGCTAAGAAGTTTATTACTTCAAAATGCCAATCGAATAATTTTAGTTTAAACAACTGGAATGTGTAAATTTACATGAAATAGTCGTTTTCTCTAATGTAACAAAAAAAAAAGAGCAACAGCTAAATTAAAATAAAAGTTGTATATACTAATATTCTACTCATGAATATTTGAAATGTTCATGTACAAAAAACTTTGATGAGCAAAACTAAAGCGTAAATTTATTTGCACAAATTAAATTCAATATATTTAGCTGTTTTTTTTTTTAAATTTATAAAAAGTTAAATCTCATCAAAAAATGCTTGCTAAATCTCCTTGACAACAAAAAAACCAACAATACTTATTTCCATTACAACATTAACCATTACATTTTTGTTCACTTATTAAAACATAAGGCGTAGGGGATTTGAATTGAATTTAATGCCAAATGGAAATGCAAATGATTTAATAAATAACCAATAGCATTAGATGAAATTTTTCATAAATGGAGCAGATGAGTAGGCACGCCGGTAATGCTGTAGAAATTTTAAACAAAGCAGAATTCCCTTTTTGTATCACTGTTGCTTAGCAGCCAACGCGACGTAGTAGCAAGGCAATAATTTATTATTGATCACAACTATTAAAAATGCGCAAGTTGTGTAAATAAAGCAAATAGAGAAATCTGCCACAAACGGACGCTGAAGACACTCCGCTTGCTGACTGTTCTTAGTATGCTGGACGAAAAACAAACTGCACGTGGAAATTTGGCTTCGTATTCCAAAATTTGCATATTGATTTTGTGGCGCGTGATTGTTGGCCGCCAATTTATTATTTAACGACAATCATTACTCAAAATCGACAGCCGCCAATTTAAGTGCAAAAAAAAACAACATATTTTATTCACCTCATGTCTACATAGCATATTCAATATTTTTTCAGCCAAGAAAGCAAATTATTGGTTTATTTAAATTAATAAAGCATTAAGTGAAATGAGTTTTGTTTGCGGTTAGGTTTTTTTTTTTTTTTGATATGAGCGACGGTGCCTCTCAGTGCCGTCTCTGTTGAGCTCAATTAACTTCATCTAATGTTTCTAAAATATTTTAAAGAAGTTTATAATGCAAAAATAATTATTTTCGTCGCAAACTGCCGGATTTCACTCAAAAATGAGATCCATCCACATTTTTTTTTAATAAGCACCAGTAACACTGAATTATTAAAAACGAGCCGGCCTTGAACATAACGACGTACATAGTCTCCTAACAATTTTGAAGGGCACCTTTCTGAAATTTAGGAATGCTGTAAAAAAACTTCCTGAGTGCACTTAAATACGCGATCTAGAAGTAAATCTTCTGTGTCTACTTCAAGAAGTGAAATAGAATTAAATATGGGGGAGAGTTTTATAAGACGTCCTTTTTAGTTTTTTTAGTTTTAGCATTTGTGAAAATAGTAGTAGAAATCAGTAAAAGCTGTAGTAGAATTAATAAAAATAGTAGCAGTAGTTAGTAGTAGCATTGGTAAAAATAGTAGAAGAAATAAGTAAAAGAGTAGTAGAAATTAGTACAAAAAATAGCAGAAATTAGTAGTAGCATTACCAAAAACAAAACGAAATTATAGTAAAAAGAGTAGGAGTTGTTAGAAGTAGCTTTAGTAAAAAGCCAAAGAAATTAATAAAAATCGTAGTAGAAACTGCGTAGAGTGCACTTAAATACGCGATCTAGAAGTAAATCTTCTGTGTCTACTCCAAAAAGAGAAATAGAATTAAATATGGGGGAGAGTTTTATAAGACGCCCTTTTTAGTTTTTTTAGTTTTAGCATTTGTGAAAATAGTAGTAGAAATCAGTAAAAGTTGTAGTAGAATTAATAAAAATAGTAGCAGTAATTAGTAGTAGCATTGGTAAAAATAGTAGAAGAAATAAGTAAAAGAGTAGTAGAAATTAGTACAAAAAATAGCAGTAATTAGTATTAGCATTACCAAAAACAAAAGGAAATTATAGTAAAGAGAGTAGGAGTTGTTAGAAGTAGCTTTAGTAAAAAGCCAAAGAAATTAATAAAAGTCGTAGTAGAAACTAGTAGTAGTAAAACTAGTAGTACAACTAGTAAAAATAGTAGTAAAGCACATTCAAAATAGTAATAGTTATAAGTAATACTATTAGTCAAAATAGTAGTTGAAATGAGTAGAAACAGTAGTAGTGATTGGTAGTAGCATTAGTAAAAATAGTATCGGAAAATAGTAAAACTAGTAATAGAAATGATTCAAAATAGTAACATTATTAAAAACAGCAAGAGTAATGGTCATAGTGATAGTAGTAGTAATTAATAGTAGTAGTCATATAAGCTTCATGTCTTGACTTCGTGACGCAATTCTAACGCGGCTTGCGTGACGCGATGTAAAAATTTCTGCCGCTCAAGAAGTTTTACTTAAAAAATATTTTTTATGAATTATTTATAAATATGTGTAATGATTTATTGAGCTCAAGGTCAAATTTAAATAAAACATAGTTTTATTTTATCCTGTGTATTTTTAAATATGTCCATATTTCGGCTTCAATCTGAAGTCATCTTCAGGAAGTTTGGACTATGTGTTGTCGACCTTTGGTTAATTACTTTATTTAACTTTATTGGATAGAAGATTTCTCTTTTTGGTTACATATATACTCGTAATTAAACTATTGAAGGCCATTAACAACAACTAATTTTGTATGATTTTTCATATAAATTGATATGTTTAACCTATAATAGTCTGAAAAAATTCCGTAAAGTTTTTGAAAACAATTTTTTCTTTTGTTAGTTTAATAATTGTCTTATAATTGAAGACAAGAACTGGCGGAGGTAAATCAGCAGGATTTTTAAAATCACTTCATAAAACGTTATTAAAACTAGGTCTTAAATTGTAGGTACTAAAATATTTGAAAAAAATTAAAATTTAATAGAATTTGGTCTAGTAGTTTCAGGTATAGCTATTTGATCTAAGTGGTGGTATTTATTTTGCTGTGCGAAAGTATGAGACCTTACAAATTTGTTTAGCTTCCCAAAAAAAGTAAATCCCTAGGATTGTTTCTTTAAAGAATTAAACGATAAAACTAGTACCGAAACACAGTATAGATTATTTCATTTTGGTCTTCTGTTTCTCTTGCCAATGTAATTAAAAAGAGGACGCGCAGAATTAAGAGGCAACTCTTTTCAATAAAATCCAGTTGATAACATGTAAATCTAACATGAAAACATTTTCAGTATAATTAGGAAGGGAAGCTTGGTTGTCACTAGAACTTTCTCTTACTCTGATAGGGCCTTATTGCACAACTGGTAACTTTATGCAAATTCACAAGAAATCCAACGGGGAAATAGGAAAGTGTCACTATCGAGTAAAGATATTTATTTTTAAAAATATTTATTGTTTTATTAATTGAAATCTTGAGGAAGAATAAATACTTAAGTAAATCAAAAATTTTGATTTTGAAAATACAAAAACCCAAAGAAATATATCCATAAAATTAAAGTAAAATAATTCAAAGTAGGTTATTCACAAAATAAATAAACGCTATAGTCAATGGCGCCAATTAAAATTTGTCATCATAATTGGATGATGCAGTAACTTTTTTTTTTATGTTGCGAAATGTTCACCATATGTCATTTATATCATTTATATTGTATGTATAATGTGAAATAAAAAGTTATTCTTATTCTTAAATTTAATAAGCTTCTAGTAAAAAATGAAATAATCTCCATATTAATTTAATTTATATGAACTTTTTCAGTAAATTTGAGAAGGAATTCAAAACGAAATTAATATGATTTTTTCCCTATATCAGTCTTGTCCTCTCTCGCTCTCCTTGGCCCCAAGCTTTTTTTGACATCGATCACATTAACTGTAGTTGAACTTTTGAGCCCTGTGTAGTCAGTTTTACATATTTTCAAATATTTCTATTAATTATTAAAACTTTATTGCACATTTTCAGATAAAAGTTCCGCTCAAATGGATAGGCAGCTAACAAGAAATGGAGCTAGCATAACGATTCCGGAATAGTATGATTGCGTATTTTGCAATAAGATTTTTGAATATCGTGCAATTTTGCAAGACGTAGAGAATCGCTCAATAGAGTAACTCAGCGACATTTACACATTTGAAGTTGAAACGTCTGAACTGAATGTTCGTCAACTTCAACTGCCCACTCGTAAGGTTTGGCCGTGTAGAGTTGGCATTTCTGAAAATAACTTTAAGATTTCAGATTTCATGGTTATCAACTAGTGTGATTTGCATTGCCTCGTGTAAGCAAATACAGCGTTACATATATCGAGAATCGGACGTTGATCCCCAATCAATATCTATGTAACTATCAGTTAGGAATTTTGCACTTTTATGAGTTTTGTTTTTTATGCATTTGGCTGCAGCATTAAATGCATCCTCTAGATTTTGCTCTCTAAAATAAACTGGCAACAAATGCAAAGGTGTGTGCCATGCAAATGAACTCAACTCTGATATTTTACTGCCACTTTATTTGTTGGCCGCACTTTATTTATTGTCATTTTTATCACTTTTCATGACAGCAATATAAACCGTTGCAGTAGCGGTGTTCGAGCTTTCATATATTTTTAATTAGTTGAAATGTAAAAAAAAAAACTAAAATTTTATTATCGGAGTGTTCGTGATGATGAGGTTGGGATAAATATATGGCCTTTGCTTCATTAATGCTCTTTTTCAATTTCACCAAACTCACAACTCTTAAGTATTAAGTTTTGAAGAATGAATAAACAATTTTATGAGCTTAATAGAAGGCGAACAAAAAGCATTGCTAACTTTTTGACTTATCCGCAACTTGACTTAGCGCAAGAGGCAAAGAGCAGACATTACATGAAAGTGCTGTCTTGCTGCAGGCGTACAATTAAGCCAAAATATCTACTAGATACATGTACGCATTCTTGGTGTACATAATACACACACACACACAATACTATACATATTTATATGCACCTTCTCAGTCAGCGTTGCATTGCGTCGAGTTTCACTTGACTGCAGGTCCGTGCATGTGTACGTGGGGTTTTGGGGGTTCAAAGTGGTTTACGGTATAAAGATTCATGTATAAAGTTTAGAATCATCAGATATCCTTTGAAGTAATAATATTCAATGAACGTCAAATTGAACTATAAACATTGCTTAATCGAATTCTTTAAAACAAGTTTGAAAGTAAACCTCGATAAGATTAAAGGGTCATCAAAATTTTCGTCCTTGGAGTGTTCTTAAATCTTAGATTTTGTAGTTTCTTTGCAAGTGATCGATTCTATTCCATTTCAGGCTTTATCATTATAGGGGGAAATAAATTTAGAGGCAGAAAAAAGGACTTTTTGGTAGTTGAAGATATTTATTTTTTCAAAAAAATACAATATTTATTTAGAGTGACGTCTGAGGATGAAAAAAAAAAACAATTTTTACAAAAAAACAATTTTTACAAAAAAACAATTTTTACAAAAAACATATTTTACAAAACTAAATTATATAAATTAAGAAATTTTTCAAGGATTTATTTATCGTAGATAGATTAAAATATTTGCGATATTCGAAAATTAACCCTTTAGAAAAGTCTCCCAAAAAAATTACGATTTTGAAAAAAAAATTCGTTATACTTGAAGTCAAGAAGGTTCTAAAAATGATTTCTTTTGAAAACTCTAGTCTATATATAACAATTTTTTAAGCTCTCTAGATGATGAAAATCGATAAAAATAGTGACCAAAATAGTGGTAGCAATACGCGATGTACATAAAAATTCACTCTAAAAAATCAAAATTTTTTTTGAACTGGCTCATTTTCGGCTTGTCGGGAACATAACACGTAAATATAATTAATTTATTTGACTTTTCGTTACCTACTCGCAACATAAACTATAAAAATTATTTTATTAGGTTACATTGCCTGCGGAGGAGACATTAGTGGAAGACAAATGTCAAAAAACTAAAGAATTAGAAGTGGACTGACCGGCTTACATGTGGAATTATATGGATAAAAAATAGTGTTCATATTTTTTTTACCAAAACTTCTGTTCCATATTTTCGACAACCAATCCATCTTCAACGCGTACGTTCTGACAAACCATAGAAATTTCTTGAAATTCAGTTAAGTGGTTTTAGAGTAAATGTGCTACTTTAATTTCGGGCTAGTTCTGTTCAGCGTAAGCCGATTCCGAGAAGCATCTTTCCCACAATTTCGATTAGTAGTGTTTGAAACCTTGCCACGTTATTCTAAGGTGATATACCTATCGATTAAAACAATAAAAATATCGATTTTTTTAAATGTCTAAAGGAACCTCCCACCCTAAATCGACTTTTAAAAACTAAAAATCAAGATCCCGATGAACCTACAAAGTTGGCAAGATACAGCAAAGAATGAATTAATAATCAAGAGATATCATGCAGAAAAATATTCCGGAACACTTTTTTCAAAAAGTCGGCGAGATTTGTAAAGAATACGATATCGAATTGAAAAAAGGCCAGTATAACCTCTCGTCAGACTCAGCGGCGCGATGTCAAGACTAATACGACGTAGAAGATAACTATCGCATTTCGCTAGCAGTAACGAAATCGACAAACAAACGCTCTTTTTCAACACTGCGTCAACCGAAAAAATTATCTGGGATCCACCGTGAGTGAAAATCGACTAAGCCGACTAAATATTTCTTGATAATTTCAGAACTTTTTCTACTGGTTTGGGACTGGTTCACCACTACAACTACTACAAATCCTCCTTCTACTGGTACTACTAATTACTATTACAACTACTATTCTTATAACTTCTACAACTAATTACCACTACTACTATCACTGCCACCAATTACTACTACTATCACTACGGCTACTACTGCTACTAAATACTACTAATTACTACAATTCTGGTACTACTAATTACTACTACTACTTTTAAAAGTGCCAGTAGTAATTACTACCACTGTCTTTACTAATTTTGATAACTTTTTAAACTTCACTAATTTCTACCACTATCACTAATTTCTACCACTATTTTAACCATTTCTATTACTAACTACTATCACTACTTTTTTACTGTTTTTACTAACTACTACCACTTTTTTACAACATTCTACTACTCTTTTTTACTAGTGCCACTACTAATTATCTTCTCACCGTAGAAATCACCAGAGATCGACGGTATTATACCTGCTGATCTACAACAGACCTTGGATATGTATCATACCAAGCCTGAACACAGTACATGGGGCGGCAGTACGCCTCAACTATATACCACAAAAATGGGACCAGGTTAAAGTAGTTTTTATTCCGAAGCCGAGCAAAGCATCACTTAACAAGCCCAAAGATTTCAGATCAATAAGTCTGTCGTCCTTCCTTTGGGAAACATGGACCGCATCTTGAACGCTTACATAAGACAAAATAAAAGTAGTGAGCTCTCCAATGCCCAACATGCATACTCTAAGGGCAAGGGTGTGGAAACAGGACCTCACAGCCTTGTCTTTAACATTAAAAAACCTTTGCAATACAATGTGATACCATGACAGCGTTCATCTGGAGCTTTTTCATCGAAAGAGTAATTAAAGCGGAGTGGAGGGTTCATCTGTGGAAAAATTCATGATGTTATCGGCTTTACTTTGGAATATCACAGTCGGCAGCATGCCAAAAGAACTTCAAAGAAGCGGGGAAAGTGACAACCTACGCAGATGACATTGCCATAATGGTAGTAGGTAAGCATCTGCATACACTGACAGAGCTGGCACAATGGCTACTCAATAAATTTATGCGCTAGTTCGACGCTTCCGACATGGCGAAAACCAAATTCATGACCTAATTGCCCGAAAGGGAAGAGTGGAGATTGGATTGACGGGAGAGTTGGGGCATTTTCGGAACAGCTGGGCATAACTTTCAGCTTCCGTCTACCTGATTACCACAGTGTTTTTCAGGCGGAGCTATGGCAATCTTAAAGGCCGCATCACTGGTACGGTGTGATATGATTCCCAGTAATGAAATCTATTATATTTTCATCAACAGCTAGCTGTCTATTAAATCCATAAGGGAAATGTCGCTAGCGTCAAGGGTAGCTTTGGAAGGCCACCGATCTCTTAACGAGATGGCTGAGACATTCCCAACACCCATTGCGTTGGTTCCCGGTCACTGCGACGTTGGTCGTCACTGCACGACTCTGACTAATACTGATGTTAGAGATTCAACTGACATCCCTCCACAGATATGCAACCTATTGGTAAACCAAATATTTGTGAGCATCGCAAATGACTGGCGGAAGTCTGAAACCACTTACTGAATTTCAAGAGCACGCTGGCCTTCGATGAGTGCACAACGAACGAAATTTCTCCTCCACTTGGGAGACAAGATATTAAGATGACGACAGGGCATTGTTTAATAGGAGCGCATGTAGCAAGACTGCTGTAGGAGTTGTCGTAACATGGAGGAGGAGGATACCACACATCATCTACTCTGCCACTGTCCGGCACTAGCCGGAAGGAGAGCTGAAGCTGCAGGCAGCTAGTTCCTTAATGAACTTGACGATCTTAGGTTAGTTGAAACTAGGGACTTGACGAGGTTCCTTAGTACGAAGTGGTTTTAGGGAGCAGTGGTTACACAACAGCCTCCAAGGTGATACCACAACGAGCCACGATCCTAAGTGTGTCTCACTAGCTACTGCCGCCTAACCTAACCTAACTACTACTAATTATTACTAATATTTATACTAATTTTACTAATGTTACTACTACACAGCAAAATATCTTGAATCGCTTCTTGTGGTAACGGTCAGACACGATATGGGCATGCCATTGGCGGTTAGGGCTAACAGACGACTTTGCAATCCCCATATTGGGTTAAAGAAGAAATTATAAAACGACTATGCAATCTTCGTAATGAGCTACAGGCTCGAAATACAAATTAGACATCCGACTTTGCATTCTAAACTAAAGTCTTAGGAATTTGTCTTCCACTTTTTTAACCCAATACGGGTATTGAAAAATCGCATGTCTAATTTGTATTTCGCTACTCTAACTCATTACGGGGAGCCCAAAGTCGCCTGCCAGTCGCTACCACCAAAGACATGCCCATGTTAAAGTAATTCCTTCTAGAAGTGAAAGAGGGAGAGCTTAAAAATTCTTTTACATTTCTACTTTCGTTTATGGGAAAATATTGTTTATTTCTGGGTAACTATTAATACTACTACTACCACAAGTATTACTACCACTACTTACTCTTACTTACTACTAGTCACATATTCAACTCTCTATCTCTTGTTAGAATCGGCACAGAAGTTTTACTTCTGGCTCGCGCATTTGATTGCACGTGGATTTTTTTAAACGAATAATTCGCTCGAGTTTTTTTTTGAGTTTAACTTATAATCCCATTTATAAATCTAATATATTTTATGTCACAACCATAGAATAATGGATTTTGTTGGAAGAACTTCTTCTATTTTATAAAATAAAATGAAACACCCCCCTAGAACAAATCCTGCGCGCGTGCTTGGTGGAATGAGCGCCGAGTGCTGCCAAAGTGCTGAAAGAAAACTTAATTATCCAGGCAAAAGGCAAGCAATAGCAGTTGCGAGTAAGTAAAGTTGGTGTTGATTTTTCGAACACTGAGTTACTTTTCTCCTCACTTGCCCTGAAATTTTTTTTGTTTTTTTTTTTTTTGGCTGTAAAGTTAAGCAATGCGTGTCGCTACTTCCTGCCACGGCTGTTAGCGTAATCCTGTTCACATGCACATACATATTACAAACATATATTTATATAATATGTATGTGTGTGTGTGTATATATAAATGTGTATGTGTGTGTACGCTCGTTAGCCGAGCGAAATAATTCAATCAAGAGAAGTAGCAGAAATCATCGGAAAACAACAGTTCAAGTGCAACCAAAGCCAAATGGCAACTAAATAAGAGTTCTAGAATAAATAAAACAAAAACACAACATTACTAATACTAGCAACGCTAACAAACAAAAAACGAAAAATGGCAAAAAAAAAGAGAGACAGAGAGCAAACAAAAGAGGGTGAACACACCTAAGACTAACAGCGAAAGCTTCCAGCCGGCTGAACTTCCGCAAAACTCATGCTCGTACGCGCAATCACATAACTAGATATAATAAATTTATGATGTTTGTTGTTTTTTTTGTTTTTTTTTTGTGCTTGTTTGTTTTATTTCAAAACACCTGCAGTGTTCATTGCTTGGCATTCGTCGCTATCGTTGGTGCAAATCAAGAGTCGCAACTTTTTTGGCAACTGCAAAGTGTAAATCCGCAGTTAGTATTGCAACAACAAATATACACCTGCAGCAATTATGCGCACACATATTAACACACATGCATATTAATATCTATACATATGTACAGATACAGTCATATGAATGCAGAAATTAAAAGCAACATAAGAAATTGGTATTGCGAAAAAGGAGCAAAACAAGCCAGCAAGCCACCAGCAGTCGCAGTGCTGATTACATTTTTGCACCGTTGAACACTTTTGCTTCCACAAAAAAGAGAATCTGTAGTATTTGGCGTTTCCCCGCACGAAAATCGAAGATTTTTCGAACTACTTCGTTGGCATTCATTATGGATCTATATACTGCCAGTTTGCGTTCTTTCTATTTTCAACATGCAACTAAATTTTAGCCGTTTCTTTTTTTATATGTTGCGTATTTGAAACCAAAAATAGTATCTGTCTTCGGTCCTGCCCGATGCCTTTATACCTTTTACTAATTTAAAAAAAAATGCATTGTTAGCGAAAAAATTCAACTTTAAAATCATATTTACTTTTCGCAAATAAAATAAAGTACAGTATCGTAAAATAATTTTTAGTTTCAATTCAGTAAAGCATCTCAATTGGAAATTCAACTTTGGTCCTAAGAAAAATAAAATTTTTATTTTTATTTAAAAAAAATATTGTAAAAAATATAAAGACATGTATGAAAATGTAGTCGCTTGGAAATTTCTAGATCGTAACAGATTCTTATAGAACATGAAAATATATACACATATACATATGTACTCAAAACTGTTCTCCGGAAATTGGAACCTTTTGATTTTTTTTCATTGAAATTTAAAAAATAATCATTATTTTCGGTCTCTGCTAAAAATACATCTTTAGAGACATTGTAACACAACAATAAATGTTATCAATAACAAATCAATCACAGTTTCCTGTTTTGTAGAAGGACAATTTTTTAGCCATTAATGTAGGCCAAGTTAATATCTGAACAATCAGTCGAATGGGAGCTATAAGTTAGTGTGACGCGATGTTGATCATTATTAGCAGATACTTCGATTAATAATAATTAGTAAATAGTAATCGGATCTTGATGGTCGTATTTAAATATGTAAATAAATATAAATGTAATGCAATTCATGCCAGGAGTGCCAAATTTCATATTCTTGGCTGCTTTAGTGCAGAAGATATAACTAAAGACCTCATGTCTGAATAATCAGTTGTTTAGCTGCTAAACAACGTCCGATCTGGCCAGTTGCCGACAAATAGTTAATACATTTTGGAAAAAGGGACGAGCATAGCTAAATCGTATCACCTCGTGGTCCTGACTATTTTGATACACTTGGGTACATACATCGGACCAAAGTGGTAATACCATTTCACCTTATTTTTAACGTTATTTAAAAATATAAACAATTCTCTTTTATCATCAAAATCTTTTTGCCACTTTTTTTTTAATATTTTGTCGACACCTGTAGGGTAAGTGTAGCAGGAGGCAATCAAAGAATTCACCCCATCCATGAGTTATCGAGAAACTAAGTTGTAAGTTTACTATTTTAACGACTCTCTGTACCATTTCTTATCAAAAATGAATTACCATTACCGTGAGACCCCTTTTTACAGCAAATTTGTATTACTCCGAAACTACTTATTCAAACTCAACCAAATTTGGTACACAGTTTTTATTTGAATTCATTGAGTATAATTTCGAAAATTATGGAAATAAGTTTACGAAAACCTGATACAAACTTGCTTGCGATATTTAAAGGTATGCTTCATAGCATAGTGTATCTTTTGTCGTTAGCTTTGAGCGAATATCTCTTGTTTTTCTTTTAAAAACTATGTGAATAATCGAACTTTTTATTTTAGCAACGTAATTTTGACTTCAACGGACTTTTTGGCATTAAACCCGTTTGCGCGTCTGGGCACGCTAATCGCCTCTCTGCCAGGCGCTCATCTTTTGTCTCACTGATGGGTGGTGAATCTGGAGAGATGGTGTCGCAGACTCCAACCAATCGCTAATCCCATAACAAATCCGCCTTAAAATTTTCGAGGACATTTAGCAGTTAGATAGAGACACCTTCCCTATAAAAGGTTCGTACATTCCAGGTGTCTATCCGTAAATCATAGACCTTGCTCTGTTTGGTGGGGTCGTAAATGTTGCGGGTGGTAATCTCCCGAGGTTCATTTGGTATTTTCATTGCATATTTTTTCTAAGTGACGGGTCCTAGCCTTTTATTGATATTCCCAAAATTAAAACTTTTTTAGAGCAAACAATTTTATTTTTGAATATCTTAAAAGTTGATTATACTAATGTGCGATATTTTATTTAGCCTAAAATACCAATATCTAAAGTGCAAATACCAAAAATTAGAATATTCGTAAGAAGACTTTTCAAACTAGGACACAGCTTAAAAAAAACGGAGCACGGTTGGTCGACCCTTCGTACAGAGAATTTGAATGACTCAAGAAATATTTCTGATGAAAGAGGAAAAATGAAAAATCGGAATCCCGAGAACAGTTCGTTGGTTTTGTGAGCTACACTCGGAGGTATTCGCTGGGTCGCCCAATTTTACTACAATGCCGATGGAATTGTCTACACATTTATTACCATTTACACCATTTAGAAATTTTAGGATGTTTATTTACTCAAAGTTTAAAATTAACGCCACAGCTCTTAGATTTATATTTCAATAGTGATAACACTCGACTTTTCTTCCCATCTTAGCACAAAACTTTAAACTTTAAATCTCACTTAGCCCCAACTTAATTTCCTAAGCTTAACTTAAGATTTCATTTCGGTATACTTGTTATATGTAAATCTGTGTTTAAACTAAATATACCATTAGATACTAAAAAACTTGTAGAATTTAGACTCTTACGTTTCCTGCTTAAGTAGATTTAAAGTCGTGAGAGAATTGATAAAATGCGTTTACTTTCTGTCCTAGTCACTGGCTATCTCGCTGCTCTCTGTATAGTAACAAATTTCACGAAACTCAAACTAAATTTGTCTTGATTTTTTATTGAAAAACAAAGTACTCTCCAAACGTAGACACTTAAGCATAACTTAATGTCAATAAAAATTTTCAAACAGAATTATGCAAGAAAAACAAAATAGCAAATATTAAATTGATGCATTTAGTGAAATTTGTAAATTATTACGGTATATTTATTTAAGTCTAGACTAACTACGCTTCAGTTAGCTTGGTATTTGCTTTGAATCTGTGAAACAACGCAAGTGATCACAATGCCATTCCAAATGAAATTAATTGTCATTACCGAAAAAGTACTTATAAGGTCAATTAAAATTTCCCACTGGGTTTCTTTTATAAGACAAGTTTGTTTACTTTGTTAGAGCATATTTGCTTTGTTTGTTTATTTGTTCGACTCCATACCTGTTCTATTTGTTTTTACATTCACATACAACAACATGGAATGAATTTGTTCGTTAAATTATAAATTAAATTTTTCAAAGGTGCCAAAGGGAATTCGTAATGAGTGTTGCGTGAATTTGCACAAATATGGGAAGTCGCATGGGTAAGACATAAATACATAGATGTGTATGCACATATATATAATTATGATCAGACATTTGTAGGTACACTTATTTTGACACCTGGACTTAAATGTTTGGGGTCTGAAGTCTGATAACCACAGTGGATTTGCAAAATGCACACGAAATTAAATATTTCCCTGCAAACAATTAATTTAATATTTAGAGTTTAACGAATTATTAAAATATAAATCTAAATATTTCAGAGATTGTCAGTGTACTGTGGCTCTATTCTATTACGTTAGGTGAAATTAAAAAAAAAAAAAATTTCGAAACCAAACAATAGATAATTTTATGAGCTAAATTTTGAGACATATATCATTCTAAGTAAACCACTTCCATTAAAAATTGTTTTTGATATTCATTTAATAGTTTGATAAAACATGTGCTACGTTAAAGCTCTGTGAAAATCCATTCAGTATTCGTATATTAAGGAATTCAAACACTGTCTGTGAAAATTTCCACTTTTATAGCGTTAAGTTAGATTTAGATTTTAGATTTTAAGCGTCATTCCATTACACAATTTTGGCGGGCTTAAACTTAGCAAAATAGTAATTACGAGTAGTAGATACGTCGGTTTTAGAATAATTATTATATATATATTATATCGGGAAACATTTAACCATTTCTGTTACTTCCACAAAGTGCTCGCATGGTTGCTCTAAAATGCCTTCTGGTAATATGTATCCTCAAATTGGAACTCTTCAAACATGCTCCTCAGCTTGTCAGCTCTTGTACTACACGGTATAAAATATGGTATCTATCGAAAATCCCCACAAAAAAGGAAAGTAAGTAAGTAAGTAAGTAAGTAAGTAATTTTTAGAATTTCGTCTTCTACTGTTTTCGATTGCCCTGATTTTCGATAATGATGATTGAAGTTTGTGTTTTCGAATAAAGTATGAATTGAATATATAAAGCAGCTTAAAAAATATTGCGATTACCCATTTTTGCTAAGATCTGCATTTGGGAGAGCAATCCGTGCCAAAACATACATACATACATATATTAAGTGTAGTTTCTAAAAATTAAAACATAAAGTCACACCGGGTAAGCGAACGATAGCGAAACAATGCCTGGTTAACCAACCATCTCTCTTTGAATCAAGGAAAATGATTCTAAATTATTTCTATTAAAATGTTTTCTGTTTACATATAATATTTAAATAAAATATTTGCTATAATATTTCTATAAAATATACATACCCGATGTTATGCCTGAGTTTATTGGCTAGCCATCAGTTAAAGCTCCATGAAAATCCAGTTAGTAGTTTCAGAGACAAACGGACGGACAAAAATTTTAAAAATGTTCCAAATGTATCACCATGGCTAGTTTTTTTAAATTCAGTTTATTACCCTTTTTCCAATTCTACTAATATATGCTATTACTATTTTAACTAATGCTACTACTAATTACAACTACAATTTTTACTAATGCTAGTACTAATTTTTACTACTATTTTTACTAATTTCTAGTACTTTTTTACCAATGCTAGTACTATTTTTACTTCCATTTTTAACAATTTCTGCTACTATTTTTATTAACTTCTACTACTATTTTTACTAATGCCACTGCTAATTTCTACGAATGTTTACAATAATGCTAGTACTAATTTTGACTACTATTTTTACTAATTTCTACTACTATTTTTACTAATTTCTACTACTATTTTTACTTATTTCTGCTACTATTTGTACTAATGCTGCTACTGATTTCTACTAATATTTACACTAATGCTACCACTATTTACTACTACTGTTTTTGTTAATGCTACTTCTAATTACTACTACTATTTTTGCAAATTTGTACTACTATTTTTACTAATGCTACTACTAATCTCTACTACTATTTTTACTGATTCCTACTGCTGTTTTTATTACTGCTACTACTACTACTACTTATTACCACTGGCTGCTACCACTACTGCTCCTATATTTTCACTCCCTTACTCTTTATGAAGCCGGCAAAGGTGTTTTACTGCGGACTCTCGCATTTAGGTGGACGAGTATTTTTTATTTGATGACAATCATTATATTTTCTTGATAACGCTAACTTGTAATAATCGCAATTTGACAACTTAGGGTTACATTTTCTAAATACACAGCTTTCGTTTTGCCTTAATAAGCTTAATCGTGTCAGACAACAGGAGGGACTATCAACTGTGGATGGATAATAACTAATATTAAAGTCATTTATAAAGAATAAGAAAAAAAGAAAAACAAAGAGGAAAATAATAAGCGAACACCCACCATATCACAACGTATCGCGAAGGTACGATGAAGTGAAAATAAAGTTGAAAAGGGTACTTTCGCGCTTAACAGCCGCTGCAAGTGTTTAGTGGAAACAAAATTCAAACAATTAAATTCGATATTCTACTTATAAAAATTTACCGTAAATTTGCATGTAAAAAATATTACAAATTTACAAGTAGCATATCGAACTTTAAGAAATATCCCCATGCCAGCAGCAGCAATTTACGTGAACATAAATTTGTTAGTGCCAAACCTGCGAGCTTTTTTTTTTGTTTTTTTTTTTGCTTGCCCGCCAATCGCGGCCAATGCCAAAGATATGCTGTCGAATTTGTTAAATGGTTTGGAAAAATTTTTCGTTATTTATTAATTTGTGTGCAAGCAGAGAAAGAAAAGTTTTGCAGAAAAGCGCAAAGCGACTGAAAAGCAAACACGCACATATTTTCATAGACGCACATGCATACCTATAGATATATATCTTGGGTTTTATTTGTAATTTGTTCTGGCGTTATCGTAAACTACATTTCTGAAATATTTTGTATTTCTCTAGGTATGTCTATAACTGCGATTCTTATATTCTTATTTGCGCAAGTAGAATTTTATCTTTCTTGAAAACTATATAAAATTGCTTTGAATTTATTGAAGTTTTCTGGCTTTGATATTTAACGAGCCAGACTTCCTGAGCGCCAGGCGGGCTCAGTGAATGCGTACATTTGAGACAGTGGTCGGGGTGGTGCTGCACATTACGGCCAATGCCAAAAGTCACTGCCGTGGTAAGCGTTTTTTGTTTGTTTGTTGCTGCTTATTTTAAATATTAGATTATGTGTACGATATTTACTGGTATCTTTGGTTGAATTTTAAGTCAGCCATTCTCTCAGATTAAGCCCAGATATAAGTTGAATTACCTTATAAGAGCCACCTTTTTGTAATCAATCGGTAGTTAGACTAATGAAGCCGATCTTCCGATGAATGCAGACGGATGCGAAGTCTCACTACCCGACATGTACGGATCTCGAGTGGAAATACCGTGGCTAAAGGATAAAAAGGCCGCTTTTGCTGTCGGGCTGCCAGCTGAGCTAATCAAGTTCGACGGCGAGGAACTGAGTAGCTCATTTTCGGCATTTGATAGATAAAACGCATGAATGAAGATTGACATTCAAGTGCACTCTGTCCAATCTACAAAAAAGGCGATCATGCGATTTGCGTCAACTACCTCGGGATCTGTCTTCTTGGCATAGCATATAGGGTTTTGTCGAGCATATTGTGTGAACGACTGGAGCCCACCGTGAGCGAACTGATTTGAGTTGAGTTGACGATACGCCAAATCTTGGAATATATCCGCGAAAGGAAGATCGGCAATCATCATCGCATTCTCGCAATGTCCTGGTATTCGTTATGAATTTGGCATCCTCGCAAAATTAATACCACTATGTTAAATGATGTTGAGCAACACCACCAATTCCGTGAGAATAGGGAAGGACCTCTCCGAGTCATTTGATATGAAAGAGGGTGGCTCCCTATCGTGCTATTTCTTATATTGGCAGAAATAGTTCGAGCAGCTGAATTTATCCTGTCAGGTACAGAATTTACGCTGTTGGTATGGACATACTTGGCCTCAACAATGCCGCCGTTAGTTCTACCTTTTTCAAACTGGATGAAAAAGCGAAGCAAATGTGTCTGAAACCAGGCCAAAACGAAGTACCTCTTAAATTTAACACACACTTTGATTTTCAAGTCAGTAAACGTAATTTAATTTCCGAAAGTATATTGTATAGCTAGCTTAGTGTTGCCTCCTGTTTAAAAACCAATTTAATTAAATTAAATACACGTGATATGAAATAGAAAAATCTTGGTGGCAAATGGTTTGTCTCGGTGATAAGAAATATGAAAATATGAGTGGAAAACTGGTCGATTCGCTGATAACGCTGATCAGGACTTATATCCTACATAGGGCTGCCACCTGCTTGAAAAACATAATTTAGTAAACCTATACACAAATTATATGAAATAGTAAAATATGGATGTCAAATCATTCGTTTCGCCTTGCCCCTTGGTTGAAAAATTTAATTTGATTACTTTATACACAAGTTATATGAAGGATTAAAATTTCGGGTTCAAACTGTTCGCATCACGGAGGAGTAGGTTTCATCCTTATATTTTGGAGAGGGTTGCCACCTGATGTAAAAGTTGAATTTAATTACTTCATACACAAGTTATATGAAAAATTAGAATTTCCATTTAAAACGGTTCGTTTTGCAGAGGAGAAAGTTTATTATTAGCTGTTTTTGAAGAGAGTTGCCACCTTTTTAACAATTAGTATTTTAATCAAAAAGTAAATGTTTTTAAAAACAAAATTACAGTATTCGAAATTTAACTGAATCATGTAGCAAATTTAGTCAAGGATTGTAAGAAAAATTTCATTATCGAGAAAATTTTTGGAAAATAAGTGAGGTACTTTCAAATGCTATTTATTTTTTATATAAATAATGACCATTTATATTTTCAAAATTAAATATATTTTATTAGCTTTTTTTATTGCATATAATAAGTAAAATTTATTTGAAATTAAAAATGCGCCGGGAATTTAATGTTCCTTACTCTCTTCTTTACTTGTTTTTATTAAATATTTTACCTAATGGAAAGTTATCAATAGTTCTTGAATTTTTAAATACTATAGTTGATTCTACAGATATCTTCAGGGAGCATTCAGATATCTCAATAAAGGATAACCTTAAATATGCCCCTCCTTTTACTTAATTGGCGGGCCGCAAAATTTAAAAATAATATGAATTTAGATATTTTATGTTTTACGTATGTACTCGTATGCTAGAATTATAATTTTTTCAGATAATTGCAAATTTTCGAACTAACAAATTTATTTGTCTTTCACTTTATGCAGATACGACTTGCTTGGCTTTCACCTTTGCCAAGGGCTATCTGCCATCTAATCGCCACATACTCGCAAGAACTTACAATATATATGTACACAGTTACAAGCGCGCACAGAACTTTTCTTACAAAAATGAAAGTCAGACTGATTGTATCCCACCAAACTAAAGCTTCCGGACTCGCCAGCTTTGCTGCTTTTTTAATCAAAGTAGAAGGCATAGTGTTTAGAATTAATGAGCTCGTAACCATTTTCGACAACAAGAGTTCGGGTTAATTGGAGCTCAAGCTTTTCTGAAAAGTTCAAAGGTCTGCAGGCATAGTTGTACATATCGGTAAAGAGGAAGAGAAAAACAGTTTCTTTTAAGAAAGCTGGTTTTTTTTTAGATCGTAATAGGAAATTTAAAACATAGACAACGTATTGTAATATAAAAGCAACAACAAACAAACAACAAGGCAAACAAATTTATATGCATAAATATATGTACAGGGTGGCGCAAATAAATCTACCGAAAGACACCATTACTTTTTGCAAATGGCGGCAAATATCAGTTTATTTACATACCTATAAGGTTAAAACAATTAGAATTTGGGTGAAGTACATTTCAGGTCGCTTGATAAAAAGCTTTGACGATATTCTCAGATCAGAAAGATAACCAAATTTAATCTTCCAGGACTTCTTTCAGCGGAGTTTTTAGAAGTCATGGTTTTATAAGGATAAGTTTAATAACTTAACCCTTTCGATCCCATTGGGATCATGGGTACTAGCAATATTATGTTCATCATAACTTTTTCCCCTCCATTTTTATTTTGACATATTAATAATAATTATAATTTGGCGCTTACAGCATAGCTTGCTTGATGTCTTGCCGAACTTCTCCTGCAATTTGCGATCTACCGTTTTACGCCTACTCCTAACGGCAAATGATTTTTGTGAGAAGTTTTTTCCCGTCAGCAATACACCCGGAGCTTCGTCCCTGCCTGCAGAGAGAAAAATTGTTTTCCAAATTTTTTGATGTTGCTTGCCCCGGCCACCGAAAGAATTGGGACCCTATGAATGAAGCGCACACATGCTACACACTCGGCTACGGGGCCGCCATATATCTAATACAGGGTTGGCCAAAAGAAACCAAGGGGTGTAAGAGTTTAATAACTTTTTCGTTTATTAATTTTTTTTATTTTTTCTTTCAGATTATATAATATACAAAAGGGAAATTTTTTTACACTAAGTATGAAAAATGATGTCTCTTAAATGACCACCGTTTTCAGCTTCGCACTGATGGGCTCATTTTAGAGCATTTTCCATAGCATCTTTCAAAACTTGTGGCTGTAGCGTTCGAATTTCTGCAACAATGTTTGCCTTGAGTTCAAGGATTGTCTCTGGCTTGTTCACATACACTCGCTCCTTCAAATAACCCCAAAGAAAATAGTCGGGTGCTGTCAAATCTGACGATCGTGCTGGCCAAATAATTTCCGAATTTCTGGAAATTATTCGCCCTCCAAAAATTTGACTTAAAAGTGCCATTGTGTCTCGGGCAGTATGGGCAGTGGCTCCGTCCTGCTGAAACCACATACCAGGTCTGTTTTCAAGAGCAGGACGTAAAAAATTTTCTATCATAAACCGATACCGCTCTCCATTTACGGTTACAGCACTTCCATCTTCATTCTCAAAGAAGTAAGGCCCAATGACATTTTCAGATGTGATCCCACACCATACTGTACACCTGATGGGGTGCAATTGGCGTTGATGAATGGCTCTTGGATTTTGAGAACCCCAGAACCTACAGTTCTGCTTATTAACAAAGCCATTCAAATGAAAATGAGCTTCATTACTCATAATCAAATTTTTAATAAAGTTGATTTCATTTCTGGCCAACTCTTGAAATTTAACTGCAAAATTTAGATTAGAAAATTATAAATTCTCCAAGTGTTGTCTATATAATCTGAAAGAAAAAATAAAAAAAAAATTAATAAACGAAAAAGTTATTAAACTCTTACACCCCTTGGTTTCTTTTGGCCCACCCTGTATATCAATTAAGTTTGAAGCATTACTTGTAGTGTGACTGAATAAAAAGTGAGAAGAATTGCGTCAGAGCTCCAGTTGTGTGCAGTAATTTTTCAAAGAAAGTATGTACGTGTTTTGATTTGATCATTCTGTGATTTGTAACTGTCGTGCCATTTCCAGCTTTTGGAACGTATATAAAAAGAAACGCCAGTTTTCTTAAAACGCTTGATCATGGGCAGATCCAGTTGCAAGTAAACGTTTATTGCTTACCAGCTAAGAGATGAATGGCCTCGAAGGAAGTACTGTGCATGTTAAACTGTCATATGCCAGATTTAGTGCAAGTAATGAGAAAGCCAAAGGATAATACAAAGAAAAATGTAGACTGTAAGCGATTAAAGCGAAGCAGTCGACACATAAAGAGCTAAAAACTCGTCGGATAGGCGGTTGATGAACCTCTTGGATACTGGCAGTCATTTGTCCCTTGCAAAGACTTTACGACGTAGGTGACTTCTTTGTACTTTGTTTTTTTTAGGTATTCGTAAAATTAAGCATAAAAAGTTATATAAAAAAAAATTTGTGTTTGTTATCTTAGCTTTGTTGGCACCTATTTTACCATCAAAAAATTCCAAGATAACGTTAGAGATGGCCGCTATTTCATGATTCGAAACAAATATTTGTCATCAATATAGGTTAACCCCGCTGGAGTTGGAAAAAAACTTACAGGAGCCCAATAATTCATTAAGAAGATATTACAGCCAAAGAAAATCGAGAGACAATTTTGCGCCACCTTGTATAATATCTCTATTTATAAGTTAATTAATTATTACACAGCTGAATTTTTTCAGAGCTTTATTCTGAATATTTAAAATGTTTACGAAAAATAAATCGCAGAGATTTTATTCAGCTAAATTCGGACCGATTTAGAAGACTGTCGTTTGCGCTTTACAAAACATGCCTTTCTATCTAAAAATCCGGACACATTAAAACGTAAAATACATATTTTTGTTCAAATTACTTTACATAAACCATCATTCCAAATTTGCCAAAGCGCTGCTTAGTTATTCGATCAAAGGAAAAAATGTGAGAGATTGTGTACATTTTTAATATATTGAAATGTTATTGGCTGCCGCGGAAGCCGAGTATGTAGCGTGTGCGCTCTCCATTTGGTGGGGCCTGAGTTAAAATCCTGGTCGGAACAAGTAAGTTATAGATATAAAAAATTATAGAAAAAAGTTTTTCTAATAGCGATCACCCCTCGGCAGGCAACCCACATTTTGTGTTACAACATGTAGAAAAATTTCGGCCAAACAGCAAGCTATGATGTAAGCGGCAAATTATTGTTATTATTAAATTTTATTATGATAATATCTTTTGTTAAATTTACGATCATGAAAATAAGCTTCTAGAGGCATTAAAAATCAAGTTTGGTTATGAAATATTACATTTTTCGATTATTATCGGTAAAATTTTGAGCCGACTCTGATTTGGTTTTGATTTGGTTCCTGACTTGTCTTAATTTATGAACAGATCTTATAAGGAGAGATTACTTAGTTTTATCGTAATTTGCTCACAATTACTATAGTGCGTTCGGACCTTAATCCCAATGTAATTACTAAGCAAATTATCGTATATGTCCTTTTATACAATAATTTTGATAAATTCATAAAAAAGCCGCTTTCGGGTTGGGAAAAGTTTTTGCACTTGTCGTAAGATATTCGTTAGAGAAATCGGAACATGTTGCTAGTTGGGTCTACAACGCTACACCCATACAATGCTTAAAAACTTAAATTTTCTTGTATCCATTTGGAAGTCGTTTTTTTATCCTTTGAACATAACATTACTTAGTAGTTGCCGTTATAATGACTGTATTGTAAAGTAAAAATAGTTTATGTCGGAAGTCATTAGGTGGCATGGTTTATGGCCACAGCAATTGCGGTAGTCGCTACAGCGACGGCAACATCAACCAACAAATAAAAACATTAAAATAAAAGCGTTTAAATATAACGACGACAACAACAACAACAAAAAATGGAAAATGGTAATACAAGTAAGGGCAATAATCAACATTCTATGGCGGCTGGATATGAACATAGCAACACAGAGCACCGAAAGCTCCATTACCAAAACCAACAAGATTCCCAACACTTTTAAGGAGCAGCCAGGCAGCTAGCATTTCCAACCTAAGTATGTATGTATGTAGGTATACCAGACATATTCCGGCTATTAGTAGAGTTAGGCTGATATTGGTAGCCGGCCGCACAGCGATGGGATGGCAACAGAAGAATGAACCACAACCGCAGTAATTCAGTAAGGACAGCAATTGCGGTCGTTTCCTTTTGCAACTATTTATTCCTTGTTTTCGTGTGTGTGTGTGTGTGTTTTTCATTTTAAGATTTCTTTTTGCTATGCTTTTTTTTTTTTTTTTGGTTGCTCAGTGGGGTGGATTTGAGTTATGATTACTACTTGGCACTTCATTGCGGTTGTAGTTTTAAATAAATAAATGTTTGGCAGGCTTGTGTGTGTGTGTGTGTGTGTGTGTGGGTGTGCGCGTGTTTGTGGGAGACTCTTTATTCCCAACTTATTCGCACAAGTTAAATTTAAAGGCGCTTATAGTAAACGTGGAATTTAGCTTGAAATACCACAGCATATCATCGTAGTTACATATATGCCTTCTTATGCTGCTCACTTTTTTCCAATTTTTATTCTATTTTCAACCACGTCAATTTTCTTGATATCTCATTGAATATTTAATCTCGACATGCTGAAAAAAATATGCACTTAGCTCAACATCACGCGTAATTTTAATTCACTTTTAGTGCTTTAATCTGTATCGAAGTGGTAATATTATTCTGAAGTTTTAGACATAGTTACATTGATTCTTACTTACGTGGAAAGAGAGCCTTTTCCTTTCGGAATTTTTTTTTTCCAAACCAAATAATTTTACTCTTCCGAATTTTATACTGCTGCTACGCTATATGCTCATAACGCAATTTTTTATAGCCAAGAAATCTATTGAGTTGATTTTAGGATACTAGAACGTATGTACATAGATACACTGCCGCTTACTAAACAAGACATACAAACGCTATTACATACAGTATTTGTTAAACCCAGTAAGCAAATATGTTCTGAAAATTGGTTTTGTGATTTATTGAGTATCTATTATTACTAGCTATTAATTACAACATTCTAATGCCGTTTTCTTTTCTCGAAAAAAAAAGTTTCTTAAGCGTAGACTTACGTCAAATTAATAGTTATTCAAATAAATCTAATCGAGTTTTAGATGTAATTTTCTACTCGCCAATTTCATCAGCCAACTGACATCATATTCCGTTAAATTTTCATTGCCCCTTCCGAATGTAATACTTTAAATTTTAATCTTAAATATTATGATTTCGAGACCCTTAAAAAACATTTGCTTAAGTTTGATTACGATGGTATTTTTAATAAACTAGATACAGTCCATAATTTCGATCTTTTTAAATCTAAGATGCGATCATTGTTTGAATCATATTCCCATTTGGTTCAACAAAAGTTATAGCTTGCCTTTGTACATCAAGCAACTAAAGCATTTCGAAAAACCTCTGTAACAGAATTCAAAGTCCCCAAAAATAATTTCCACTATGAAATGTACAAATGTTCTTTGTCTGAATTTAAAAAAAATGGTAAAGTGCTTCGGAAAAAAATGTATCAGTAATTTTGAAAATAATATAAAGATCAACTCTAAAGCTTTTTGGTCGTTTATTAAATCTAAAAAAAAATAAATCCAATATTCCCACCTCCAAAAATAAGTACGCTAATTCTGCAAGAGATATTTCTTACCTTTTTGCAGATATTTTTAGTTCATTAGTATATTGTTAGTGCAAATTTCGTCGATGATGTTAATAAACTTGGTAATGTAAGAGTTTCAGATACATGTTTGTCTTTTGGTTCACTGCTGCTCATGGATGAAAATGTGCTAACGGAATTTTAAATCTAAAATCATCCACTGAAGCTAATGTAGGTGATCTATCTTCAATTCACTTCAAGAACTATACTGCTCTCATTAAGCCTTTATAGGTGATTTTTAACTTGTCGCTTTCTACGGGAAAGTTTATAAGTGAATGGAAAGTTGCACATATTATCCCAATTGCCGACGATAAAATTATATTTGCAATTCAAACTGTCATTTGTCGGAATAAACATGAGTTTGTCAAAGGGAGATCTACTATTTTTGCAGATGATTGCATTATAGGTTTGGCGACTAGACATCAAATCCATACAGCATATATGGACTTTGTCAAGCGTGTCCTATAAATTCTTACTTAGATAATAAATTAAAAGTCACGGGCTTTCACTCCACTCCTGAGGAAAGTAAACAGGACCAGAAACCAGAATCGAGCTTCTCAATATTTAATTCGATATGGTAACTATATTGGTTTCACGTAACCCACAATGTACACAGTGAGCGAACTAATCTAAGCAAAACATTTAAGAGTCTTATAATTGTCGATACTGCTAGGAAAGGAATTTCTGAAGGGGATCGCTTTCTTGCGAGCTTCTCGTGTATCTCATAAAGCTCGCAAGATAAATGAAACTGTAGTCGGTTTCTCGTTTTTTCGAGTATTGAAATACTTCGAGAATGTCTGAGCATAAATCACAAACTCTAACCACCAGAGAAAATCCTATTCGGAAAAAACGTGTATATGCTTAAAAACTTTTTGTGTTACAATCTACACTACAGTTTAAAACAAATGTTTTCATGTTCCTTACATTAACGCTAGTACTTTGAAATTTAACGAATGTGTAGATAATGTTATGGAAATATAACTATATTTGTTTAATTATTTTGGTCTGTTGAACAAAAAAAAAATAAATCTGTAAGAGAAAGTATATATTCTAGAAATTTAATTGCATGATAGCACATAGAAATAGCATATTCAAACATCGCTGCAGCTCTTCTCGTAGCGTCAAAAGCTGATGTAAAGCCGGTGAGTGTCGGTTCTCTTCACGAGTGTAGTTTTCAAGATTTGGCGTATCGTGCGTATTCGGCAGATCCGGTGGTAGCAATCAGCTCGTTGGCGGTTGGCTTTCCTCTATCGCACTATATGCCCAAAATAATTTTATAGGATATTTTTATCAGTCTGATCCTGCGTTAGTTGGCGCATATAAGGAATTGGGGTTCGCGATTGTCCCCTACTTCGGTAATCGTTTGGCAAAGTCTCGATATGGGCCTTTGACAATTTAAGTGTACTTTGCTCATCAATCACTAGATTGACATTCTTATTCTTACGGGAATTTTAAAAATTGTTACTCTAGAACTAAAATTCAAACAATAAATCAAATTCCAAAAATAAATTACTTAACGTAACTTTTCGCATTCTGGACAGACACTTACTGGCGAGGAAGGACCGGTTTAGTAAGACGCACAGTCATGATATGCCAGGACGAATGGAAACATATACTACTTAATGTATTAGATATGGTGCTTACTTCATTTGATTTGAGCTCTCCACTTCTATTTAAACTTCGCCAATATAGAATCCTACTTTTTATTTTGTCTACTTTTTCGATCAAACTAATTCAGGTAGTTTGATATATATTTCTGCATATACATACGAGAAGATAATTTAGCAATTTTGGAATTAGTGATTTTCTAACTTATTTAAAATTAATACTGCTAAATATGCCGACTGAAAATTAATTAATTATTTATTGAAAGATAAAACAATTAAACATAATTTTTTACGGTTATCTGTTCATTGCAGCATTTTCGAAGGTGAAGTCTGTAGCCGTTATTCGAGTGATAGCCGGGGTGCTATTACGTTTGTGTGAATGAAATTGTACCACACTAGCACCGATCTCACCTGAAAACACCAGAACAAACTTACACTTATTTGGGACATACAGACATACATGACAGAAGTGAGATCGGAATCGATCGTTCTGTATGGACTCCCTAAAAAGGAACAAGAACGTATTTTGTATCTTCGGAGCTCTAAAAAGGATGCAAAAAGGCTCGTCGTGGCTTTTCGAAGATGCCGCAGGAGTTGAAGAAACTAAGAAACTGTACATTTTTGGCTCACCCGATATAACATGGCATTCATACGAAATAAGAAAACGCCCAGCGGGGAGCAAAACATGATTGAATTTTTAACTGTGGTAACAGCAGTTCACAAAATTTTTTTAACCAGAATCCTGACTATACATATATACATTCTCGATGGTTTTTGACTTGCTGAAAGCGAATAGTTACATCACAACAGGCTCGTGAGGTATTCTTACCCAAAAGGAGAATAAAATCGTTTTTTTTTTGCTACGTATCAAGGCAAGACGAATTCATAAAAGGTGGTAGCAATAGTACAAAAACAAACATTTGCATATCTTTTGTTTTTAGTTTCGTGGATGGAGTCATTTATCAGGAAATGAAAATAAAAACTTGAAAATATGTTTACGTATGCTTATAGTAAGATTTAAAATTATTTCATGAGGAGCTCCTTTATTTCTGCCATCCCTCGTGTCAAGGCGAATTCGCATAAGATGATTTTAAAAACAAAAACATACCGATTGCCAAAGTCTATTGACCAATTCTATCAGAAAATATGAAAATCAGTTCCTACGATAAAGAAAACAACCAAAATGTAAACAAAATAATAATAGTAATTTTTGAGCTCAAGGCCAGTATTAGAAAGAGTATATTGGACAAAAGACAACAACAGTAAAAAAAAGAAATATTAAACATACGAGTATTTGAAATGGATGAGCACACCAAACGTAACGAAATTCTAACATTGATACACTAAATAGATTTTGTGTTACCCAACAATTAAACCACACATTCACTTAATAGCGACAGACTGTCGTACGTGAATCGTGGTGGTAGAACAACAAGGCGAATCCATACAAGGTGGTGTTATAAATACAACTACAAAATTCCTATGTATTTTGTTTTTGTTTCTCCGTAAGAGTTGTCAAAATTTAAATACATTTTGTTTTTGCTTTTACGGCTTTTGAAAGCTCATACGCAAGGCAAAAACAAAATACATGTAGGTGAATGAAAAAAATCAAATCAGCTGCTCTTATGCCATCATCTTCTATAAATTCGCCTTGGTTGAACAATAAGGGAAAGTGGTAAAAAGCAACAGCTGCTTACATGCCGACTGTGGTCCATTGGCTACGCACTTGCCCAACAAGTCGTAGGTTGTGGGTTAGAGTGCCGGTGGAGTCATGAAATAAATCTGAAGTGGAGATGTGCTGATCTCCGAAATAGCAATAATTTCTATCACTCCTTTCTACCTATCTTATTTAAATTCGCCTTGCCTAGTTGACTGAAAAAACAGAGTAGAGTTTTTCCAAAAATACTATAAGTCTGGGAATAGATCACTGCAATTCTGTATACGTATCTAATATGTTCAAATAGATTATTTAGAATATTTCACGATTTTATAGACTTTTAGATTTTTTTTTAGATTTTATAGATCATCCCTATTTTTAATGCAGTTTAATTCGAGTTGATCAGCAATTTGAAGCCATCTTTTATCATTAAAGATTGCAATAAATAGGTAAATTATATTTCCAAAAACTGCAAATAATCAAAAAGATTTTAACTTATAAATTCTCTGCTGGGTAATAAATATCTTATGATGGCTTGGTTTTTCTTATCCCCAAAAAAAAAATGTACTATCCACAAATATGCTTGTGACCTGCAGATTGCAATACTTCTACCCACATACATAGTTACATAGCATAGCATAGCATAGGTAAGCATTAGCTTTACATAGTTGCCTTTAAACAGCTATATAGTACACTTGAAGTAATAAAATATTTTCCTTGAAGCATATCGCATCTGTTTGCTGTCATGAATTTTTACTTCTCCTCCGCGCAACTTACATATCCTAATCTTCAAATGTATGTGTGTGCGTTTCCCTTCATAGAGTGTGGTAATAAAATACGTGATATGAAATAATAACTTCTTTAGCTGCTATTCAACTATCGATGGACTTGTGTAAGAAGTGTACGAAAATGAAGTAGGGGGAGGGCGTTAAGTAGGGTTTTGAGTAGCCAAATCGAATTGTAACATTCATGAATATCAGTGTGGTAACAAATACATACAATGATAAAACCGAAGCGTGCCCCTATTTATATTACAAGACGGTTGATAAATTTTCTTACGATATATATATATATATATATATTATTTAGAGTAATGCAAGCAAAGAGGCTATGAAATTTTATACATATTGGTTGTGTGACAATCTGTTATGAATAATTGAAATGAATGGCACAATTTTGCAAATGGATAGGTCAGGAGAATACATTTTAGTTGTGTAATTTAGTTATATGACTTTTGTTAACAATTCAGTCTATAATATTTTACAGTCACATTTTTAAGGATAATAAAAGGCGTGAAACCTAATTTGGCTGCATATTATGTTGTAATAATATAATACATACGTATATAATGATTACCACTTCTATATTATTTTTTA